>NC_069445.1:38411412-38450608 GCF_026875155.1 Cherax quadricarinatus | reverse complement strand
ACACTTATGCAATGGTCATTAGTGCACCCCTGGTACATTACTGCACCCCCGGTATACTTATGTCCCCTGGTACCCCTTGTGCACCCTGGTACACTTATGCACCCGGTACACTTACTGGGACCCCCGGTACACTTCTGCACCCCTGGTACACTTATTGCACCCCTGGTAACTTAGTGCATCCTGGTACACTTAGTGCAACCCTGGTTACACTTAGTGCACCCCTGGTACACTTTAGTGCACCCTGGTACACTTAGTGCACCCTGGTACACTTATTGCACCTGGTACACTTAGTGCACCCCTGGTAACTTAGTGCACCCCTGGTCACTTAGTGCCACCCTGGTACACTTAGTGCACCCCTGGTACACTTGTGCACCCCTGGTACACTTAGTGCACCCCTGGTACACTTAGTGCACCCCTGGTACATTACTGCAACTCTGGTTACACTTTCTGCAACCCTGGTAACTTAGTGCACCCTGGTACACTTAGTGCACCCCTGGTACACTTAGTGCACCCTTGGTACACTAGTGCACCCCTGGTATCACTTAGTGCACCCTGGTACACTTATGCACCCCTGGTACACTTAGTGCACCCCTGGTACACTTATGTGCACCATTGGTACACTTAGTGCACCCTGGTACACTTACTGCACCTGGTACACTTAGTGCCACCCTGGTACACTTAGTGCACCCCTGGTACATTAGTGCACCCTGGTACACTTAGGCACCCCTGGTAACTTAGTGCACCCCTGGTACTTAGTGCACCCTGGTACACTTAGTGCACCCTGGTACACTTATGCACCCTTGGTAACTTAGTGCAACCCCTGGTACACTTAGTGCACCCTGGTACACTTAGTGCACCCCTCTGGTACATTAGTGCACCCCTGGTACACTTTAGTGCACCCCTGGTACACTTAGTGCACCCCTGGTACACTTAGTGCACCCCTGGTACACTTACTGACCCCTGGTACACTTAGTGCACCTGGTAACTTACTTACTGCACCCTGGTACACTTATGCACCCTGGTACACTTAGTGCACCCCTGGTACACTTACTGCACCCCTGGTACACTTAGTGCACCCCTGGTACACTTAGTAACCCGGTCATTTGTGCACCCTTGGTAATTATCACCCTGGTACTTAGTCCCCCCCCGGTAACTTATGACCTGGTACATTAGTTCACCCTTTTGGGAATTAGTGCCCCCTTTTGGGAATTTGTGACCCTGGTAATTGTGACCTGGTCACTTAGTGCCCCCGGGGGAAATTAGTGCCCCCCGGGAACTTAGTGCCCTGGTAAAATTTGTGACCCTGGTACATTGTGACCCCCCCTTTGGGGGAAATTAGTGCCCCCCCTGGTTTCCCCTTAGTTTCACCCCTTTGGGACAATTAGTTTCCCCCCCTGGGTATTTTTCTTTTGTGGGACCCCCGGTTTTCACTTTAAATTTCCCCCCCTGGTACCTTTTTGTGCACCCCCGGTAACCCCTTTTTGTGGCCCCCCCCTGGTACACTTAGGTTTCCCCCCCCTGGGCACCCTTAGTGCCCCCCTGGGTTTCCCCTTAGTGCACCCCCCGGGTTTCCCCTTTTGTTTTTCCCCCCCGGTTTTCCCCTTAGTGCCCCAAAAACCCCGGGTTTTCCAAAATTTTGTGCCCCCCCTTTGGGAAAACCCTTTGTGCAAAACCCCTTTGGGACAAATTTGTGCACCCCCGGTTTTTCCAACCTTTTGTGGCCCCCCCCGGGGCAACTTAGGGGACCCCCGGGTAACCCCTTTTGTGCCCCCCCCCCTTGGGTTAAAAAATTTTTGGGCACCCTGGTAAAAATTAGTGCACCCCTGGTTTTCACCTTTTGTGCGCCCCTGGGGACAATTTTGTGCCCCCCTTGGTTTCCCCTTAGTGCCCCCCTTGGTACACTTTTTGTTTCCCCCCCTGGTTCCCCTTTTTGTGCCCTTTGGGGAAATTAGTTTCCCCCCCTGGTACAAATTTGTGGGAAACCCCCCGGGGGATTTAAATCTCCCCTTTTGGTTCACTTAAATTTCCCCCTTGGTACAAATTTGTGCCCCCCCTTTTGGTTTAAATTTTTTGCCCCCCCCCTTTGGGACACTTAGTTTCAACCCCCGGGGACAAATTAGTGCCCCCCCCTTTTTACACTTAGTTTTCCCCCCCCGGGACACTTTTGTGCAACCCCTTTGGTTTCACCCTTTGGGGCCCCTTTGGGGGCACTTAGTGCCCCCCCCTTGGTTTTTCAATTTTGCACCCCCGGTACATTTTGGTTTTTACCCCGGGGGACACTTTGTGCCCCTTGGGAACCCCCTTTGTGCCCCCCCCTTTTTTTACCACTTAGTTTCCCCCCCAAAAATGGGTACCCACTTTTGGTTTTAAAAACCCGGGCTTACACTTAGTGCACCCCTTTGGTTTCACCCTTTGGTTTTACCCCCCCGGTTTTTCTTAGTGCAACCCTGCCGGGACAAATTAGTTTCAACCCCCTGGGGAAAATTAGTGCACCCCCGGGTTTCATTTTTTTTGCCCCCCCCCTGGTACACTTAAGGTTTCACCCCCCGGGTAAAAGGTTTGTTTCCCCCCCCTTTGGGCAACCCCTTTGTTTTTCCCCCTTTGGTTAAAAACTTAAAATTTTCAAAACCCCGGTTTAAAATTGTGCACCCCCGGTTTCCCCTTAAATTGGGAACCCCGGGTACAATTTTGGTTTTCCCCCCCCCTTGGTTTCCCCCTTTTGTGCCATTTTGGTTAACCCCTTAGTTTATCCCCCGGTAAACTTTTGTGCCCCCCCTGGTACAAATTTTTGCCCAAAACCCCGGGGTTTAAAAATTTGTGGCCAACCCCCCCTTTGGGACACTTAGTTTCCCCCCCTTGTTTCAAATTAGTTGCACCCTTGGGACAAATTTTGTGGCCCCCCCTTGGTTTCACTTGTGCCAACCCCCGGACCCCCTTTTAGTTTTCCCCCCTGGTACACTTTGTTTCCCCCCCTGGTAACCCCCTTAGTGCCCCCCCTGGTTTTTCACTTTTGTTTTCCCCCCCCTGGTACACCTTTTTGTTTTCCCCCTGGTTCACTTTTGGCACCCCCCGGTTTCCCCCTTTTTGTTTCAAAAACCCGGGCACTTAGTGCACCCCCGGTAAACTTAGTGAAAACCCCTGGTACACTTAGTGCACCCCTGGACATTAGTGCACCCCTGGTACACTTAGTTGCACCCCTGGTACATCTTAGTGCACCCCTGGTACACTTAGTGCACCCCTGGTACACTTAGTGCACCCCTGGTACACTTAGTGCACCCCTGGTACACTTAGTGCACCCCTGGTACACTTAGTGCACCCCTGGTACACTTAGTGCACCCTGGTACACTTAGTGCACCCTGGTACACTTAGTGCACCCCTGGTACACTTAGTGCACCCCTGGTACACTTAGTGCACCCCTGGTACACTTAGTGCACCCCCGGTATAATATTAGAAATGAAATCTATTTGTTACTATGTCCCAGAGCTTTGAGTTTTTTTGAATCACATAGTGGATGGCATCACTGGAATTTAGGCACACTGGGATTCTGAATGCCTGGGGAATCTACAGTTTTGCACCAAACAGTACATATTGCAACGTGTGTCTTCTGTGATGTGAACACCAGGAGACAAGGCTAATAGCCAATAGGTGCTCTAATTTGATGTGCCCCGAACGTCTATGCACTAAAATGTCTGAGAGAGTACCAAGATTTATTCAGGTGTTATTAGTAGACTTTTCTTGACTCAAGCTGGGGTTTACACTCTGGGAGGTGGACTGACATGTTGGTTAAACAGAGTCAGTGTCAGCTATAATGTTAGATGACATTCATATAGGATGACAAATCAGCATTTAGCAGACATAAGGTAATAAGTATCCTGCCCTGACCTCTCCACAAGTCCAAGATCACCAAACCTTTAAGTAGACTTAATACACCTGAGGGGTCAGGTAAAAGTTTTCTTATTATCTTATTCATTAAATGGATTGCAACTCATAATCTTGTGCAAGGTTTGTAGGGACCTGATTAATATACAGTTGCATAACATAACAAATAACAAAAAAAATGGAACAATGCCGTGACTGGAACGATACACAAATAACCCGTCCTGCTCTACTTCTCGTTAGTGTGACGTTGTAAATGGTCCAAGTCGGACCGAAACGTCGTCTATGTGCGGGTTATTTGTATATACAGTTGCTGTTGGGTAAGTAAAGTGAATAATATCTAGAGCTGATCGAGTGTAACTTTCAGAGACCAATCAAGATCAAGAGATGAAATTAAGACACATGTGCAACATCTGGGTATCTTTATTGCAGACGTTTCGCCATCCAGTGGCTTTATCAATACAAATTCCAGGACATAACTTGAAGACAGTAGAACTATGTACAGAAGATGAGGTAATCAGTCCCTCAACCTAGGAGTAGGTGTGAAGAGCACCATAGTCGTGGAGATTCTGAAGCAGAAGCAAGGTGCCTGACGCTTATATACTAACGTCAGGTGGAAATGGGGCGGGTAGCAGACAAGGGCATAGTCACTGGTAGGCGGGATTCCCCAGTGGAAGTAGGTCCTACCCAAAGAGATGGGTTAGTTGTAGTAGTAGTTGTCGTAGTCGTGAAGGTTATGTACATGTCCCCAGAATCAAGATTCCATCTCTTTGGGTAGGACCGACTTCCACTGGGAAATCCCGCCTACCAGTGACTATGCCCTTGTCTGCTACCCATCCCATTTCCACCTGACGTTAGTATATAAGCGTCAGGCACCTTGCTTCTGCTTCAGAATCTCCAAGACTACGGTGCTCTTCGCACCTACTCCTAGGTTGAGGGACTGATTACCTCATCTTCTGTACATAGTTCTACTATCTTCAAGTTATGTCCTGGAATTTGTATCGATAAAGCCACTGGATGGCATAACGTCTACAATAAAGATACCCAGATGTTGCACATGTGTCTTAATTTCATCTTGTCGGTATTGTATACCATTCTTGTACAAGATCAAGAGAGTTTAGGTAAGCCCCCATGTGGGGTGAGCTGGAAAGACGAGACAGACGAAGACTTGCGATGGAGAGGAGTGTCCACAGTCGAAGAAAAAGTGCCAAGGCTTAACCCAGCAGCAAGGCATTCGTGGGATAAACTTGGAGAAAAATCGGGAAGAGAGACAGGTGTGTATGCATCAGTCTTGTGTTGGGTGAGGTCTTCAGTCTTGAGAGCTGGCAGGAGAGGGCAGGCAGGTAGGCCCTTTCAGAGGGCAGCAGACAGGTAGGATTATTGTGTAGTTGAGGAGGCAGGCTTGCAGTGGAGCCATATTCAAACTTCTTGAAGATGCTCCTGGAGAGGTGGTACAGTTTTGTCTTGCTGGCAAAAGTGAAAGTAGGAAGCTTGTGAACTCAAGAATTTGGGGTTTGAGTGTGAAGTGTAAAGGTGATTTGCGGGGCATACTTAACTGTACCAGCACTGAGGCCTTTGTAGAGTTCAGAGCAGGTCATGGTGTCAGCATTCGAGGGAGAGGTATAGAAGTAAGATTTTCAATAGGGTGTGCTGGAGTCGTCGCTGTCTGCTTCATCGGTGGATTCGTCAGAAGATTCTGGTGCAATTGTTTCTACTGTGATTGTGTCAAGAGGAGGCTGGGAGTTTAGTCACTAGATTAGACTAGACCAGGGATAAATTTACCCCTTGGGAGTAAAAAATTACATGGCAAGGGGTAAATATTTGATGTACCTGATAACTGAATAACTGAATAATTTATTTTTTCTGACCTTATTTTTCTGTCCCTTTATGATAGCGATAATTTTTTTGTATGGAAGTCAGGGGGTAAATGGAGAATACATCAAGCCGAGGGGGGTTAATGATGGAGGAAAAGTTGGGAATCCCTGGTCTAGAGTATTTGTGGTCTGGTTGGTTGGCGGTGGTTGTTGAGAGATGGTAGTGGTCATTGGGGGTGGCTGAGGAGTGTTTTTTTTTGGGGGGGGACAGTCAGGATTTTGGCCTGAAGTTAATGTGAAATTAACGATGCTTGGGATAATCTTGAGGAAGTCTTGTGATGGTGGCAAGTCAGGAAAGTTGAATGTCGGCATGTTGTTAAGAAGGAATAGTTCATTAATTGCAGTGTCGAATGTGCCTGGGTTTGCTGCATTGGCGAGGTGTGCATACATCATGCAATACAGCACCTTAGAGGGAGCAGCGTCGCAGAGAGGGAGCTGCTGGATAGAGATGACTGTTGTGTGGCTTGGAGAATTCTGGTGGTATCCAACTAGAGTTTAGAAATGGCGGCGTATGTCGGCAATTTGGGGCTGTTTTTCTTGGTTTCTGCTTTAATTTTCTTCGACAGTATTTCTTTTTGTAGTGGGCATTTGGTTGCAGTTAAGACATGTTGGAGTGGCATTGGTGGTGGTGCAGCTGTGAAGTCGTGACCCTCTTTTCCACAGCTGGAGCAGACTTTCTTGTCTTTGATTGGGCAGTCGTTCAGAGAGTGATGATAAGAATAACAGTTCCAACAGGGAGAGACATGGGCGAAACGTTCAGGTTCAATGTAGCATGGATGTATGTGGTAATATGAGATGGCTAGTCCATCAGAGAGTACTTGGGTAGCCACATCTGTTTGAAAAGGTGATTTTTGTCATAGAAGAGGCATTAGGATGGTGTCTACCGAGGCCCAATTGTTCTGTTCCTCGATAGAGGTCTTCAGTTCAACTGTTGGTAAAAATGTGATGATCTTATCCAGTAGTTTAACAAAAGCAGAACTGTTGAGATTAGAAAGACCGGAAATGTAGGGAAGGCAGAGGACAGAAGAGTTCCCAGGAGTAGAGAGTTTGGGAGAGAAAAAATTACTTTTTGCCAGCAAGAAAGGAGGTGATATGTTGAACAGTCAGTCTCGTAATGTTTTCATTGCAGTGTCGTCCATAAGTTTTGCAACTTCATTGTCGTCGGTTCAGACGATAATGAAGGAGCCCTTGAGTGAGTGAATCGCTGTAAATTTAAGCTGTAGGCAGTCTTTATAGCGGCAGCAAGTGCAAGTTTAGTGGAGTCATTCATGACACCATTGGCTGGTTTTATCTTGACACGATGTGAGAACATCGTGGAACAGGTATAGATTCCCCTCCCCAATGGGGATCATAGGGAGACTGTGACGATAAGGAGCTACTGTGAATGCACACAGCAAGATCAGTAGAGTGAATGATGATGGAACATTCGGCCTGGTCATTAACTAGGAACAAGGAGTCAACAAGGATATCAAAGGTGGCTGTCAAAAATACACCTAGGTGCAACACCTTGCTTCTCTGCTCTATCATCTCGTGTGATTTAGACTCTGTTTTTATTAGAGTATATCTTCACTGGTGAGCCGATACATACCTCTTGTAACTCTGTGCAACTTTGTTCACAGAGCATTATTTAGACTTAGTGATATTTGATGTTTTTCAGAAGTTGTGTGTAGTGGAGACACTGTATGTCTCTGGTCTTGAGTTAAACTTTTAACCTACATTTATTCTGGCATCTATGTACTGCCATCATCAGGGATCTGGTAATGCTGAACTCAGTTTCAGTATTAAGGGAGTTTTATGCCTTTTATGTAGGATCTATTGAAGGTCCACAAGTTATGGTCATTTTTGGTCTCCTTGCTCCTGGCGTGACGCTGTGCTGTTCACTGCTGCGTCGTATATTATTGCTGTTTGGCGAATGGTTCGTCATATTGTTCAAGCAAGCTGTCTGATTGCCTCATTGGTTGAGAAGTTAGGTTATTTTGGAGACTTGTTGTCAGTCACTAAATCGAGTCAAGTCTTAAGGAGACATATCGAGCATTATTGAGCACATGAACACACACACACACACACACTCATACATATGTACTTGAGTATATCTCATAGCAACAAGCAGACGGTATTTATAAATAGTATGGTTATTAAATGTAACCTTAGTACTATACGACTATTTGTACAAGATAACTATGATGTAAATGCGTATCAAGCTATTCCCCAAGAGTAGTTTAGGAGCTTATCTGCTTAATTATACCAAATATATTAACTTTAATTATTACCACCTAGATAACTTCGTTATTAAAAATCTTAAATTATATATGGCTAGTTTACATTCATCCAGTTGCAGTCACAGAAACAAGGGGCCATAACTGGAAGTTGAAGACTCAGATGAGTCAAAGGGATGTTAGGAAGTATTTTTTCAGACATAGAGTAGTCAGGAAGTGGAATAGCCTAGCAAGTGATGTAGTGGAGGCGGGAACCATACATAGCTTTAAGATGAGGTATGATAAAGCTCATGGAGCAGGGAGAGAGAGGATCTAGAAGCATTCAGTGAAGAGGCGGGGCCAGGCTGAATCTTGACCTCTGCAACCACAATTAGGTGAGTACAAAGCGCTATTGAAATTTCCCAATTTTAAAGGATAACTAGACTAGAATATTCTCTGACAAATTATAACAAAACCAGAAACAAGCTAGATACTAGAGGGAGATCTATAAGATGACCTTTTAGTATTCTCTGGAGATGTCTATACTTTACAGATGTCGCATTCTGAAACATGCTTCTGCACCACCAGTGGTGGGATGATAACTCAGTACCACCAGTGGTGGGATGATAACTCAGTACCACCAGTGGTGGGATGATAACTCAGTACCACCAGTGGTGGGATGATAACTCAGTACCACCAGTGGTGGGATGATAACTCAGCACCACCAGTGGTGGAATGATAACTCAGCACCACCAGTGGTGGGATGATAACTCAGCACCACCAGTGGTAAGATGATAACTCAGTACCACCAGTGGTGGGATGATAACTCAGCACCACCAGTAGTGGAATGATAACTCAGCACCACAGTGGTGGGATGATAACTCAGTACCACCAGTGGTGGATGATAACTCAGCACCACCAGTGGTGGAATGATAACTCAGCCACCCCAGTGGTGGGATGATAACTCAGTACCACCAGTGGTGGGATGATAACTCAGCACCACCAGTGGTGGAATGATAACTCAGCACCACCAGTGGTGGGATGATAACTCAGTACCACCAGTGGTGGAATGATAACTCAGTACCACCAGTGGTGAGATGATAACTCAGCACCACCAGTGGTGGAATGATAACTCAGCACCACCAGTGGTGGGATGATAACTCAGCACCACCAGTGGTGGAATGATAACTCAGCACCACCAGTGGTGGGATGATAACTCAGTACCACCAGTGGTGGGGTAACTCAGCACCACCAGTGGTGGAATGATAACTCAGCACCACCAGTGGTGGGATGATAACTCAGTACCACCAGTGGTGGGATGATAACTCAGCACCACCAGTGGTGGAATGATAACTCAGCACCACCAGTGGTGGGATGATAACTCAGTACCACCAGTGGTGGAATGATAACTCAGTACCACCAGTGGTGGGATGATAACTCAGCACCACCAGTGGTGGAATGATAACTCAGCACCACCAGTGGTGGGATGATAACTCAGTACCACCAGTGGTGGGATGATAACTCAGTACCACCAGTGGTGAGATGATAACTCAGCACCATCAGTGGTGGGATGACAGCACCACCAGTGGTGAGATGATAACTCATGGTGGGAGGAGATCAAGTTATCACAAGTGAGTGGATGTCATAATGTTATCACCACACAAGACTTTTATCCAGTGTACCACTGATAAGATAGACAAGTGGATGATAGTACCAGCACTCCTTGAAGCCAAGGACTCCAGCTGCCACCACTACCAGCATCACCACCACCATTACAACCACCACCACCAACATCACTACATCACCACCACCAACACCATTACCACCATCACCATCACCATTACAACCACAACCACCATTACTACACCACCACCATTACCACTACCATTACAACCACCACCACCACCCACCACATCACTAACACCACGTCCCCAACATTAACACCATCACCACCACCATTACAACCACCGACACCCCCACCACTACCGACACCACCATCACCGACACCACCATCACTACACAACCACTGCCACTACCATCACTATACCACCACCACTACACCACCACCGCCACTACCATCACTATACCACCACCACTACTCCACCACCGCCACTACCATCACTACACCATCACCAAACCACCACTACTACACCACCACCACCATCACCACCATCACCACCATCACCACCATCACTACCATCACCACCATCATCACCATCACCACCATCACCACCATCACCACCACCACCACCAACATCACTACATCACCACCACCAACACCATTACAACCACAACCACCATATACTACACCACCACCATTACCACCACCACCATCACCACCATCACCACCATCACCACCATCACTACCATCACCACCATCATCACCATCACCACCATCACCACCATCACCACCACCACCACCAACATCACTACATCACCACCACCAACACCATTACAACCACAACCACCATTACTACACCACCACCATTACCACCATCACCACTACCATTACAACCACCACACCCACCACCACCATCACTACACCACCACCACCACCAACTTCACTACACCACCCACCACCACCAACTTCACTACACCACCGTCCCCAACATTAACACCATCACCACCACCATTACAACCACCGACACCCCCACCACTAACCGACACCACCACCACCGACACCACCATCACTACACAACCACTGCCACTACCATCACTATACCACCACCACTACACCCACCACCGCCACTACCATCACTACACCATCACCAAACCACCACTACTACACCACCACCACCATCACCACCATCACCACCATCACCACCACCATCACCACCATCACCACCATCACCACCATCACCACCATCACCACCATCACCACCATCATCACCATCACCACAATCACCATCACCACCATCACCCACCATCACCACCATCACCACCATCACCACCATCACCACCATCATCACCATCACCACACCATCACCACCATCATCACCATCACCACCATCACCACCATCACCACCATCACCACCATCACCACCATCATCACCATCACCACCATCACCACCATCACCACCATCACCACCATCATCACCATCACCACCATCACCACCATCACCACCATCACCACCATCACCACCATCACCACCATCACCACCATCATCACCATCACCACCATCACCACCATCACCACCATCTCCACCATCACCACCATCACCACCATCATCACCATCACCACCATCACCACCATCATCACCATCACCACCATCATCCACCATCACCACCATCACCACCATCACCACCATCACCACCATCACCACCATCACCACCATCATCACCATCACCACCATCACCACCATCACCACCATCTCCACCATCACCACCATCACCACCATCACCACCATCACCACCATCACCACCACCACCACCACCACCATCACTACCATCACCACCATCATCACCATCACCACCAACAACAACAACTACGTCACTGCTATTATATCTTCAGACACAATAAACACTGTTTTTATATACGTATTTCTTAAAACATTATTTCAAATGTTTCTTTGTTAGCAGCTAAAACGAAAATATGCTTTATACTATAATTTGTTTAATATATGCAGTTACATTATAAGGCAGGATTTTTACATACTACGCTTTGTGTCTTGGCTGATTAGTGGTTCTCTTTGGCCGTCCCGCCCAGCTACATGGTGTTAGCTTGCCTGACAACTGTTGTGCGTTCAGGGACATGTGTCAAGCATGGAGTGGACATTTCTTTATGGCCGCATCTGTTGAAATCACTTTTTCTCTATTTGGCTGGACATTGCGAGGAAGCATCTCTCCCCTTCCCTCCGTCTGTGAGAACTTGCTTCCTCTGTTCTTGTGATGTAGACTTATACACTGTGGTAGAGAATGACCCAATTGTGATCCGAGTCAAACTTCTTGGCCTGCGCAGATCTATTTTTCCCAGAAAACCTATTTAGAATTTAGTGATTTTTGACATTCTGTGTTAGTGTCATGAGACACAATATGTCTCATGACATATGTCTCAGTCTAACTCTCGATTAACTTTCTCATAGTATCTTCTACATCAGGGCGGTCCGATATTGGCCATGTGGCCTGCAGTTTTTTTTTTTTTTTTTTTTTTTAGCCCGTTTGGACATATCAATATACTGATTAACTGTATTTTTTCTATAAAAAAATAAAATATCTGTGACTGTTGCACCCTCAGAAAAAACCAATAATTTTATTTAATATATGCTTTTTCACTTACATTATGTTGTAATGTTCTTGGGAAAATTTCATGTTATTTGAGAGCGGATTCTGCTCATGACTCTCGCCTCGGCAGGTCATAATCTTTTGACTACCGCCCACAGGATGGGTTATGGGGTGCATAATAAACATATTAAACTAAAGGTCAAAGCAGCTCCTTACTTAGTCTCCCTACGATCCCCGCTGGGGGGGGAACCTTTACCAGCGTGTCGCTAGACTTGCACGATGAGCTACGCAAATCGTGTAAAGATCAAGCCAAAAGTGGTACCGTTGATGATTCAACGAAGATTTCTCTTGCAACTGTTGTGCAGGGAGCACTGCAAAAAAAAATTCAACACTATTTTGTCACTGAAAGAAGCATTCATCGTTGTGTGTCACGATGATGCGAAGCAGAGAAGTTACTAACTACAGAAGCCACCACTACTCTTTCTGCTCAAGGGTTTCTGTTTGCATCATCTTTCCCGCCTTTAGGGCAAGGAAATCAGTATTCCTGAAAAAAACTGGATAAGATTTTAACTCTCAAACCCAAATTTCTGAACTCAAGTCATCTATTGAAAACTCAAAAACTTGGGCAACTGTCGACAGCATTACCAAAATCCCGGAATGATCGTCTATGCTCAAGGTCACTTTACCCACGTGAACTGGCTGCCACTGCTCTGAACGAAGGTTTGGCTGTCTACTACTTCTACATCAGTCCCCCCTACATAGAAGCAGAGAGATACCACTACATCCAACATTGCTGGAACTGTTATTCTTATCTTCACACCACAAAGCATGTCCAGTAAAAGACAAGAAGTTCTGCCCCTACATGTGGTAGTGAGGGACACACCTTCAGTCCCTGTACCGCTGCTGCTCCACCACAACCAGCGTGTTAAACTGCAAAAGTAATGATCACCATACATTGGCAGCAAAATGTCCCACAAGAAAGGATATTATGAAAAAAACACAAAATGCAGCAAAGAAAAAATCTACTAATAACACACCAACGTATGCCGCAATTGCAAAGTTGCAAGCAGACACTTTCAAAAATTTCTTCAAGCATCTACTCAGCCCGCCTCACCACCACTACAATCACCCTCCAAAATGTGATTTAACGAAGTTCCACTATTGTCTTTTATACGCTCACATGGCAGAACATGGCTGTTCCTGGATCCTTTAACCTTACCATCAACGAGTTATTTGCATTAAATAACATGCCATCATTCACATTTCCAGCATCTCCACCTTCTGAAGAAATTCTCAGATTCACCAAGGACATAATCAACACCTCTGCTGCAGTAGATCCAACACCACCAACAACTAGTGACGTCACTCAAACGACGTCTAATGAGAAGCCTTCACCGCCACCACTCCTCATTGAAACCGACCAATCAGAAGCCTTGCCACCAGAAACATCTTCCTATTCGTCTACTGAAGATGACAATGAAGATGACAATACATATTCACTTCCACCTTCAACACCACATAACAAGAAAGAAAAACCGGCACCAACAACACCATCCTACGACTCTAGACTCGATATTGTACATATATCGATATTCTGCACCACAGCAAATTATCCTCAAGACATGGAGCATCTGAACTCCAATCTCACCTCATCCAAAAGAAAGTCAAGTTTGTCATCGAATCTTCTCCCTATACTACTAAAATTGAACTTTCAAGTCTTCTAAAGCATACTGAAAAATGCTCTTAAGATCCTCGATATCGACACATGTTAACACATCTCATGATAGTTCCTCTTCAACGATTTAAACGTCTTGAAAATGGAACTGTACTCTCCAAGAACACTAACATCGTAAAACAACACCACAACTCCAAGTTACCAGCAAGCCACTATGAACTGACCAATCAACAATAAGCTCCTCCCTTCTCGCTTGCAGCCTCCTGTCACCATCAAGACGCAGTTTTTCCATCCAGCAAGATGCAGCTAGCACCGCAGAGTTCCTGTTGCCTTCTACATCGTCTTCCTCGTTGTTTATCCAGGCTTAGCAGTTGGGTCTAGTCCTGACTCTTCTCTCTTCGACTCAAGACATTCCTCTCACCGTCTATTCTTCGCCCTGTCCTCACTTGCCCCTCGCCCCTCGTGGGTCCTTACCTGTTAGTCCTCTGATCTGATCTGATGTTATTTGATTTATATTATTATTTGATTTATATTATTAGCTTATAAAAATACTCTAGGTAGGATGTAACAGCTACACCTCTCATTGTGCTCGCTGAAGGAGAGTTTTGATTGGCTGCATCAGTGATGCAAACTACCCGCTCGTTTGTGTCTCATTTCATGCCAGGCATAAGCTGGAAGTTGATATTAGTTACACAATGATGTATCCGAAAGCCCAGCTTTTCTCTCTCGTTGCTCCTCATGTAGCTACCACCTCTAGCTCTGCTTTTGGTAATGTCTCCACTGGTGAGCCGGGACCTACATCTAGTAAGTCTGAGCAACTCAGTTCACAGAGCATTAATTAGACATGTTTTCAGAGGTCGTGTAGTAGAGAGACTCTTTATCTCTGGTCCCAAGTTCAATTCTCGACCTATATTGTTTGGGTATCTACGCACGCACTGTCGTCGAGAAATTGGAATTTCTGAATCAATTTCAGCTATAAAGGAGTTTAGCCTTCTTGTGGAGGATTTGCTGATATTCTCCCCGTATAGAGGGGTGCTGTTCACTGCTACATCCAGCATTATTGCAGATTAGCGAATAGGTCGTCATACTGTTCAAGCAAGCTGTCTGATGGCCTTGATGGTCCAGAATTTTTTTTTATATTTTATTAAAACCATATATATTACATACATAGGTCATACATACAATGAATTTAAAAGTGTTTAACAAAAGATAAAAAAAGGTCATTATTCCCTCGATATACAATAAGTATCTCACCCATCACATAAGTAAAAATTTAAAATTCGTCCTATATCATCCCCCATCCCCCCGCCTAATTTACATACCACATGAAACTTGCACACTAACGCTACTCTGCACATCCATGCAGATAACATAGCTAATACATCAGTAAAAAACCTTGTCAAAAGCACTTCAACCATACCACGTATTACACAAATTATTACACACCCTAACAATAAAATTTTCACATAAGTCCTTCTGAACCTTGTCCTAAGGATTAGTACACATTTTAATATACACATGATTCCACTGTTTATGTAATATGTAAAAATAATAATTCCATCACCTTCATAACCAATCTTCCAATTAATCTTTCCCGTTTCGCCTCCAGGTGCATTACAGAAGCACACACACCTCTGACAAAAAAAAAAATTACTGAAACACCTACACATCCTAGACAGATGTCATATATATATATATATATATATATATATAATATATATATTATATAATATATTATATATATATATACAAGGAATTCGCGAGAGCATGCGAATATACACAAACACTGATCTCTGGCTGAAGGAGACTCGAACCTACGAACCTTAGGACAAGGTATGCAGTGCTTTGCCGGTCTACCCACACTGGACAATACCTTGGCGTGTAGCATGCGCTACACGTTTGATCCAAGGCAGCCAGCTTTCAGGGAGAAGGCTATACAGCTTTTCATCTCATCCCCTGCATGCATCAGCCTTACTAGAGATTTGAACAATGCAAGGAATTCGCGAGAGCATGCGAAATATACACAAACACTGATCTCTGGCTGAAGGAGACTCGAATTCCTTGCATTGTTCAAATCTCTAGTAAGGCTGATGCATGCAGGGGATGAGATGAAAAGCTGCAAGCCTTCTCCCTGAAAGCTGGCTGCCTTGGATCAAATGTGTAGCGCTAGCTACACGCCAAGGTATTTCCAGTGTGGGTAGACTGGTAAAGCACTGCGTACCTTGTCCTAAGGTTCGTAGGTTTCGAGTCTCCTTCAGCCAGAGATCAGTGTTTTATATATATATATATAATATATATATATATATATATATATTATATATATATATATATATATATACACACAAAGACATTTACATAGATATTCAATTTTGATCCATCATCACATTACACCTCAGCCAAATAAATATAGGTTAGTTTGCATTTCCTTCAATTATACAATCTGTTAATATGGCATACATCATAATATATATTAAACACGGAATTTACACTATTAGCTCGATTCATCATATAATTAGTTATCTCTTATATATATTACCACCATCTACTAACTCATTATTAATATCGTCACATAACACATGCTTACCATATCTTACTTCTTCCTAACCTGAAAAAGAAAATAATGCAACCTCTTAACAGTTGTGATGAATGGTTTGAAAAACTGACAAGTTGAAGATTGAGACACTTATGCAACATACGGGAATCTTTATTCAGGAAACGTTTCGCCACACGGCTGAGGGACTGATTACCTCAAACTCCTCCTCTCCTTACGCCTTTCTACTTTGTATTGGACTGATGAAGCCACTGTGTGGCGAAACGTTTCCTGAATAAAGATTCCCGCATGATGCATAAATGTCTCAATCTTCAACCTCTTAACAGACAAGAAAGTACAAATACGTATTTCCTAGCTCACTAATGTTGGTCTAGATTGACAAAAAGTCCACAAAAGACAGACCTTGTCATACACAAAGTGAGGACAACAGAACTTTTTTATTCATGATAAGTCCCCGCCCACCTTAGGGACTTCACATTTAACCAAAATTACAACATAATTAAGTTTCACATAAACATGAGATACCAGCATTCCATTAGTATTTCTTGCGAGCACTCTTCCCCCCCCCCCACGCTAAAGACCAGTCCATCCCCAAACCTATCTATGCTAAATCACGAAGCCCTCCCACTGTCATACCCCCATTCTCATACACAACCTCATTACTACACCTCGTTCTATAGAAGAGTCCCGCTGAAGCCTGACTTCTTTCCTCCCCTTCCCCACCTCCCTCATCGCCCATGATACTTAAACATAATCCGCAACTAAATACAGAACAGCCATCCTCCACTCCCTCTATATCTAAACTCAATGCCCTGAGCATAGCTAACCTACTCCCTCCTACCAGACCCAAGACTCTGTGGAACCAAATTTGTACCCCCTCCATTTTCACATAGAAATACACTACATGATAGGCTGTTTCTTGCTCCCCACACAAAGCACAACTTGAAGACTGCAAAAATTCACATCCTATATAATCTAACTTTAGTGGGCAATATCCCATGTAGAAAACGATACAATGTTTCCCTCACCCTCGACTGCAACCTTAACTTACGAAATTCCCCCATATACATTTCCAATCATACATCGGAAAAACACTCTCTCCTTCCACCACATTATTTCCCCTGCCCAACACACACCTTCACACTACTCGGCTCTCTAACCTGTAATAAGTACTTCAACATACCCATGCACACCTGTAAATCCCTACCCCCCACCACTTCCTCACATCAGCCATCACTGCCCCTACCCTAGCTCCTTGTTCCCCCCAACCTAAGATAACATTGCTTCACATACATACCCATCAATCTGTTCTCCAAAACTATTAACCCTAAACCTCCCATCATTATGGAATTCGTCACTATGGTGCACCGCAACCACTGGCAACCATATTGCCAGACAAACCTCATTGCTTCCCATTGCAATCTCCTTACATCACCCAGCATCAAAGAGTATGCCACCACCACATGCCACAATTTTGGATATATAAGTGTGTTTACCACAATGGCCCTCTGTAGTAAAGTCAAACCACTCACCTACGTAATGCCCCTTGCATGGCCCTATCAGAATTAGCCTCCCTAGCCCCTGTTTCATCCCCCTTATATACCACTCCACAAATTTTTACCTGCTCTACCACCTTCCAACCATACCTAGTCCCAATTCCCCCCCACCCATGCCTCTACCTTCAGGAATTTTGACTTTACACCATTAACACATAAATCTGTTGCTCCACTAAACACATCTATGATCCTTCTAACACTCTGTAACCCCCCCCCCCCCCCACTAGGACAGTCGTATCATCTACATAACCCGCTATACCCATCGCACCCCTAGTCCTTACCACCCCTTCACTCACCCCCACATTTATCATCCTATATAATGGATCTTGCAGGCACACAAACAGTATCTGTGACAATGGGCAACCCTGCCTCAGACCCCGGTCCATACTGATCACCGTCCAACATATCATTTATCTGCACTCATACCCTAGCACCACTGTATAGAGTCTCCATCCATTTCACAATCTCCTCCCCAAAACCCATTCTCTGCATGATCATCCATAAAGACTCTCAACACATTCATAGGCCACCTTCCAATCCAGCACAAGTGCTCCTCCCCCAACCATCCTACACATTCTCTGCATGATCATCCATAAAGACTCTCAACACATTCATAGGCCACCTTCCAATCCAGCACAAGTGCTCCTCCCCCAACCATCCTACATTCCTCTATATAATCTTTTATCCTCCCATGTCCACTATACATTGACCTGCCTGGCACACCATTTTGTCCCTCATCAATTACCTTCCCTATAACTCTACGCAAAATATTACCCAAAACTTTAGTGAACAACTTATAATCCCCACACATTAAAGACAATGTCCTATAATCTTGTATGCTACTTTGTATCTCTCCATTTGGTACCAGAATGACAACCCTTGTTCTCTGCGTCACACTCATAAACCCCTTATCCTTCATCTCATTCAGTAATTTCACCAAGAATTCTTTCATAAAATCTCTGTTTTTCAAATAAAAATCATTCAGTATCCCATCTATCCCCAGTGTTTTCCCTACACTCGTACCTTTTAAAGCCATCCACACTTCCTCTTCATCAATGGGTCCCTCATTAGCTGCCCTATCCATCGGCCCCAGATTCCTCTGAATCCCCTCCTCCAGTATCTTCAGATTCTCCCTCACGCTAACTTCCCGTCTCATATAATTGTCAAACCACGCATCAGCAAAACCACTCATTCCACCCATTGTATCCAACCTTTGCCCCATTTTATACCCTCCCACCTCCTTTTGCACATCCCATTTCATTATGGCCCATAATGAAATTATGGGACTGATCTGAGGACTGATGACCATTTACCTGCTGAATCTGAGGGACTGATGACCATTTACCTGCTGAATCTTAGCGACGGATGACCAGTTACCTGCTGAATCTGGTGGGCTGATGACCAGTCACCTGCTGAGTCTGAGTGACTGATGATCAGTTACCTGCTGAGTCTGAGGGACTGATGACCAGTTACCTGCTGAGTCTGAGGGACTGATGACCAGTTACATGTTGTGTCTGAGGGACTGATGACCGGTTACCTGCTGAGTCTGAGGGATTAATGACCGGTTACCTGCTGAGTCTGAGGGGCTGATGACCAGTTACCTGCTGAGTCTGAGGGACTGATGACCAGTTACCTGCTGAGTCTGAGGGACTGATGACCAGTTACATGCTGAGTCTGAGGGACTGATGACCAGTTACCTGCTGAATCTGAGTGACTGATGACCAGTTACCTGCTAAATATTACCTGAATATTTCGATTTTTTACTCTGTCACAAAAACTATATATATTTCATTGAAATCAAAAAAAAGATGAGTGCAAAGATTAGAAGATAATCAGATTTTGTATTCACACGTTATTACATGGATTCAAATCTGCCAATTTTTCAATAAAAACTGCAAATTAGGACAAACATAACCTTAAATTAATCCAAAACCTCCACTATGAAACATCGACTTTGACACCAGCCTGAAGAGGGATTCTCCTCTTATCTCGGACAGACTAACATCCTAAAATGAACCAGCACCTTGAGTTTGAAGCCTCTGAGAATTTGCATTATCATGCTATCAGCGTTAACTGGTGAAAACATGTTGGGCCACCACATGAGAAGACTCTGGCCACGACCCGTCCTGGCAAACCTCCCTCAACCTGCTGAAAGCAATTGGATGACGCACTCAGAAATTATCGATTGATAGTCAATATTTCAGTTTTTCCAGTTTCTTCAATAAATAAGCAAACTGAGACCAATACAGTCCGAAATTAATCTAAACCTATCTCTAAACTTTACCAGCGTTTAAGGTTTAAGTAAATATGTAAGTAATTAAGTTTGATTAAATAAACAGGTACGTCTTGCTACAGCTACTTACACTTAGGCACACTACATATACATGTACACGCATATGTATACTCACGCATATGTATACTCGCCTCGTCATAGGCGACAGTAATGCCGGGAACAATGGGCTGGTAACCCCTTCTCCTGTATAAATTACTAATGACAAGAAAAAAAATTAAAACTGGGATGTTTGAATGTGTGGATGTAGTGCAGATGATAAGAGATGACTGCCAATGTTATGAATGAAAAGAAGTTGGATGTCCTGGCTCTAAGCGAAACAAAGCTGAAGGGGGTAGGGGAGCTTCGGTGGGGAGAAATAAATTGGATTAAGTCAGGAGTATCTGAGAGAATTAGAGATAAGGAAGAGGTAGCAATAATGTTGAAGGATCGATTATAGAAGGAGAAGAGGGAATATAAATGTATAAATTCAAGGATTATGCGGTATAAAATAAGGATCGGATACATAAAGTGGGTTATAATAAAAGTGTTTGCACTGGAAGAGGAAAGGAGTGTAAAGGAGAGAGATTTTGGTTGATGCCAAGCGAGTGTTTAGCAAGAGAAACAGTTAGAGAAGGTGTGATAGGGAAGTTTGGGGTGCCGGGTGTAAATGATAATGGGAGCCTTTGATTGAACTTTATATAGAAAGGGTTATAGTTATAGCTAATACACAATTTAAGAAAAATGAGGATAAATAATTATACAAGATATGATATAGGGCGTAATGACAGTAGTTTGTTGAACTTTGTATTGGTAGATAAAAGAATGTTAGATAAGCTTCAGGATGTTCATGTTTACAGAGGGGTCACAGATATATCAGATCACTCTTTATTTGTGGCTACAATGAGAGTAAAAGGTAGATGGGAGGCAAGGAGAATAGAATGAACAGGTAAGAGAGAAGTGAAGGTTTATAAACTGAAGGAGGAGGCAGTTAGGGTAAGATATATAACAACTATTGGAAAAAAGATAAATGTTAATGAAGATAGGGAAGCTGTGATTTCGTGTATAGGGAAAGGAGGAATAACATCTTGTAGGAGTGAGGAAGAGCCAGTTGTGAGTGTGAGGGAAGTTCGTGAGGCAGTGGGTAGAATGAAAGGGGGTAAAGCAGTTGGGATTGATGGGATAAAGACAGAAATTTAAAAGATCGTGGGGATATTGTTTTGGCGTGGTTATTGTCTTTATTTAATAAATGTATGGAAGAGGGTAAGGTACCTAGGATTGGCAAAGAGCTTGCATAGCTGCTTTGTGCAAAGGCAAAGTGGACAAAAGAGAGTGTAAGAATTATATGGGAACAAGTCTGTTAGGGAGCATTGAAATTTTGGTCAAAGCTGCACTCTTCAGGCATTGTTCCTTATGTACATCTTAGATTCAGTGCCAAATATGAAGTTGATTGGTTGAAGTTTAGCCTACAGCATTCGCGATTGTAATTTTAAAATATGTCTGTATTACTGAGTAGTGCAGCGCAGTGTTTTATGTACTGTATCTATGTACTCTGCAGTATTTATAAACATTAACTAACTTTCTCTCTTTTCAGATATCTGATTACTTATATACTTTACTACTGAGATGGCTACAATGTCAACGAGGAAGCCACAGAGCATACATTGTTCGATCATGCCAGTGCTCTTCCAATGAACAAACTTCCGCCCAAAGGCGACATGTTAAGGAACTGCTGGCGTTATAAATGTGATGAAGGAAAGTTTACTGTTGTTTCAGTGATTATCAAGATAACAGCTGAGGATTGTTCTGAACTATGGCAGAAATTAATTGGAGACAGAAAGACTATTCATATTCTCATCCAGAAAACTGTTGAGGAAAGATTGAGAAATTGTACAGTAGAGGAATAGAACAAAAATGTCTCCAAAAAAGCTATATTTCAGGAAGAAATGAACGAATTGTTTGATATATGTAGTTGTTTCTGTCCTGCTTCTCCAGTCAAAACGTAGGCTCCAAAATAAAGGAGTGTGACGGATACCACCTGGCCTGTAATTGTGATGTGAAAGCTCCTGAACGTGAGGTGCCATTCCGGTTGTTTTCTACCACTATGACGATAAGCCAAGTGATCCTGAGCATTGGAGAGATCCCATTGGCAAGCAAATCAAGGATCCTCTGTCTGAGCTGCTAGTTGTTGCTTTCCAGCCAGTCGATTTCACTGATTTCCCTGTTCTGGATGACAAGGCGGCAGAGGATCTGTCCTGGGATCAAAGGAATGATCACAGGTGTGGTTGATGATGACTTGGCTGCTCTTGAGCCAGGTCCATCGTGTGTGTCAAGGTGGAATACTTTATGGAGTAGGATTCTTAGGCTGTATGTGGCAACATCAACACCCAGACAGGAGTTGAAAAAAAAAGTCGTCATTATGATTTTAAAGTTCACTGATCCAATGTGGTTCATCATCAAGCTGCAGCCTTATGTCAGACACTGTCCGAAGAACGTCTTCTAATAACTGCAATTTATGAGACATCTGAACAGTGAAGAAAAGAAGATGGTAAAGAAGACTGTCCAAAGAAATTCCTACTTTGCTCACACAGATCAGCTGCTTCTTGGTATGTGCGCTGATGATGACATGACTGTGAGACAAAGCTGTCTCAATGATAAGAAAAATTAGAGAAGAGAATCAGCAGATAGTAGGAAGTACTGAGAGCTCTGATGAGGATGGAGAAGATTCTGCTGATGCTGTTGACGAGGACTTATTAAGCTACACTGATGATGATGATGATGATGATGATGATGATGATGATGATGATGATGATGATGATGATGATGATGATGATGATGATGATGATGATGATGATGATGATGATGACATTGAGGATGAAGAGAATGACAATGTGGCTTCTATTGTCAACTCAAGAAAAGTAGTAATTCCCAAACTAAGGTGGCAAGCAAAGAACTATCATTCCATGATTGACTGGAAGACTGAACTCAAAACTGAGCCTCATTTCATTGCTTCAATAGGTTCTGAAAATTATTGAGACTCCACTGAGGTGCCCAAGTGACCAAACAACACTCAAGATGTTGAGAGAGGGATAAAATTGATGACTGAAACTTGCACTGAAGTGACTGGACAGAAGGCAAAAGATGGATATATCAGGCAAAGAATATTTTCCAGGAAAGAGATGCCCATATTCCGAACCAAGAAAGACTTCATTTATAACTTGTAATACTTTAAAATTAAATAGTTGATGACTGATATAATTCATGTACATTTGATTATACGATCTTCATAACCAAAAATTATATAAACCATGTACACTTGATTATCCTGACAACCAGCAAAATATAACTAATTGCTCTCGATGGTGTATAATTTGACGAAAAGTCGATGGCGATGCTGCAGGGTAAATGGGCATGAAATGGTATGAAATTTTGCACAGAAGTTTGCTGTGACCAAACAAATAATGCCTGAAAAGTGCAGCTTGCATCTCTAAAATTTGTATTTTTTCAATGCTCCCTAAATTCTGTTGAGTATACTTGGTAAAGTGTACGGTAGAGTTATTACTGAAAGAACTAAGAGTAAGACGGAGAGCAGGATCGCAGAGAAACAAGGAAGCCTTAGGAAGGGTAAGGGGTGTAGACCAAGTGTTCACAATGAAACATATAGGCGAACAGTATTTGCCTAAATGTAAATACGTTTTAGTGGCATTTATGGATTTGGAGATTGCGTATGAAAGGGTGGATGGGGGGGAGGAATGTGACAGATATTGCAAATCTATGGAGTAGGAGGTAGGCTACGGAAAGCAGTGAAAAGTATTTACGAAAATAGTGAGGCTCAGGTTAGAGTTTACAGGAGAGAGGGAGATTATTATCTAGTAAAAGTAGGTCTTAGACAAGGATGTGTGATGTCACCATTGTTGTTGAATATATTTATAGATAAGGTTATATAAGAAGGGAATGCTCGAGTGCTGGCAAGAGGCATGGGATTAAAAGATAAAGAATCTAGCACAAAGTGGGAATTGTCACAGTTACTCTTTGCTGATGACACTGTGCTTTTAGGAGATTCTGAAGAGAAGTTGATGGATGAGTTTGGTAGAGTATGTAAAAGAAGGAAATTAAAAGTGAACACAGGAAAGAGTAAGGTGATGAGGATAACAAAAATTCTAGGTAATGGAAGACTGGGTCAAACTGGAGGGAAGGAGTATGGAGGAGGTGAATGTATTCAGATATCTGGGAGTGGACTTGTCAGCGGATGGGTCTATGAAAGTCGAGGTGAATCAATCATAGAATTGAGGACAGAAAAAGGTGAGTGGTACACTGAGGAGTCTGTGGAGATAAAGAACTTTATCTAAGGAAGCAAAAAGGGGAATGTATGAGAGTATAGTCATACATATATGGGTGTAAAGCATGGGTGGTGAATTTTGCAACAAGGAGAAGGCTGGAGGTAGTAGAGATGTTGTGTCTGAGGACAATGTGTGGTGCGAATGTAATGCAGAGATTCTGTAGTTTGGAAATAAGGAGGAGGTGCAGGGTTACTAAAAGTATTATCCAGAGGGCTGAGGAGGCGTTGTTGAGGTGGTTTGGACACTTATAGAGGATGGAACGAAACAGAATGATCTGGAGCGTGTATAAATCTGTAGTGGAAGGAAGGTGGGGTAGG
The DNA here is from genome assembly GCF_026875155.1 of Cherax quadricarinatus. Taxonomy (NCBI): domain Eukaryota; kingdom Metazoa; phylum Arthropoda; class Malacostraca; order Decapoda; family Parastacidae; genus Cherax; species Cherax quadricarinatus. Next base: position 38,425,734 of record NC_069445.1, on the reverse strand, counting down.
GGTCGGTCTAGGAAAGGTTGGAGAGATGGGGTAAAGGTTTTGTGTGCGAGGGGCTTGGACTTCCAGCAAGCATGTGTGAGCTTGTTAGATAGGAGCGAGTGGAAACAAATGTTTTTTAGGACTTGACGTGCTGTTCGAGTGTCAGCAAGATAACATTTATGAAGGGATTCAGGGAAACCGGCAGGCCAGACTTGAGTCCTGGAGATGGGAAGTACAGTGTCTGCACTCTGAAGGAGGGCTGTTAATGTTGCAGTTTTATAACTGTAGTGTAAGGACGACTCTGACAAGACAGTGATGGAGTGAATGATGATGAAAGTGTTTGTTCATTTTCGGGTCACCTTGCCTTGGTGGAAAACGGCTGTGTCAACAACAAAAATAAATAGATCAACCTACGATAACCCAATAAATCAAACACTGATTTATTTCTTACTAGAGAGATATTCTAAAATTATTCCACATAAACTAATTTGATTAATAAAATTGGCAAATAAAAACTTACACAATTTAAAATCAGGGAAAACACAACAGTAATTTATGTTTAAAGTCGACCAAAAGAGACATTCTCCAGCTGTTGCAGAGAACCTAACAAAATGTCCCCTACTCTGCCTACACATTATTTTTATTATTATTTATTATTTATAAATTTTTATTTTTATTATTATTATTATTTTTTTTATTATTATATTATTAAATTTTTAAATTTTATTATTATTATTATTATTTTTAATTTTTATTATTATTATTATTATTATTATTTATTATTATTATTATTATTAAATTAATTATTATTATTATTATTTTTTTTTATTTATTTTTTACTATTATTATTATTATTATTATTATTATTATTATTATTTTTATTATTTATTTTTAATTTTATTATTATTATTATTATTATTATTATTATTATTATTATTATTATTATTACTATTATTTTATTTTTGTTTATTATTGTTATTATTATTATTATTATTATTTTTAAATATTTTAATTTTTTTATTATTATTATTATTTTTATTATAATTATTATTATTATTATTAATTAATTTTATTATTATTAATTATTATTATTATTATTATTATTATTATTTTTTATTATTATTGTTGTTATTATTATTATTTTAGTTATTATTATTATTATTAAATTGTTATTATTATTATTATTATTATTATTATTATTATTATTATTATTATATTATTATTAAGGAACGCTAAACCCGTAGGGTTATACGGCGCATGTGGGGGGGATAGAAGGTATTCCGGCTCAATTCAGGGAACCGGAGCACAGATCCAATTCTCTATATCAAGAGCCCCTCATGAGAGTCAAGGATCTTCCCTTGAGGGGCGTACGCTGCGCACACCCAAGAAGCTTTCCACCCATTTCATTAGTCAGCCATTAAAGACTAATGATCTGTAGGAAGCATTCACATTCGATCCAAGGAAGGGGAAGAATAAATCCAGATCCTCGGATCAAGAGTCCACCACCAGCATCAAGGTAAAATAAACCATTAATGTAAAATAATACTGTACCATTCAGAGAACAAAAAAGGCACAATATAGTGACTGATACAATACACAAATAACCGCACACAGGAGAGAGAAGCTGTGGCCACGTTCCATTCCGACTCGGACCATTTACAAAGTCACACTTTGTGACTTTGTAAATGGTGGCAGTCTGACCGAAGCGACGTCTTAGCTTCTCCCTCCTACGTGCGGTTATTTGTGATAAGATAAGATTTCGTTCGGATGTTTAACCCCGGAGGGTTAGCCACCCAGGATAACCCAAGAAAGTCAGTGCGTCATCGAGGACTGTCTAACTTATTTCCATTGGGGTCCTTAATCTTGTCCCCCAGGATGCGACCCACACCAGTCGACTAACACCTAGGTACCTATTTGCTGCTAGGTGAACAGGACAACAGGTGTAAGGAAACGTGTCGAAATGTTTCCACCCGCCGGGAATCGAACCCGGGCCCTCCGTGTGTGAAGCGGGAGCTTTAGCCACCAGTGAGCATATCAACCTTCTATGTAGGTTGCTCCAGTGGAGCATTTGTCTCTATTTTTTATATAATTTTGGTATTTTATACCATTTATCTGTAGAATACCCCAGTGTTCATTTTTTAAGATGATCAGAGGAGTTTCTTTCATTTATCAAACGGAAACAAAGTCCAGGAATGACCTATATAATATTGTCCATAAGGCGTCCATGCGTGCCAGTAGTTCCATGAATTTTGTTCCAGTACAACAACACTGAAAATTTGAAGCTGTTCAAATAAGGAGTTCTCCGGTTATAAACAAAAATTAAAATAAATAAATAAATGAAAATGTTGTTGATAATGTCTTGAAAATAGTTGAGTTTAAAATATTCCTATAAACACCAGTTTTATTTTTTTTTTAGTTCCACATTTATTTAAAATTCTCTACAATCATATAAGAAATAATATCTCCATCGCCTCCACTCCTCGAAGAAACCGACCAATCAGAAGCCTTTCCACCAGAAACATCTTCCCATTCGTCCATTGCAGATGAAGAAATAAATGTACAAACACCAGCACCAATAATACCATCTCAAGACCCAATTTCGATACTAGACCAGAAGAACACTATGCCAGATGGTACAACGTATCTTTCTGTACCACAGTAAATTATCCTCAGGACATGGAGCCAGCTGAACTAAAATCTCACCTCATCAACAAGACAGTCAAGTATGTCGTTGGACCTTCTAAAGAAGCTAATCCTGTAAATCTTTCAACCATTATGGCAAATCTTGACCTTTGGTGTAAAACTCCTGAATATGAACACTCTTTAACTCGCCTCATGATAATTCCTCTCCAACGCTTTAAACATCTCAGAAATGGAACTTGCCTCTCCAAGGAAGCTTTCTTCGTCAAAAAACGCCACAATTCCAAGTAACCACCAAGCCATTATGAAATGACCAATCAACGTCGAGCCCCTCCCTTGTCGCCTGCAGCCACCAATCACCATCAAGAAGCAGAAATCTTCCATCCAGCAAGTTGCAGTCAGCTCCTGCAGAGTTCCTGTTGTCTACATCGTCTTCATCATCGTCATTCAGGCTTAGCAGTTGGGTTTAGTCCTGACTCTTCTCTCTTCGACTCAAGACATTCCTCTCCCCGTCTATTCTTCGCACTGTCCCCACTTGCCCCTCGCCCCTCGTGGGTACTTACCTGTGAGTCCGATCTGATCTGATCAGAAATAATATTTGATTTGTTTTGTGTTTTTTTTTAGATAATCTAATTGATAAAAGTGCTTTAACAAATATTGGCAAATTGCAACTGCACAGCTCAAAATTAATTTAAAGCCTATTAGAAATTATACTTTCTAGCAACTGACAGATTCAAACGATTCTCAGCGATTTATTCTGAGTATTATCAATAATGTTTTTTAGTCGATCAAAAGAAACATTTTTTAGTTGTAATTATAAATAAATAATACTATTTAATCAATAAAATTGACAACTTGGGACTTATAAGACTCAAGAAACTAGTGGTGAAAAGTTGAAGCCGACCAGATGAGTCATTATCCAGGTATACCTAGAGGATGTTGATTTTTTGGGGTCAACGTTCCCGTGTCCCGGTCCATGACCAGGCCTCGCGGTGAACCAGGGCCTGATCAACCAGGCCCTGATTCGGTTTGTACGTTGGTTTGTGTGCTGGCGCACGCAGACCGACGTACAAACCACAGCCAGGCCGGTCAAGTACTGACTTTAGGTGCCTGTCCAGGTGTTTTATTGTATTTACAAGTGCAGTGAAAGTTCTCTGTATATTCTCCAGGTCTGCAATTTTGCCTGCCTTGAAAGGGCCCGTTAGTGTATGGCAATACTTCAACCTAGAGGAAACAAGCGATTTGAAGAGAATCATTACTGGCTTGGCATCCCTAGTTTTGAAGGTCCTCATTATACATTATACATTTTCCTAGCAGATGTGGTAGAGACATTGTTGTAATGTTTAACAAACTTGCCTGCACACAAACAAAACTTAATGACTACTATCCTGGCTGTAAGATGCATCAGCCAGGATAGTAGTCATTAAGTTTCGGTTTTGGTTCACGGTTTGTGGTCTCTGGCCGGTTAACGCCACGTTCAGATCAGTGTTAAGCTTAACTTGTTCCTGAACTCTCTAAATAGTTGTACTTATGTAGACATACGTTCTGGTCTTCAAAATACTTCATTCCTCATGTTTTTTTTTTTATTGTTCTTTAACTGCACTAAAAGTTAGTTCATAATATTACCAGGTGTTGAAGGCCATTCGAAAAGTACTCATATTCATGATATATCCTTACTGTGTTTGTTGGATCTTTGTGGTTCCGTGTCTGGTAATCCTAGCAGCAAAAGTTAGGCACTTGAGAATATTTACTTTTTTCTTCCCTGCCTAATTTACAGCTTCATTATTATTAATAAATTACTCGTTTCGTTGATATCGAGTAAAGACGAAGATTAACAGCTAAACGGCTTCATGACTTAATGCATAAGAAATCAATGTCTGACGCATCGACCATCGCTAATGACTCTTCACCTACTGTGTCTAACATGAATGTACTCAAAAGAATTGTCAGTTCGCCCCTGCATAATTTATTCTTTTGAGCGCTGCCACCTGGAGCGAGGGAATAGAGAAGAAGACTGTATCATTAATTTTCTTTTATGATACTATTGTGGCAGTCACCCCATCAAATGACTGCTCGCCCCTCCCTCCACATCTAGGAGTAGGAGAGCTAGAAGAACTCCACGTATATACACTTGTCTAACATGTTGGAAAGGCCTACTTCCACCCGTGACGCCGTCTCCAACTGCTTCACCTTATGTGTCTTCAGTATATATGATCCTTCTCCCCGCATATTCGATACATTTTTTTTTTTCTTATTCGCCGGTATTCTCCCGGCCCGGGTATTTTCCAAGTAGTGGTGACCCGGTCTTGGCTCCCTATCTGAGGAGTATCCCGAGACCTAAGTCATTCGATACTTTTATTAAGAGTGATAGACTGAATACACCGATTCCAGACTGAGGGACTGCTTGCCTTAAACTCCTTATCTTCCACCGTTCATATCTGTATTGGACTGATGAAGCCAATGGCTGACGAAGCGTTTCTATAATAAAGATAACCAAGACGTCTCGTACCATCAAGAGCTCGAATTCAGGTGTTCAGTTGAACACCGATGTCATAACATACACTTGGATGGAAACACATACCTCTGTGAAAAATTCATTTCACATATTTTTTATGGACTTGTTATATTATGTCTAATGTATGTTGTATTATGTCGTATTACGTCTAGTGTATGGTGGCATAATGTATTATATCTAGTTATGTGTAGGGCGAAGACTTTAATAAATACTGGATATACATGTGTGAGTATTATGCTGCTATCCTATTTTATGTGGAAGTTACACAGTAAGAACTAAGATACGTGTATTTCCTTTTTACATTTTGTCATACAGGATGTGGCTCGTACTGCTCTAGGTCGGAGGGGGGACGGAGGGGACGGGGGGACGGGGGGACGGGGGGACGGGGGACGGGGGGGACGGGGGGATGGGGGGGACGGGGGGACGGGGGGGGGCGGGGGGACGGGGGGGCGGGGGTGACGGGGGGGACGGGGGGACGACGGGGGGACGGGGGGACGGGGGGGACGGGGGGACGGGGGACGGGGGGACGCCGGGGGACGGACGGGGGACGGCGGGGACGGGGGGACGGGGTGTGAAAAGCACTTACTGTGTATGATGCACTCTCTCCCCACCTCCACGGTGGGCACTCCCTCCCCACCTACACAGTGGGCACTCCCTCTCCACCTTCACGGTGGGCACTCCCTCCCCACTTACACAGTGGGCACTCCCTCCCCGACTCCAGAGTGGGCACTCCCTCCCCACCTCCACACTGGGTACTTCCTCCCCACCTTCACGGTGGGCAATCCCTCTCCACCTTCACGGTGGGCACTCCCTCCCAACCTTCACGGTGGGCACTCCCTCCCCACTTTCACGATGGGCACTCCCTCCCCACTCCCACAGTGGGAACTTTAGTTTAATATCTTTATTATGCACCCCATACCCATCCTGTGGGCGGTAGTCAAAAGATTACAAAGGTACATAATGGGTCCAGTGACTGGACCCCAAAGTTATGATAGCTGAACTAGTTACAAAGGTAATGAACTCCAGGTAGATCTGGTCACAATCATGGCAAGTTACAGAGGTAATGAATCAGCCTCACTCCTATACATGGTTACAGTCAAGAACAAATTACAAAGTAATGAGCCACTGATACGTCCACACCTGGTCACAATTGTAATGAGTTATAAATACATATTAAGTGGGAATTCCCTCCCCACCTCCACAGTGGGCACTCCCTCCCCACCTTCACGGTGGGCACTCCCTCCCCATCTTCACGGTGGGCACTCCCTCCCCACCTCCACGGTAGGCACTCCCTCCCCACCTCCAAGGTGGGCACTCCCTCCCCACCTTCACGGTGGGCACTCCCTCCCCACCTTCACCGTGGGCACTCCCTCCCCACCTTCATGATGGGCACTCTCTCCCCACCTCCAGAGTGGGCACTTCGTCCCCACCTTCACGGTGGGCACTCCCTCCCCACCTCCACGGTGGGCACTCCCTCCCCACCTCCACGGAGTGTACTCCCTCCCCACCTCCATGGTGAGCACTTCTTCCCCACCTCCACGGTGGGCACTCCCTCCCCACCTCCACGGAGGGTACTCCCTCCCCACCTCCATGGTGGGCACTTCTTCCCCACCTCCACGGTGGGCACTCCCTCCCCACCTCCACGGAGTGTACTCCCTCCCCACCTCAATGGTGGGCACTTCTTCCCCACCTCCACGGTGGGCACCCCCTCCCCACCTCCACGGAGTGTACTCCCTCCTCACCTCCATGGTGGGCAATTCTTCCCCACCTCCACGGTGGGCACTCCCTCCCCACCTCCACGATGGGCACTCCTTCCCCACCTCCACGATGGGCACTCCCTCCCCACCTCCACGATGGGCACTCCCTCCCCACCTCCACGGTGGGCACTCCCTCCCCACCTCCGTGGGCACTCCCTCCCCATCTCCACGGTGGGCACTCCCTCCCCACCTCCACGGTGGGCACTCCCTCCCCACCTCCACGGTGGGCACTCCCTCCCCACCTCCACGGTGGGCACTCCTCCCCCCCCCCTTCACGGTGGGAAATCCCCTCCCACCTCCACGGAGGGTCCCTCCCTCCCCACCTTCATGGTGGGCACTCCCTCCCCACCTCCACGGTGGGCACTCCCTCCCCACCTTCACGGAGGGTACTCCCTCCCCACCTCCACGGAGGGTACTCCCTCCCCACCTTCATGGTGTGCAGTGTAGGACGGGTATCGCAAGAAGTCACGGTCAGTCTGCTATGTCCTGTAAAAGTTTGAAGCGGCATCACTTCCTTTTGGTGTGACATATACATGGAAGGCACCACTGCCAAGGCCTCAGTGAGCGACCTTTAAACACTGCAATGCAACTCGCGTGGGGCTCAAGGTAAGGTACATGTACCTAATTACGTGAGGTGACATTATTGCTGATTCTGAGTCAACAGAGGAAGGATTTATTTATGTAACATGTGAGCATTATTTCCTAATTCATCAAACACACAGTATACGTGTTCAACATATGAATCAAAGTAGTCAGGTTTGTAGATGAATGGTTCAGAGAACCGACATGTTGATAAATTAGACACATGTACAACTCTTGGGTATCTTTATTGAGGAAACGTTTCGCCACACAGTGGCTTCATCAGTCCAATAAAGATACCCAAGAGTTGCACATGTGTCTAATTTATCAACATGTCGGTTCTCTGACCATTCATCACAAACCTGTCAGTCACTGCAACTTCTTGGGATCTTTAATACTTGGGAATTCTTCGCTTGCCTAATTTCTTGGCACGACCTACTTCCAATTGAACAAATGTGACCCACCTATGACTGCTACAACACCTCTCCCTGCCATAAACGGTTTTTTTAAGCTCCTCAGCACGTATGCCGTATTCCTAATTCAAGATTGATGGATTTAACCACATCGACTAAAGGGTTGAGGGAGATTACCTCATTCTCCTCCAGTTCTTAAGATTCTCCTTGTATGGACGATAAGCCCCCTGTGTGGCGAAACGTTCCCCCAATAAAGATACCCAAGATTTGTACTTGTCCTAATTTTATCTTTCAAGTATCAGTGTGGAGTCTACAGTGCTAGTCACGGCATTATCTGGATGAACGACCGGCATAATGCAGTGACGAAAATCAAAGGCCTACCATAAGTGGGGTCTTTTCTGTCAGTGCATTATGCCGGGTATCAGCCGTTTGTCATGTGTTTGTCATCTACATTAATTTCCTCATTTTCATCCAGGTGCAATGTATTAAATTCAATTTAAAATTAATAACACAAATTATGTACTTAATTATGCACTTTATAAAGGTAAATATTACAACTTACCTTTGAATAAATCCTAGCTGCCTGAGCTTAGCAATTACACATGTAAGAAAATTATAATATAAACTTTAAATACACATTAATATAATCTTAGCCAGACTTGGCTTATCCTTGCCAGAATTTGGCTTAGCAAAATTAATTTTATACACATACACTATTATAAATCTTGGCCAGAATTTGGCTTAGCAAAATTAATATTGTAATAATTATAATCCACTACACATTAAGTAAATTTGTGGACCTAACATCCACCTCCTTCTGTCATTTCACTTATAATTATTAAGTAATTCACTAATTAATGACCTCACTAATTACATCCAGTTTGAAGGACCAATGAGCAACTATTTTGTGGAAAATTAAATTTACCTGGATGAATCTCATTAGATACATACCATAAATGGTAACAAAGATAATTATTATTTATCAAAGTTACATAGACAAGTAGGAATTTTGGGACACCTAGGTCTCAAAAAATGTCCCCCTTCTATACCTACAACTGTCATATCTACAAGTTGCTCTAGACCTATATTAATTGCAAATGAAATATACATTACCAAGAATTATGGTAAACATTTTTAAAAAATTTGTGGACTGTATTTTAAAAATTTAATAAATGATTACACATACAAAATTAATATAACAGAAGGAGAATTTATAATCATAACACTCACCAATTTTTGTCTTGGAGATTACTGTGTATCATACTTAAACCCTCCTGCCTAAATATATAGAGAAAACTGACCAGAATCTCAACATAAATAGACAACTTACTGGGGTTTCCTGGAGCTGTCCTGTCCATCTGCTTAATGCTCACATTATGCAGGACTGCAATTCCAAAAATTTTTGGCTCCTATTTCAGAGGTTTTTAGCCCAATATAACCCTTAGAGCGACGAAAATTATGCACATTTCACTAGTGTGTTTGTACCACATTCAAAAACAATGGCATCTCCTCTCTGCTCGTCAGCGCAGGTGCAAAGCTTCCCTCTCGGTTTCACTTCTTTATTTACAGGTTTTTTTTACACAGCATAATTTTGGGAAATTATTTTCCACACATATATTATAAACCATACCACGGGCAGGATTTGAACCCACGGTCAGAGTCTCAAAACTCCAGACCGTCGTGTTAGCCACGGGGCCCAAAGCTAGCTTCAATAAGATTCGTCCAATTAGGTGTATTTCTACACCATTGGAAGGTTAGCATAGGCACCACTGTGCCCACAAATGCAAGTTTTTACAGTCGAATCTCCCGCTAGCATGGCCATGACGAACTCTAGCTCAAGTCCCCTCAAAGCCGTCAACATGACTAAACGAAATCGTAAATGACATGATTGCAAACAAACCATACCACGGGCGGGATTTGAACCCGGGGGCCAGAGAGTCTCAAAACTCCAGACCGTCGCGTTAGCCACTGTGCCAGCTAGCTTCAATAAGTTTTCGTCCAACTTCCCATTTGTGGACACAGTGGTGCCTATGCTAACCTTCCATGGTGTAGAAATACACCTAGTTGGACGAATCTTATCGATGCTATCGGCCCCGTGGCTAACGCGACGGTCTGGAGTTTTGAGACTCTCTGACCGCGGGTTCAAATCCCGCCCGTGGTATGGTTTTTTTGCAATCGTGTCATTAAAGATTTCGTGATTAGTGGACAGGAAAAATAAGATAAAAAGGATTTATTCAGATTTTTTAACCCTGGGGGAGTATTAGCCATTCAGAATAACCCAAGAAAGGAAGTGCGTCATTGAGGGACTGGCTTATTTCCATAGTCCTTCAATCTAGGATGCGACCCACACCAGTCGATTAACACCCAGGTACCTAACCTAATACTAGGTGAGCAGGGACAGTTGGTACAGGGAAAAAATGCCCAGTGTTTCTACTCAGCAGGGGATTGACCCTCGGACACTCAGTGTTTGAGACGAAAATGCTGCACAAATATAGCTAAACTAAGGGCTAATAGTAAATGCAATAGGCTGCAAACCTTTGGGGAAAATTAATTTTGTGAAGGTGTAAGGGCCCCTTCACCCCTCAAAGAGCATTTGAAGATCCCCCTCCTCCTTTTGATAAAAATAATAAAAAAAAATAAAAAAAATTTATTAAATATAAGCAAATCTCTCATAAAATATAAAACAAATATGAAGTCGCCCTAACTAAAGCAAATGATGAAAAAATTAAATACATCAAATGAAGCAAGCCTAATGTGTACAAATATCGGCATGATTGTCTTCTAATTCTGCCTGGCTTAGCGCTTCTTTTTGATTATAATAATAATAATAATTCTAATTCTGCCAGTGTTATTGGCAGGGCGCTCTGGAATCACTGGAGTGGAACGAGAAGCTGGTTGTAGCACTGTGGTCACAGATGGTCGTGACTCCAGCTGCAGAAGGTACCAATGCCAATGAAGGTACACGTCTAGCAATGTAATTAATGGAGTTTGGCTGCTGACCGTGGTAAATAACTGGAGATCGGCAACAGATGTATAGGGAAAATGCAGCGTTCCCTACACGAAGGAGGTTGTAGAAATAGTAGCTTAGTCCTGGTGAGCTGAGAAAAGCAGAGTTCTCAACCTGAGGACTTTGAAGAGATTGTTGAACTGCACAGAGACAGCAGAGTTCTCCGAATGATGAGGTTGAAGACGTGTGGACACAATAAAGGTGGAGGAACAGCAAAGTTCCCAAATGAAGAATTATCACGTTTTCAAATGTATGATTATATCATACAGCTCTTGTCTCGCTTCTGTCTTCTGTCGGTGACCCGAACCATACAGCAAGGCTGAGAAGAAACAAAAAGATATTTTCAAATAGAACGAGAAGTCACTCACATAATAGGCCTTTAAAAGAAATGGTGATGACCAGGAACATTTTGTTTTAAAATCCTAAGTATAATCAAGTCCAGTTAAACAAATTAAAATCCCAACAGTAGAAGAACTCTGTCTATAATAAATTACGCAAAAACCATAACATAATATAACTAACCAAGAATGGAACTCCATACTTATAGACTTGATAAGAGCAAAAGCCAAGTGAAAGCTCCTCCTCATCAAGGGTCCCCTTGTGAACTCCTAACCCCGTGGAAAAAGGAAGGGTAAAGATAACGGCTTAAAACACCCCTTTCAGAACAGCCAACTACCCGTCGCACTGCCCCTACCACTCATTCAGTCCTCCACTCTTATTTAGTGAACTTTTCCCTCACAATATTCTTCCCCTTGACACAAACCAGAAGGAAATAGATGATTGCATGGCACCATATTATAGTACGTGCCACATCTCCCTTGAGGAGAATGGGAATAAAACGACGTATCCACCTTCAGGGGTACCGGGCTTATTGCTCCATCTTAAGAGAGGGAGTACTGCTAATTTCTGAATTTCTGAGGAGACATCATTAAATTCCTCTGTAGTATTAGAGGCATTTTGGGGGAGCTGTGCTCACTGTCCCCTGCATAAAAACTTTATAATAAGTAAATATTATGCAAGATATTTAACTGTAGGTGTATCCGAGGGATTCCCATGAAAGATGCTGTTATTGCTAATTAGAAACATTCATAAGTCAACAAAATGTCCAGAACCCATAATAAAATACTAAATTTCTCTGATGTTGGCAATAATTTCCCGGGGAAAATCCCAAGGGGTGTCTTCAGAGAAAAGCTGACCTATGCTTGGAGGACTCTGATCTAGGGCTAGAACAAATTATTTTAGGAGGAAAACTGGCCAGGGCCACATAAATCTAGTGAAAAAATCCCTGATCAAGCCTTCCTATTTCCTATTTCCCCTATCATTAAATTTCATATTAATATTTTTTTCATTAACAGATAAAGCGAAAATATGCTAAATTTTTATTAGATGTCTTAAAGTTTTAGCGTAAGTATATGGGTAGGATGTACCAAGTACACTACACTGTGTTCTGCAAAGGGGAGTTTTAATTGTCTACGCATACAGCAAACTACCTGCTCGTTTTTTGATTGCTAGCACGTGTGTAAGCCGGTAGGGAAAATACCTGACGTGTTTCAGGGTCTGATATCTGTGTCTGTCTGTCTGTCTGTCTGTCTGTCTCTCTCTCTCTCTCTTCTCTCTCTCTCTCTTCTCTCTCTCTCTCTCTCTCTATCTTCTCTCTTCGTCTCTCTCTCTCCTCTCTCTCTCTCCTCTCTCTCTCTCCCCTCTCCTCTCTCTCAGCCCCCTCTTCAAGACACCTCTCTGCTCTGTCTAGGAGAATGTTTTTTCTCCCAAACTTGTGTTGTATAGACCTCCGTTTTGGGTTTGCGTGTGTTACCGTTGGTGAGCTGGAACATACATTTCGTAACTCTCTCTAACTGTTCACAGAGCAATATTTAGAGATAGCGATTTCTGAGTTTTCTAAGGTTGTGTCATCATTCTTTATGCTTCAGGACCTAAATCAAGGACCTCGTCCTATCATCTACCAGTTGTCGTAGTCGGGGGTTTGGGAAAATTTTCTGAACTCATTTTGAGATTGTACCTGAAGAGCATTATAGTGTACAGTACCAGAAGTAAAGTGATGACAGAACATTTAAATTAAACGTACAAAATTCCCAATAGATATTATACTGAAGGTATACACCATGCAATATTCATGAGCTTTACCCTTTGTAATTATTAACTTTAAAGTTTTACTGTCATATTATTTTACCTAGACACCTTTTTTTGTTATTAAAATTCTCAAACTTTTTTGGAGTTAGTTTTTATTCATCCATTGTAGTCCCAAAGCGGGTATGAGAAGCCCAACATTGTAGATAATTGAATTTTAACTAAACACTGTTACCAAAGCATGACAGACTAAATGTCTGAAAGGGGAACCCAAAAAGATGATCTAGTATTCTCTAGTAGATGTCTATGCTTATAGATGTCGCATTTTGTAACAAGCACTTACATTCTTTTGTGACAAAGGAAAAATAACATATTTCTGGACATATTCGAGATATGTTGTGTCATCTGAGGTCAGAAGTGATTCACTGCCCGCAGAATGACTCTGGGGATCTATACTTTTCTCGTAATTTATTTATCATAAATGATACTGAAAGTCATTCTGAAACCATCCATGATGCAGAAATTCATTCTGGCACCGGCAGTTTATAAAGACAGTCATTCTGGGACCATCAGTGATATAGACATTCAGTCTGGCACCACCAGTGATGTAAACAGTCATCTGGCACCACCAGTGATGAAGACAGTCATTCTAGCACCCCAGTGATAAAGACAGTCGTTCTGCACCAACAGTGATATAAACAGTCATTCTAGCTTAACCGTTTAATAGTACAAGTCATTGTGGCACCACCACGATATGGCCAAATAATTCTGGAACCATCAGTGATACCGCAAGCCATTCTCACATTACCAGGGATAGTTCCAGTCATTCTGGCACCAACAGTGATAAAGCCAATCACGTCCCGGGACCAACTGTGATACCGCCAGCCGTTGTCGCACCATAGGCGACAGTGCCAATCATTCTGACACTAATGACACTGGAAGTCATTTTGAAAACCAAAAATTATAAATTTCCAGTCTTTGTGGCACCACCATGATACTGCCAGTCCCAGTCATTCTGGCACCAGAGATACTGAGATCATTCTGATATTACCAGTGACACTGTCACTCATTCTGACACTAACAGTGATTACATAAGAACATAAGAACATAAGAACGAAGGAACACTGCAGCAGGCCTACTGGCCCATGCGAGGCAGGTCCAAGTCTCCTACCGGCTTAAGCCAATGCACCCAACCTAGTCAGGGCAGGTCACATTGACTTAAGGGGGGAACACGGCAACCGACCCGTTAGCACAAGCTATCAGGTCTAACTCACACCCACCCACATCTACTCATGTATTTACCAACCCATTTTTAAAGCTACACAACGTTCTGGGGCCCCTTATAAC
>NC_069445.1:38343779-38410912 GCF_026875155.1 Cherax quadricarinatus | reverse complement strand
TCCTGTTTTTTTGAAAGGGGGCCCCTGGAACCAATAGGCCTGCTTGCTGCACAGGTCGCCGTTTAGTGATAAATACTCCCCAACATAGCGAAACTACACGTTGTCCTGGGTAATACCATACCTGCGTCCGAAATCTGAAGGTAACAAGGTTGGTTTTGGGGTGCCTCAAAGTCTTTTTGGGGTTTAAAAAACCCCTTTGGAAAACAGCATAGCTCCTGCCGCCAGTACATTTTGAGCAATGCACCGTCCAAAATTCTCAAAAACTTTCCTTATAACCTCGTGCCACCCAAAGGGAACGTTGCGTAACTTATCCAATAAAAAATAAAATCTATAATCTACAGTGCAGCGGTGTACGTTAAAAAACTCACGTCCTGAAACCGTGACTAACGATTCATAAAACCGTTGCTGATAGCAGTTTGACGAAAATTCGTTGTCCTCCGTTCAATGCTACACCATACAAGTCACTATCTTGTACTCCATAAGTCTCCCGTATGATCTTTGGCAATAAGACTTGCGCAGAACTGGGCGTTATCGTTCCTTTAAGTAGCTCGATGCCTACAGTATTTATCCTTCATCTCAGACTAACCACCATCTTGACGATCACAGTGCACCTAAGTTGTCAGCCGAGGTGTGACAGCACCACTTCACACCACTGCAGCCAGGTAACTGACAAGGGCGCTCGCCTACAAACAACGCCCCTGTTTCATCCCCCTTATATACCACTCCACAAATTTTTACCTGCTCTACCACCTTCCAACCATACCTAGTCCCCATTCCCCCCCCCCCCCCCCTTTGCCTCTACCTCCAGGAATTTTGATTTTACACCATTAACACATAAATCTGTTGCTCCACTAAACACATCTATGATCCTTCTAACACTCTGTAACCCCCCCCCCACTAGGACAGTCGTATCATCTACATAACCCGCTATACCCCTCGCACACCCTAGTCCTTACCACCCCTTCACTCACCCCCACATTTATCATCCTATATAATGGATCTTGCATGCACACAAACAGTATCTGTGACAATGGGCAACCCTGCCTCAGACCCCGGTCCATACTGATCAACCGTCCAACATATCATTTATCTGCACTCGTACCCTAGCACCACTGTATAGAGTCTCCATTTCCCTTTCACAATCTCCTCCCCAAAACCCATTTTTCTGCATGATCATCCATAAAGACTCTCAACACATTCATGGGCCGCCTTCCAATTCACACAAGTACCCCTTCCCCCCCCATCCTAAAATTCCTCTATATAATCTTTATCCTCCCCTGTCCACTATCATTGACCTGCCTGGCACACCATTTTGTCCCTCATCAATTACCTTCCCTATAACTCTACGCAAAATATTACCCAAAACTTTAGTGAACAACTTATAATCCCCACACATTAAAGACAATGTCCTATAATCTTGTATGCTACTTTGTATCTCCCATTTAGTACCAGAATGACAACCTTGTTCTCTGCGTCACACTCATAAACCCCTTATCCTTCATCTCATTCAGTAATTTCACCAAGAATTCTTTCATAAAATCTCTGTTTTTCAAATAAAAATCATTCAGTATCCCATCTATCCCCAGTGTTTTCCCTACACTCGTACCTTTTAAAGCCATCCACACTTCCTCTTCATCAATGGGTCCCTCATTAGCTGCCCTATCCATCGGCCCCAGATTCCTCTGAATCCCCTCCTCCAGTATCTTCAGATTCTCCCTCACGCTAACTTCCCCTCTCTATAATTGTCAAAACATGCATCAGCAAAAACACTCATTACCACCCATTGTATCCAACCTTTGCCCATTTTATACCCCCCACCTCCTTTGCACATCCCATTTCATTATGGCCCATAATGAAATTTTTTTTTTTTTTTTTTTTTTTTTCATTCTGAAAAGTGTTAAATTTCTACCATAACGAGACCTTGAGCTCTACCCACACTTGTTTCCATAAATTTCCCAAAGAAACCAGGAAAAACCCTTTCCCAAAACCCCCATTACAAACTCTCCCCCCCCGGGGCCCCCCCCCCCCCAGGGGGGAACCCACTGTTGCCCCCCCTCCCTCCAACCCATGAAAACCCCCCTTCACCCCATACCAATCACAATTTACGAGAAACCCCAACTTACATTCTAACCCCTCTGAGAAAGCCTGTCCCACCTCCTCCCCCTACAAAACTCTGTTCGACACCTTACTATAGAAGGTTCCCGCAAAAACCTTTCTTTTTTCCCCTAAACTTTTCCCTCCTCTCCCCCCATCCCCCACGACATTTTTATTTTTAAATCTCCCATGATATAATCTAAAGTTTCTTATGACATCCTCTTTTTTTCTAACCCACCCATATCTAGATTTTTGAGCACGAAAAACCCGGGCCCCCCCCCGGGCCCCCCACCCTCTGTCCCAAACCCCTTTTAAATTTAACCAGCCCCCTTCCCTTTCCTTAGCCCTTCAAAAAAAAAATTTTAAACTAAAATGGCCCGCTGTTCACCCCATCCACAGATCCACACCCCCCCCCCTCTAAAACGTATTTTTCGAAAAATATCTCACCAGACGGAAGGACCCCCATGAAAGAAAAAAAACCCCATCACCTCACGCCCCCGGGTTTTAACTTCAATTTACTAAATCTAAACCCCAAATACTTTTCCCAACCAAAACATGGGGAAAAAACCCCCAAAAACGGGGACAACGCCCTCCCTCAAGAAACCCTTTCACAAAACCCTTATATAAACCCCCTTTCTCATTTCCCCCCTAACCAAAAAAAAACGGGCCCTCAAAACTTTTTCACACCCCCTTTTAACTCCTTTCCCCCCCGAACCAAAAAACCCAGCCTGTCGGTTTACCCTTTCCCCAAAACACCCCGCGTTCACAACCCTCGGCCAAACCCACTTCCCATTTAATAAACCCCACATTTAGCCCTCCCCCTCAAACCCCAACCCCCCCAAACCCCCACCTGCTTACAGGTAACATTCCCAACCCCCCCCCGAAAACCAAAAAACAACTTTGAACCCCTTAAAAATTTGTACACCCTCTTAGTATCCCCGCAATCCTGCCCCGAAATTGGGAAAAACAGCTGAACTTTACCAAACCTTATATACAAAAAATTGTTCACAACTATTCCACTGCTGTATCGAGTTAGGTGTGGGGTCTCAAAAACCCCAACCCCCACGCCCCCACCAAATTTTCCTTTCCCCAATAATAAAAAAAATTTTTTTGGGAACCATTTTTCCCTTTTAAAAAACCCTCCCCTTTTAAAGGGAAGGGCCTGGGGTTCGTTTCCCCCCCCCCCCCCCCCCCCCCCCCAGCCAGATAAAACCCTTTGGGAAAACGTTTTCTTTCCCCCTTTGTTGTCTATGTTCCCCTTTCAGTAAAAGGGGAAACCTGGGTTTTTTAGTCGACTTGTGTGGGTCGCATCCGGGGACCTGACCAAAGGGAGGCCCTGGTCACAGGGGGGCCCCGCGGGGGCGTTGACCCCCGGAACTCTCTCCGGGAAAACCCCAGGAAAACCCCAAACCCTTTCCCTTTAACAAAAATTACATCCCCCCCCCCCACAAACCCCCCAACCCAAAAAACCCAACCCCATGCACCTTGACTTCGCAAATTTCCCGGGTCCCCCGGGGGCATTTTTCCAAAAAAATTGCCCCCCCCCGTTCGGTCAGGACGATAGCCAGGGTTGTAAAACCCCCCGGAAAACCCCCCCCAAAAAACCCCCCACATTTCCCTAAACATGGGGGTTACATAAGCAAAACGGTAAAACCAATTCTATAAAAGGGGTCCTGGAAACACGCAAACAATATTTGGGACATGGGGCACCCTGTCTAAGGCCTTTTCCCCAAATTGCAATTTCCCCCCCCATAACCCTTTAAATTTTTCCTCATTTTCCCCCCCTTGTAAAAAGTATTTCCCCCCTCGACATTTCCCCCCCAAAACCCCTTTTTCCCTAATTTAATAACCTGAAAACCCCCCCTTTTTCCACTTATAAATATGCTCCTTGCCAGCTAGAGCCAAAAAAAGGCCGCCCCCCCAAACCCCCACCTTAGTTTCCCAAAAAAATTCCCCATTTTCCCATTCCTTCAATCATCGCCTTTCCCCCCGGAAAACCCGAACTGAGTTTTGACACCACCCTCTCCACTACTTTTTTAAAAACCTATTACCAAAAATTTTTTGGGCAAAAAAACCCTTATAGTCTGCCACTTCAGGATTTGGCCGGTTTTTCTCCCCGAAGGGTGGGCCCCCCCCTTTTGCCTTGGGACCAACACTACAATGCGGTTTCCTGCTTCCCCCCAAAACTTATTTTTCCCCTTCCCAACTATTTAAATAACCTAACTAAAAATTCCTTTATCAACCCCCAAATTTTTGTAAAAAAAATTCCCCCCCGGGAGCCCAATCAACCGGGAGTTTTCCCCTTTCCCCCCTTCCCCCTTTAAAAGCATTCTCTTTTTCCTCTGGGTAATCGCCCCACCTAAACCCTTTTTCGATCACTTTTTTTCCTAAATTACACGCCCAAAATACTTACCCCCTTGCCCTTTGCCCCTCACCCACCCCCCCACTTTTCCCGGGACTTTCGTCCCAAGCCTCCGCATCCCACACACACCCCCTTCGTGGTTCGTATCCCCTCCCCTACTCTTTTTTTTTCCCAAAAACCATCTCCGTTACCTCTAAACATGGTATGGGCCGTCAGGCCTCCCTTTGCTTTTGATCCCCGCAAAACACACGCTGATGGTTTTGTCGCCCCAAAGCATTTCCTCCCCCCCTGCCTCCCCAATCCTTACGTTTTAAAACCCTTTTTCATTTTGCAACACCCTCAACCCCCCCTTTTTTTTCAGCCCCTTTTTTTTCATCCATAGGAAAAATTATTCCCCCCACCCCCCCCCCATAGCAACCCCCAAAACCCTATCCTTAAATAGTTAGCCAGTCCATTTTTTTAATTTTTAAAATACTTTTCTTCTTTTCACAAAAAATTTCCCTAATCCTTTCCTTTGGGGACATTTTCCCCACCATGTCCCCCAATGTCATCCACCCCCTGTTTTTTCCACACAAATTTCCCCCATGGGACTAAAACCCCCCCCAAACCCCCTTCCTCTCACGAAAAACACACTTATATTTAATTTCCAAAACTTCTATATATGTCCGCCCAGAAACCCCCACCCAACCTCCACCCCACTTCCCTTGTTTTGACATTGTAGCCTCAAAGTAAATGAAAAAATTTTAGTTTCCCCTCCCTGAGAAAAGGAAAACTCTATTAGTCTCCCCAGCATAACCCCCTTAACAAACTTATTTCAGTTTTCCCACACCGCTCCCCCAAAAGGGATCACGTAAACCCAACATCCCCCCTTTTAAAAAAATCCCAAGGGGCCACCCGACTATATCCCCGCCCCCTTGGGTCCACATCAGCCCCCCTATTACAATATTCCCTTCCCCCCCAAACTAACGCCACCTCTGGCCCTGCACTTAAGAAAAACACAAGACCTAAAACCCCAAAATCATTCCCTTTTCCTTTTTGTTATTTTTTTTGCCGGGCGCATACAACCCTTCACAAAAAACCCCATGCTTACCCCCACCACCCCTCCACACGCAACCCCCCCCCCCCTCCTCCCTCGCTTCTCTGCAAAAAAAAAACGGGCTTTGTTCCCCCTTTTTAAAATTCCACACCACGTTTTAGACGGTGAGATGGCAGGGGTTTAAATACCCGAAAACCCGCCACCTCCCAAAACCCTTAACCCCCTTTGAAATTGGGGCTCCTGCAGGAACACAACATCCCACTCTAGATTTATTCAGAAAAAATTTCGAAACCAATCTCTCTTCATTAAACCCCCATAACCCCTTAACTTTTACAGACCCAAAACCTAAGGCCCAATTTAAAATTTCCACCCCCCTTCCTCTCAACACTCCTTTTCAACTCCAGAGCTTGAAATTTTCGTTCCAAAACTTCAGAGTGCTCTCTTTCCCTCCCCCCTTTTCCGGTTTTCCCCCTATCATGGCTACCACCACCTACACCACAAACCCTTAAAACTTCACCTCCCGTCTGTTTCCCAGGCCCTTTTTTGCAGGGGTAAGGGCCCTCAAACAGAAACTGATGTGCGCCCCTTTCTCGGGACAGTCCCTGTTACACATATCTTTTCAGAAGTTTTCCTCTCGATGAACCCCACCCCACCCAGAGAATGGTTTTAATGAGTCAATGGACGACTCCAAACCCCCATTTAAAGTCCCCAAATTTTTCAGTCTCAGGGCTTTCTGGGAAACGACGATTCTCCCCAAAGGGCAAACCCCGCTCAGGTTTAAAATCCCTCTTGGGGGTGACAACGTCTTCAAAACCTCCACCCAAATTCCCCCTCAATCTCAAGAAACCTTTTTCTTGTATTGCGCTCCTTTCCCTTTTCCACAGGGGACGACACCGACAGGGATTGGGGGCGGGAAATCCCAAATCCCCCACCAGTCCCTGTTTTGCCCATCCCTATCTCGCTCCCCCAAAAAACCACGGGCCCCCCATTTCCCATTTTTTTTTTCCTCACCTGGGCCCCCTTTGAAGCAGGGGCGTGACGTCCACCCCCGGGGCCAGGACATGTCCCTTTCCCTTGTCACAGGGCGCCCCTATGTGATCATACTAACCCCATAGGCGGCACGAAAGTCGTTGTCCTGGGTAATTACCAATTTTCCTGCGTCCTGAAAATTTTTGTAGGGACACATAGGGGTGGTTTTTGGGTGCCTCCCAAAATTTATTTTGAGGTTGAAAGAACCCTCGGAAAACCAGCAAGGCTCCTGCCGCCCAAAGTACCTGTTTTAGCAAAAATGGGACCGTCCCATACTTTTCAAAAAACTTTCCCTTTTATCCGGCCCCGTCCCCCCTCAAAGGGGAACGTTGCGTAAATTGATCCAAATATAATTCCGTGAAAAATCTTCATTCTTACCCGTGACAGCTGGGGTGACGTTAAGACTCACGTCCCAAAAAAGGGTGACTAACGATTCATAAAAACCCTTGCTTTATAGCAGTTTGACGAAAAAATTTGTTGTCCTCCGTTCAATCAAACCTACAAATCCAATCTTGTTAAATCCTAATCTCCCGTATGATCTTTTGGGAATAAACTTTCACCCGAAAATGGGGGTTATCGTTCCTTTAAGTTGCTCGATGCCCACAAATTTATCCTTTTTCAAGGGGCTAACCGCCCTCTTGACGATCACAATTTCACCTAAGTTTCAGCCGAGGTGTGACAGACACTTACACCACTGCAGCCAAAGGGAAAAAGGGCCAAGGGGCTCCCCCTCAAAACAAAAGCCCCTGTTTTTATCCCCCCTTTTATACCACTCCCCAAATTTTTTTCCTGCCCCTACCACCTTCCAACCCCTACCTAGTCCCCCCCCCCCCCCCCCCACCCATGCCTCTACCTCCAGGAATTTTGACTTTTTCACCATTAACACATAAAAACTGTTGCTCCACTAAACACATCTATGATCCTTCCCAACACTTGTAACCCCTCCCCCCCCAATAGGGCAGTCATATCATTAATAACCCGCTTAACCCCTCGCACCCCAAACCCTTTCCACCCCCTTCACTCCCCCCCCACCCTTTTTCATCCTATATAATGGATCTTGCAGGAAAACACAAACGTATCTGTGCAATGGGCAACCCTGCCCAGACCCCGGCCCTACTGATCACGTCCAACATATCTTTTTTCTGCACTTACCCTAGCCCCCACTGTATAGAGCCCCAACCATTTCAAAATCTCCCCCCCAAAAACCCCTTTCTCTGATAAAATTCCATAAAAAAACTCTCAACACATTCATGGGCCCCCCTTCCAACCCACACAAGTACCCCTTCCCCACCCATCCTACTTTCCCTCATAAATTTCTTTTATCCTCCCAGTCCACTTTTACTTTGCCTGCCGGGCACACCATTTTGCCCCTATCAATTCCCTTTCCCTAAAACTCTACGCAAAATTTACCCAAAACTTAAGTGAACAACTTATAACCCCCACACATTAAAGAAATGTCTTAATCTTTAATGCTACTTTGTTCTCTCCATTTGGTACAGAAAACAACCCTTGTTCTCTCGTCCACTCAAAAACCCCTTACCTTCATTCATCAGAAATTTTCACCAAGAATTCTTTCATAAAATCTCTGTTTTTCAAATAAAAATATTCGTACCCCCTCTTTTCCCCAGTGTTTTCCCTACACTGTACCTTTTAAAGCCATCCCATTTCCCTTTTATCAAGGGGTCCCTCATTACGCCCTATCCATGGGCCCCAATTCCTCTGAACCCCCTTCTCCTATTTAATTTTCCCCCTCACGCTAATTCCCCATCTAAAATTAATGAAAACCCACGCTCAAAAAACCCACCATTCCCCCCATTTACCCAAACCTTTTCCCCCATTTTTCCTCCACTCCTTTTGCACACCCCATTTCTTTTGGCCCCAAAATGAAAAAAAAGGGACTGTCTGAGAGATGTGACCATTTCCTGTGAATTGAGGGATGATGCCATTTACCGGGAAATCTTAGCGACGGATGCCCAGTTCCCGCTGAATCTGGTGGGTGTTGACCATTACCTGCTGAGTCTGAGGAAC
Organism: Cherax quadricarinatus; assembly: GCF_026875155.1. NCBI lineage: Eukaryota > Metazoa > Arthropoda > Malacostraca > Decapoda > Parastacidae > Cherax > Cherax quadricarinatus. The sequence goes on along the minus strand of NC_069445.1, from coordinate 38,402,363 downwards.
GATGACCATTCCCCTGCTGAGTCTGAGTGATGATCTTTTCCCTGCTGATCTGGGGGGTTGATGACCTTACCTGCTGAATTGAGGGATGAGGGCCATTTAAATGCGGTCTGATGACTGTGCCCGTTTCCTGCGGGTTTGAGTGATGTGACAGTTACCTGCTGAGTCTGGGGGAGAGCCAGTTCCCTGCTGAGTCTGAGGGATGAGGGCCATTACCTGTGAGTCTGGGGGATGATGACCAGTTACCTGCTGATTGGGGGACGTGCCCCAGTTACATGCTGTGCTAAGGGACTGATGAGGGTTTTACCTGCTGGTCTGAGGGACTAATGACCATTCCCCGCTGATCTGAGGGATGGACCATTTAAATGCTGAGTTGGGGGACTTATGCCCGGTTCCCTCGAGTCTGGGGGACTGATGACCGTTACCGTGAGTTGAGGGATGTGCCCAGTTACCTGTGAGTCTGAGGGACCGATGCCATTTTCATGCTGTTTTCTAAGGGATAAAGACCAGTTACTGCTGAGTCTGAGGGACTGATGCCGTTCCCTGCTGAGTTGAGGGATGAGACAGTTACCTGCTGAGTTGAGGGACTTATGCCGGGTTTTACCTGCGAGTCTGGGGGGGATGATGCCCATTACCTGCTGAGTTGGGGGGACGAGCCCAGTTACATGCTGGTTTGGGGGACTGAGACCGGTTACCGCTGAGTCTGAGGACAAATGTGGTTACCTGTGGTTGGGGACTGATGCCCGTTTACCTGCTGAATTGAGTGACTGAGGGACCGTTACTTGCAAATATTACCTGAATTTTTCGATTTTTTACTCTGTCAAAAAAAACTTAATATATTTCATTGAAATAAAAAAAAAGTAAGTGCAAAGATTAGAAAATAATCAGTTTTGTATTTACAAAGTTATTCATGGATTCAATATGCCAATTTTTCAAAAAAAAACTGCAAATTAGGACAAAAAAAACCCTAAATTAACCAAAACCCCAATAGAAACACGACTTTGACACCACCCGGGAAAAGGAATTCCCTTTTCTCGGACAGTAACTCCCAAAAAGAACCCACCCTTTTAATTTTAAGCTCTGAGAATTTTCTTTTATCTAAGCGTTAAAGGGGGGAAAACAGTTGGGTCACTGTTTTCGAATAAGAAATTTTTTAAAGAACTTCAGAATTGGCCCGTTACCATTTATTTTTTTTGCAACAAGATTTTTTGGGCCCATTACGGTAAGTTAGAGTTAGGGGAAAAAATTTTTAATGGGAAACTCAAGAATAATTTCAAATTTATTAAAATATTTAAATACAATACTTTTCTTTCCTTGTAGTAATTAACTTTTAAAACTTTTACAAAAAAATTATATATACAATCATTTCCAAAATCGGGGAAAAGTCATATTTAATAGGAAGTTTAATTATTTTTCCTGTATCTTGTCCTCATTTATTTTTGTCTCTTTTTTAACAAGACTGTAGACTCAAAAATACAAAAGGTACAAAATTTAAAAAAGACCTTTGAATCTGGCCGTAAAAATATCTATGGGTTACTGAAATACCAAGAATATAAATATCAAAGAGTCTTTCAGGTAATGAGGAACAAATGATCGCTCTAGGTCCAAAACTGAAAACCATTCAACTGTACACGTAAGACCAATTCGATAGTTGTCAGGGCTAGAGCTGGGACAAAGACTACTTGCCCTCTGTTGACGTGTCGTAGGTTGGATCAGCTGAGCCCCCGCAGCCAGCCGGGCATAAACAACTGAACAATTCACCTGAGGGTTTTCCGAAAATTTTAAAAACCTATATACACAAGTTACCCTTTCCAAAAACAAAAAGTAAAATAAAAAGTGATAATTACAAATAGGATAATAACAAAAAAATATTTGAAATAACAATAATAGTGAAAATTTAACGTAATAGTGATAATAAAATAATATTGATAATAAGAAATAGGATAAAAACCAGGGGTTTTTTTTTTATATATTAAAAATTAATATTTTTAACGCCGAAAGCCCTCTATTTTAGCTATAAAGGGGAACTTTCGCTTTTCGCTCCCTGACCAGGGTAGTGTGCAGTGGGGCTCTCCCCCCTTCTGCTGTGTGTAGGCCAGCGTCCTTGTCGTTACCTGGCTGCAGTGGTGTGAAGGGGTGCTGTCACACCTCGGCTAACAACTTAGGTGCACTGTGACCCGTCAAGTTTGGCGGTTAAACCTGATCAAAAGGGAAAAATATGTAGAATCGAGCATTTAAAGGGAACGATAACAAACGAGTTCTGGAAAGTTTTATTCCCAAAGATCATACGGGAGACTTAGGAGTACAAGATAGGGGGACTTGTATGGTGTAGAAATTGAACGGAGGACAAGGGAAATTTCGTCAAACTGCTATCACAACGGTTTTATAAAACTTAAACCCCCAGGTTTTCAGGACGTGAGTTTTAAATGTCACACCAGCGGCCCACTGTAAAAAAATATAGATGTTTCACGGTTTTATTGTGGATAAGTTACCAATTTTTCCTTTGGGGCCCGGACGGGGCCCCAGATTAAGGAAATTTTTTTGAAAAAAGGGGGGGAAAGGGGGCATTATGCTAAACCCGATAGGGTTGGGGGGCAGGACCTTTTCTGGTTTTCCAGGGGGTTTTCTTTAACCTCAAAATAAATTTGGGGCCCCAAATTTAACCATCCTATGTGTACCTACAAGATTTCAGGACGCAGGAAAAGGTAATGTACCCAGGCCCACGACGTACATGCCGCCTATGTGGTAAATATGATCAATAGCGGGGGGACCTGGACAAGGGGAAGCATGGGCCTGGACCTGTGGGGGACGTCGCCCCCCCGTTTTCTAAGGGTGCAGTTGAGGGAACAAACATGGGAAAGGGGAGGGCGTGGTGTTTTGGGGAGGAGATAGTGGATGGGCACACGGGGACGGGGGGTTGAGTTGGAGTCCCCCCCCCAAAGCCTAAACGGGTGTCGTTCCTGTGGTAAGGGGGGCCCGAATTTAAATTTTTGAGGAGGAATTGGTGGAGGTGTTGAAGAGGGTTGTCACCACCAGAGAGGATGTTACATTGAGCGGGGTTGTAAATGGGAGAATCGTCGCTTCCAGAAAGTCTAGAAAATGAAAATTTTTGGGACGGATGGTGGTTTGGAGTGTCCATTAAATCATTAAACCATTCCAGGTGGGGGTAGAGGTCCCAATCGAGAGGTAACATCTGCCCAAAGGATATTTGTAACATTACTGTCACAAGAAAGAGGGCGGTTTACATCAATTCTGAGGACGTCCTTACCCCTGCAAAAAGGGCCCGGGGAAAACAACTGGGGTAAAAGTGTGCATTTTGTGGGTGTAGGTGGTGTACCTAAATTAGGAGGCCCCGGGAAAAAGGGGGGGAGGGAAAGAGAGCACTTGAAGGTGTCAAACGTAAATTCAACCCTTTTGGAGTTGTAAAGAGTGTTTGAGAGGAAGGGGGGGGGGAAAAAATTTTAAAATAGGCCTTAGGTTTTTTTCTGTAAATGTTAAGGGGTTTATGTAGCGGTTAAAGGAGTTTGGGGGTTTTCGAAATTTTTTCTAAATAAATCAAGAGTGATTTTTGTTTTCCTGCAGGAGCAAAATTTAAAAGAGGGAGGATGTTGGAGGTGGCGGGGGAAATTTCGAGTATTACCCTGCCACCCTCCCGTCTAAAAGGGGTGGGGGAAATTTTTAAATAAGGGAATGACCCGTTTTTTTGCAGAGAAGCGAGGGAGGAGGGGGGGGGAGGTGTTGCGTTTTATGGGTGGGGGAGGGGTAAGCATTGTCTTTTGTGAGTTTTGAAATGCCCGGCAAAAATAACAAAAAGGGTTTAAAGTTTGATTTTTTTTGTTTTTGAGGATCTTTTTTTTTTTCTTAAGTCCTGCCAGAGGTGGCGAAAATTTGGTGGGGAAAATTTAATAGTGTAATCGGGGTGGCTTTTTTGGGGGCCCCAAAGGGGCGGGGATATATGTCTGTGGCCCCTTAGGGATTTTTTGGGGGGATGTTGGGTTTCGTGATCCCTTGGGGGAGGGGTTTGTGGGAGACTGAATATACTTTTTTAGGGGGTGGTTGAGTCGAAAATTAGAAGAGTGTCCCTTTTTTCACGGGGTGTGGAGGGTAAAAAATTTTTTCAGAAAACTTTTTGAGGCTAAAATGTCAGAACATAGGGCTGGTGGGGGGAGGTTGGGTGGGGGACCCCGCAAAATTTTATAGAAGTTTTTGGGAAAATTTAAAATAAAAGGTGTTTTAAAGGTTTATGAGGGGGGGTTGGGGGGGTTTTTCAGTCCAAAGGAGGGACTTGTGTGGAAGAAAGGGGGGGAAAGAAATTTGTGAAAGGGTTTGGGTAGCGTCGAAAAGGGGAAAAGGTTTAAAAAATTTTTTTTATTTGAGAAAAAAGGAAAACGTTTTAAATTTTTTTTAAAATAGGGGACTGGCCAACTATTTAGAGGATAGGTTAAGGGGTTTTGGAATGGGAAGGGGGTGGGTGGGGAATAATTTTCCTATGGATAAAATAGTTTGGAAAAAGGGGGGGTTTGGGGTTTGTTGCAAAATAAAGGGTTTCAAGCTGTAAGGATGCGGCAGGAGTGGGGGAAAAGTGTTTTGGGGCGAAAAAGCTTCAGGTGGGGTTTTGCGGCAAAAAAAAGGGAAAAAGGGCAGGCCTGCGGCTAAAACCATTTTTTAGGGGTTTAAGGGAGTTTGGTTGGGAATTATAGAGTAGGGCAGGAGATACGAACCACAAAGGGGATTGTGCGTAGGGCAGAGGTTTTGGTACGAAAAAAGAATGGAACAGTGAGGGGGGGTGAGGGGGAAATTTTTGGAAAAGGTTTTGGGGACTATGTAAGTGTAATTTAGGAATATTTGATCGAAAGGCTTTGGGGTGGGACGTTTAAACGGCAGAGGAAATAGGGGGAAAGCTTAAGGGGAATGGGGAAAGGGGGAAAGCCCCCGGTTTTGATGGCTCCCGGTGGAAGTTTTATTTAAAACATTTGGGGCGTTGAAAAAGGGAAATTTTTTAGTTGGGAAATTTAAAATATATAAAGGGAAGAAGGGTAAGTTGGGGGAGAAAAGGAAACTGCTTTTTGAAAGTTTTGGGGCCCCCAAAGGGTTTCAAGGGGCAGCCCCCCCCTTCGGGATTTCCCGGGCCATATCACTGTTTGGGGTGCATATATAAGGTGTTTCCCAAAAATTTTTAAAGGTTTAATAGGTTCAAAATGTGTAGTGGAGAGGGTGGGGTCAAATCTCAGTTGGGGTTTGGGGGGGAAAGGTCGATGATTAAAGGGGACATAAAAATATTTAGAAGTTTTGTGGAAGCAAAGGGGTGGGGGGGAGGGGGGGCTTTGTTGGTTTCTAGCGGGAAAGGGAGCATATGATAGGGGAAAGGGGAGCTTTGCAGGTTAAAACTTGGGAAGACGGGGTTTTTGGGGGAGGAAATAGTTGAGGGGGGTAAATACTTTGTACAAGGGGGGCGAAAATGAGGATACAGATTAAGGGGTGTATGGGGAGGGAAAATTGCAATGGGAAGGGGCCTTAAACAGGGAGGGCCCCATGTCCCAAATTTTTTTTTTGCGTGTTTCCGGGCCCCCCCTTTTATAGAAGGGTTTGACCGTACTTATGTACCCCAAAGTGAGGGAAGTGGGGGGGTGGGAGGGCCGGGCCCGGGGGTTAAATTTGGGATATGTTGAGGGACACCCTGTTCTCATTCGTGCGGGGAAATGCCCAAAGGGAGTTTTTGGACGAGGTGGTGCAATTTTTTGGGAGTGCCACGGGTAGCAGGTAAATAGTCAAAGCCCAAGGGCATGGGGTTGGGTTCTTGGGTGGGGGGGGGGTTTGGGGGGAAAATTTAAATGTTGTTAAAGAATGGGCGGTGTCTTTAAAGATTTGGGGGAATTTTTTTGGGAGGACATGGTTGCGGGGGCGGGGGGGGAAAATTCAATTTTTTTTGGGGAAAGGAACGTGGGGCGTCTAGGTGTTCGGAGCCCCCAGCCCCTAACTCTAAATTCACCCGAGTAAATAAGTGGGTGAACATTTTTATTGTATAGAAAATTTTGGGTTTTGGTTTGCAGCTGGGGTTCCCCAATTAAGGGACAGCGTTTGCGGGGATACAAAGGGGGGGTTGTAAAAATTTTTTAGGGGGTTTCTTTTTTGTGTTTGGGTTAAAGGGAGGGAGGTTGAAATTTTTACCTGTAAGCCCGGGTTTGGGTTGGGGTTGTTGGTTTTTGAGACGGGGGGTTAAATGTTTGTTTTTTTAAATGGGAAGTGTTCCCGTGAGGGTGTGAACGCGGGGCGTTTGGGAAGGAAAACACACAGGCTGGGTTTGTGGAAAGAGGAAGGGAGTTAGGGAAATGTGAAAATTTTTGGGGGCCTGTGAGGGTTGGTTGGGGGAAACCTGAAAAGGGTTTCTTTTTAAAAGGGGTTTTTGTGTGGGTTAATTGAAGGGGGTGCGTTTTTCCCATTTTGAGGGTTTTTTCCCCCTTTAAATGCGGGGAAAGAGTATTTGGTTTAGATTTAAAAAATTGAATTTAAAAAACCTGGGGGGCGCGTGGGGGTTGATTTTTCGTTTCTGCATGGGATCCTTCCGTTTTTTGGTGAGATATTACGAAAATAGCCCGGGTTGTAGGGGTGGGGGGTGGGGTATTTTGTGGGGGGGTTGGGGACTGCGTTCCATGTAGTTTTTTTTGTGAAGGGCAAAGGAGGAGGTCAGGTGCTGGTTAAGTGGGTTGGTACAGAGGGTGGGGGGGCCGGGGGGGTTGGGTTTTTTGCGTGCTCTAAGTCTAGAAAATTGGGTTAGATGGGGGTTTTCATAAGAGCTATAGTTTATATCAGGGAAAGATTATATATATATGCGTGGGTGATGAGGGGAGGGGGGAAAGTAAAGGAGGGGAAGAAAGGTTCTTGGGGGAAAGGGTTCTCCCGGGTACGGGGTTGTGTAACAGAGATTTTTTGGGGAAGGAGGGGGGATCAGGCTTTCCAAGGGGAAAGAAGGCTAACGTTAGGGATTTCATAAATCGTGATTGGAAATGAGTTATAAAGGGGGGTTTTTCCCCTAGGGGGAGGGAGCGGGGGGCAAAAAGCGGGCTCGCCTCCCTGGAGGGGGGGGGTCTTTGAGAGTATTGTGAAGGGGTTTGGAAGGGTTTTTCCGGGGTTTTCTTTGGGGACTTTTTTGGCTCCAAGTGTGGATGTGGAAAAGAAAAAAGGGGCCCCCCCTCGTTATGGTAGAAAATAACACTTTTAGGATTTTTAGGTATAATATAGTATATTTTTTTTTTAAAAATTATGATGTGTATCTGTCTTGTAAAACAGATTTTTGGAAATAAGTTCTTTGGGGACTTTAATTTGTTTTTATTTTTTTATTTATGTTACGTGCTGGGTTTTTGCACGATGAAAAATTATATTTTATTTTATTTTTTTTGGGCATTGTGCTTTCAGTGAATCTGTTTAAAATGGGGATTTTTTTGAAATATTTTTTGTGTAGGGGGGGTGTGGATGTGGGTGTGGGTGTGGGGGGTTGTGTATGTGAAAATTTTTTATAAATACCCCTTTCAATTGTATTGAGCTTTGTCATGGGGCCCAGATTTTAAAAAAATAAATTTTTATATATGAAATGAGGGTTTCTTTTTAAAGTTTAAAAATTTTGGGGCTGTACTCTGATACCGGGGGTTTGGGTGTTACAAGTAAGTTCTTGATGTTAAGTTTTTGTCTTTTATGGTATACAGACATACTAGAAATTTTTGTTTACGTGTTCCCTTTGTGTCTGAAAATTTTTATATGGGTTTTTTTGTAACAGAATAGAGCTTTTGTTATTGTGTTTCTAACTGTATTTTTTGGGGCTTTTTTTGTATGTTGTTTATTGTTTGGCTTATTGTTAGGGGTAAGTATGTAGAGTTTTAGTTAGAATTTTTGAGTTTGGGTTTTTGGTTTTTTTGATTAAGTGAAGGAGGGGTTTTAAAGTGATATTAACTTCTTTTGTAATTTTTATGTTTTAAATGTATTAACCTTTGTCAGATGTCCCTTTATATTTCAATTATATATATGCAAGGTATTTTAAAGTCAATTCCCGAAAACCCGTGACATGAATTTTGTTTTTAGTTTGTTTTTTGATGTAAAAATTGTTGTTGTAACATCTTCGAGCATGTAGGCAATCCGTTTGTCAGTTAATTTGATTAGGGTTTCCCTTTTCTGTTTTTTTTAAATTTTTTTTTAAAAATGTATTGGTTTTTAAAAAAAATAAAAAAAAAAAAAATAATTTAAAATTTAAAAGTGGTAAATTTCAAAAAGTTATAATTCGAAAATAGTGATAATTTAAAAATAAATGTGTAAAAACGATAAAAGTGATAAAAAAAATAATAGTGATTTTTTAAAAGGGTAATTTGTGATAAAAACCAAGGTAAATTTTTTTTATATTAAAAGATAATAAATAACGGCCCCAAAGTCCTATTTTTTTCTTTTAAAAAGGGGGCCTTTTCCCGGGGGGTAATAATTTAAATGATGAAAACATGCTTTTAAATTTAAAAACACAAAGGGGACCAATTTCGAAGATATAACAGTCACCCCAGAAAAAACTTGGGCCCCGGGCCCGTCCCCGGCAACCCCCCCTCAAACCCGCTTAAAAACATTGGTTTACGGGAAACCCCAGAAAATTTTCGATTGATAGTAATATTTCAGTTTTTCCCCCGTTTCCCTTTAAAAAAAAGCAAAAAAGACCAAAAACAGTCCGGGAAAAAATCTTTAAACCCTTTTTTAAAATTTTTCCCGCGTTTAAAGGGTTTTAATTTAAAAAAGTAAGTAATTAAGTTTGATTAAAAAAACAGGTACCCTTTGCTACAGCTCTTTCACTTAGGCCCCCAAATAAACATGTACACGCAAAATGTATAAATCACCATAAGTATACTCGCCTCGTTTATAGGGACAGTAATTTCCGGGGAAAAATTGGGGTGGTAACCCCCCTCCGTATAAAATTTCTAAAGACAAGAAAAAAAAAATTAAAAAAATGGTTTTTGAATCGTGTGGGTAGTGCCGATGATAAAGTTGACTGCCAATGTTTTGAATGAAAAAAAAGTTGGATTCCTGGCTCTAAAACGAAACAAACTGAGGGGGTAGGGGGGCTTTCCCGGGGGGGAGAAATAAAAATTTGGATTTAAAATTCAGGGGAAAAACTGAGGGGAAATTTGAGATAAAGGAAGAGGTAGCAATAATGTTGAAGGATCGATTATAGAAGGAGAAGAGGGGGTATAAATGTTTTAAAAACAAGGATTATTTCGGGAAAAAAAAAAGGATCGGGTACTAAATGGTTTTAATAAAAGTGTTTGCACTGGAGAGGAAAAGGGGGGTAAAGGAGAGAGATTTTGGTTTAAAGCCAAGCGATGTTTAGGGGGAAATTTTGTTAGGGAAAACCCCAAATGCTATAGCTAGAGAAAAAAGGTTTGAGAGGGTGTGATAGGGGAAATTGGGGGGCCGGGGGTAAATGATAATGGGAGCCATTTATTGAAATTTATATAGAAAGGGTTTTGTTATGCTAATACACTTTTTAAAAAAATGAATAAAAAAATTTTACAAAATATGAAATAGGGGTAATTTACAGTGGGTTTTTTGAACTTTGTATTGGGAATAAAAATGTTTGGGTAAACTTCAGGTGTTCATTTTTTAAGACCCCCCGGGAAAAGGGTCCCTTTACGCTGGTGAGGGGCTCTTTATCTAGGGAATTGGATTGTTCTCCCGTTCCCCCCAAAAAGCCGAAATGCCTTTTCCTCCCCCCCTGGGGGCTGTTTAAACCAAACGGGGTTTTGTTCTTCCCCTTTATTATAATTAAAAATAATCATGTTTTCAGAGGGGCCACAGAATTTTTGAACATCTTTATTTTTTGGTACAATGAGAGTAAAAAGGGGAGATGGGGGGCAAGGAGAATAGAATTTAACAAGTAAGAGAGAGTGAAGGTTTATAAATGAAGGGAAGGGGCAGTTAGGGTAGATATATAACAACAATTTGGAAAAAAAATAAATGTTAATTTAAGATAGGGGAAACTGTGATTTCGTGTATAGGGCCCGGAGGAATAAAAATTTTTGTAGGAGTGGAGAAAAAAACCATTGTGAGGGGTGAGGGAAATTTTGGGGGGCATTTGGGGAAATGAAAGGGGGGAAAGCAGTGGGGAAATTTATGGGGTTAAAAACAGAAATTTTAAAAAATGGTGGGGTATTGGGTTTTGAGTGGTTATTTTCCCCTTTTTTTTAAAAATGTATGGAAAAGGGTAATGTAACCCCGGGGTTGGCAAAGAAACTTGCTATGCTTTGGTTTGGGAAAGGGAAAATGGACAAAAGGAGAGTGTAAGAATTTTTTATTTGGGGAAAAAGGGCTGTTAGGGCAAAAGAAATTTTTGGTTTAAAGCTGCACATTTCAGGGATTGTTTTCCCTTTTAAAACATCTTAGATTCAGTGCCAAATATGAAATTGATTTTGGGTTTAAGTTTAGCCTACAGCATTCGCGATTGTAATTTTTAAAAAAGGTCTGTATTAATGAGTAGTGCAGCGCATTTTTTAAATTTCTGTATCTATGGTACTCTGCATATTTTTAAACATTAACAACTTTCCCCTCTTTTCAGATATTTTGATTTTTATATTTCTTTATACTTTTGATGCTACAGTTTAAAAAGGAAGGGCCCCAGAGCAACATTGTTCGGGTCAAGCCAGGGGCTTTTCCAAAACCCAAAATTTCCCCCCCAAAGGGGACTTTTTAAGGGAACGCTGGCGGTTTTAAATTTTAAAGAAGGAAATTTACCCGTTGTTTCAGTGATTATCAAGAAAAACAAAATGAGGATTGTTCTTTAACTATTGGGAGAAAAATTTAAATTTTGGGGAAAAAGAAAGACTATTTTTTATTCTCATCCGGGGAAAAATGTTGAGGAAAGACTTAGAAATTGTTCAGTAAGGGAAAAGAACTTAAAAAGGGAACCCCAAAAATGTCTCCAAAAAAACTATATTTTAGGAAAGGAAAAAGAACGAATTTGTTTGATTTATGTAGTTGTTTTTTGTCCTGCTTCCCCCCTCAAAACGTAGGCTCCAAAAAAAAAAGGGGTTTACGGGTACCCCCCTGGGCCCGTAATTTGATGTGAAAACTCCTAAACGTGAGGTGCCATTCCCGGGTTTTTTTCTACCACTATGGGCGATAAGCCAAGTGGCCGAGATTGGAAGAACCATTGGCCCCAAAACAAGGGTCCTCTGGGCTGAGCTGTGTTTTGGGTTTCCACCAGGGGCGATTTCACTGAATTTTCCCTTTCTCTGAATGACAAGGTGGCAGAGGATCGTCCTTGGGGTCAAAAAGGGAAAGACACAGGGGGTTTAATAGACTTGGCTGCTCTTGAGCCAGGTTTTATCGTGGTGGGCAAAGGGGGAATCTTTTTGGAGTAGGATTCTTAGGCTGTTTGTGGAACATCAAACACCCAAAACAGAGTTTTTTTTAAAAAAAAAGTCGCATTTTTATTTTAAAGTTTACTGAAACCCCAAAGTGGTTCATCATCAAGCTGCAGCCTTATGTCAGACCCCTGTCCGGGAAAAACCTTTTTAATAACTGCAATTTATGAGACATCTGAACAGTGAAGAAAAGAAGATGGAAAAAAAGAAAGGGGCCCAAAAAAATTCCTACTTTTCTCACACAGATCAGCGCTTCTTTGGGTTTGGGGCCCGATAAAAAAAAAACCCGTGGGGACAAAGCTGTCTCAATGATAAGAAAAAATTTGAAAGAAATCAGGGAGATAAATAGAAAAATACTGAGACTTGATGAGATGGAGAAGATTCTGCTGATGCGTTGACGAGGACTTGTTAAAGCTACCCCCTGTTTATGATGATGATATGATGATGATGATGGAAAGATGATGATTTATTTTTTTAAAATGAAAGATGGGTGAAAATTGAGGTTTAAAAGAATTTCCCAAAAATTTGGGTTTTTATTGTCAACTCAAAAAAGTTTAATTCCCCAAAATAAGGTGGCAAACAAAAAAACTATCAAATTTCCCTGATTGACGGAAGAATGAAATCCCAAATTCCCGGGCCCCCTTTCATTTCCTTTTTCTATCGATCAATAGGTTCTGAAAATTATTGGAAATTTCCCCTTTGGGGGTTTCCCCAAGTGACCCAAAAAACACTCAAGAAGGTTTAAGAAAGGGGGAAAATTTGATGACTGAAACTTTCACGAAGTTACTGGACAGAAGGGCAAAAGATGGATATATCAGGCAAAAAATAAATTTTCCCGGAAAGAGATGCCCCTTTTTTCCCAACCCAAAAAAGACTTCACTTATAAATTGTAATACTTTAAAATTTTAAATGGGTTTATGACCCGACAAATTATGTACATTTGATTATACGATCTTTTACAACCAAAAAAAATATAAAACCCTGTTCACTTTTTTATCCCGAAAACCACAAAAAAAAATAATTGCTCTTTGAAGGGTAAAAATTTTTAAGGAAAAAAACGATGGCGATGTGCAGGTAAAGGTTTATGAAAGGTATGAAAATTTTTCACAGAAGTTTTTGTGACCAAACAAAAAATGCCTAAAAGGGCAGCTTGCAAACTCTAAAAATTTTTATTTTTTAATCTCCCAAAAAAATGTTGAGTATACTTGGTAAAATGTTCGGTAGGTTATTACTGAAAGAACCCAAGGGGTAAGAAAGGAGGGGAGGATCGCAGAGAAAAAAAGGAAGCCCTTTGGAAGGGTAAGGGGTGTTTTGACCAAATGTTTACAAGAAAAAATAAAGGCGAACAGTATTTGCCAAATGTAAAAAACGTTTTAGTTGGGATTTATGGATTTTTGGGGAATTTTCGTATGAAAGGGTGGATGGGGGGGGGGGAAAGGGAAAGTGGCCCGATTTTGCAAATCTATGGGTTTGGAGGGAGGGTACGGAAAGCAGTGAAAAAAATTTACGAAAAAAAGTGAGGCTCAGGTTAAGTTTACAGGGGAGGGAGATTATTACTTTGTAAAAGTTAAAGGGCTTAAAACAAGGAATGGGGATGTCACCTTTTTTGGTTTAATATAATTTTTAGATAAAGGGTTTTATAAGAAGTGAATGCTCCCAAATGGGTGGAAAAGGCCCTTTGGGTTTAAAAAATAAAGAATTTTAGCAACCCAAAATGGGAAATTTTCACAGTTTTCTCTTTTCTGATGGGCAAATGCTTTAGGGTTCTGAGAGAAGTTGGGGATTGGTTTGGTAGAGTATGTAAAAGAAGGAAAATTTTAAAAATGAACACAGGAAAGAGTAAGGTGATGAGGTAACAAAAAAATTTTAGGTAATGGAAAAACTTTTGGGCAAAAATGGAGGGAAGGAGATGGAGGAGGGGGAATGTATTCAGATATTTTGGGAGTGGACTTGTCAGCGGATGGGTTAGAAAGTCGAGGTGAAAACAATCATAGAATTTTAGGGCAGAAAAAAGGGGGTGGGAACCCCTGAGGGGTCTGTGGAGATAAAGAACTTTTTAAAAAAAAAAGGGGAAACAAAAAGGGGAAAGTATGAGAGTATAGTCCTATCTTTTTATGGGTTTTAAGCATGGGTGGGTGAATTTTTTCAAAAAGGAGAAGGGTGGAGGTTTGTAGAATGTTTTGGTTTTGGGGGACCCAAAGTGTGGGGAATTTAATGCAAGATTCTGTAGTTTGGAAATTAGGGGGGGGGGCAGGGTTAATAAAAGTTTTTATCCCGAGAGCTGAGGAGGCGTTTTTGAGGTGGGGTTTGGGTCAATTATTGAGGAAGGAACCCAAACAGAATGATCTGGGCGGTTTTATAAAAAAGTAGTGGAAGGAAGGTGGGGTAGGGGGCGGTTTTTAGGGAAAAGGGTTTGGGGAGATGGGGGTAAAGGGTTTTTTTGTGCGAGGGCTTGGAAATTCCAGCCCAAACCTGGTTGGGGCTTGTTAGTAAAGGGCGAGTGGAAACAAATGGTTTTTTTGGCTTGAAGTGCTGTTCGGGGTTTTATCAAAAATAACATTTATTTAAGGGATTTTGGGGGAAAACCCCCAGACCCAAATTGGTCCTGGGATGGGGAATACAGTGGGCCCGCACTTTGGAAAGGGGGGGTGTTTAAAGTTGCAGTTTTTTAACTGTAGTGTAAGGAAAGACTCTGACAAGACAGTGATGGAAAATGAATGTGTTTTAAAAGGTTTTTTTTTCATTTTCGGGTCCCCCTTGCCTTTGGGGGAAAACGGCTGTGTCAAAACAAAAAAAAAATAGATCAACCTACGGGTAAACCCCCTAAATCAAACATGATTTAATTTTTTACTAAAAGAGATATTTTTAAAAATTTTTTTCCACATAAAAAAATTTGATTAATAAAATTTTTTAAAGTCGACCAAAAGAACATTCTCCAGCTTTTGCAAACCTAACAAAATGTCCCCACCCTGCCTACAATTAAATTATTTTTAAATTATTAATTATTTTTTATTATTTTTATAATTATTATTATTATTATTATTATTATTAATTTTTATTATTTTTTATAATTTTTATTATTATTATTTTTTATTATTATTATTTTAATTATTTTTTATAATTAAATTATTAATTATTATTATATTTTTATTAATTTTTTATTATTAATTTTTATTATTATTTATTATTATTATTTTTTATTAATTTTTTAAAATTTAAATATATATAATTATTATTATTTTATTAATTTTATTTTTATTATTATTATTATATTATTATTATTATTATTATTATTATATTATTTGTTTTTATTATTATTATTATTATTATTATTATATTATTATTATTATTATGAGGAAGCGCTAAACCCGTAGGGTTATACGGCGCATGTGGGGGGGATAGAAGGTATTCCGGCTCAATTCAGGGAACCGGAGCACAGATCCAATTCTCTAGATCAAGAGCCCCTCGTGAGAGTCAAGGATCTTCCCTTGAGGGGCTTACGCTGCCTACACCCAAGAAGCTTTCCACCCATTTCATTAGTCAGCCATTAAAGACTAATGATCTGTAGGAAGCATTCACATTCGATCCAAGGAAGGGGAAGAATAAGTCCAGATCCTCGGATCAAGAGTCCACCACCAGCATCAAGGTAAAATAAACCATTAATGTAAAATAATACTGTACCATTCAGAGAACAAAAAAAGGCACAATATAGTGACTGATACAATACATAAATAACCGCACACGGGAAAGAACTGTCCCACTTTCCTTCCACTGGACCATTTACAAAGTCACACTGTGTACTTTGTAAAGGGTCCTCGACCGAAGTGACGTCTTAAAAGCTTCTCCCTCCTACGTGGGGTTTATTTATTTATTATTTATTTATTTTTAAAAATTTTGTACACAACGAGGTAAAAAAAATACAGAAAAGAGCAGTATCCCAAACCCAAATTTAAACTTCTAGCTTTAGGGGGCTGGTTTAAAATTTAATTTAAAGATGAACAAGCAATAGACATCGGTATAAAATTTTAAATGAAACAGATTACTATAAAGACAAGTGAGTTTTAAAAAAACAGGTCTATGGTTGTATGCTTGTTGTACATTCAGTAGAAGGAGTATTCTGTTAGGTAGTGTATTTAAAAAAAAAAAAAATTTGATTGGTTTTAGGTTTAACATTTATGTGATATAATTGTGAGAAACATTTAAGATAAACAATTAAAAGGGTTCAGTTATTCCAGTATTATTTGTTTTGGGTGAGTAAGTATTTTGAAAGAGACTAGAATTTAAAAAAGGTATGTTTCCTTTAATAATTTACAGTAAGAATTCCAGATTTTAGGGCCTTTATGTGCATTGATTTTTTCATAGTGTGAGAGGGACACAAAGGAAACATCAAAGAGTGATCTGGATTTGGATAAGATAAGATTTCTTTTTCGAATTTTAACCCCGGAGGGTTAGCCACCCAGGATAACCCAAGAAAGTCAGTGCGTCATCGAGGACTGTCTAACTTATTCCATTGGGGTCCTCAATCTTGTCCCCCAGGATGCGACCCACACCAGTCCGACTAACACCCAGGTACCTATTTTCTGCTAGGTGAACAGGACAACAGGTGTAAGGAAACTTGTCGAAATGTTTCCACCCGCCGGGAATCGAACCCGGGCCCTCCGTGTGTGAAGCGGGAACTTTAGCCACCAGTGAGCATATCAACCTTCTATGTAGGGTTGCTCCAGTGGAGCATTTTTTCTCTATTTTTTAATAATTTTGGTATTTTATACCATTTATCTGTAGAATACACCAGTGTTCATTTTTTTAAGATGATCAGAGGAGTTTCTTTCATTTATCAAACGGAAACAAAGTCTAGGAATGACCTTTATAATATTGTCCATAAGGCGTCCATGCGTGCCAGTAGTTCCATGAATTTTTGTTCCAGTTAAACAACACTGAAAATTTGAAGCTGTTTTAAATAAGGAGTTCTCCGGTTATAAACAAAATTAAAATAAAATAAATAAATGAAAATGTTGTTGATAATGTCTTGAAAATAGTTGAGTTTAAAAAATTCCTAAAACAAACCCGTTTCATTTTTTTTTATTCCAAAATTTATTTAAAATTCTCTACAATCATATAAAAATAACATCGACATCCATCCTAAACCCTTCAGGTAGGTAGGTGCCTGAGCCCGAGCCTTTAGCTCATAAACTGTCATTTCCTTTAGCCCCCTGTGGGGGGGGGAACAGACCAAGGGGCCTAGCTTGGGGGGCCGGGGGACAGTTGGTCCCAAAGATGAGGAGGTACTTTTCCCTCCTCCCAGGGAGACTTAGTCCAGACACCCCCTAAAGAGGACCCAAAGGGCCGGGGCCCACCATTTGGAAAAGGCCCGGGGCCGGAAATACCGCTAATCTTTAACAACTAAAAAAACTAATAAGAAAAAATATTTGATTTGTGTTTTTTTTTTTTTTTAGATAATCTAATTTGAAAAATTTGTTTTAAACAAATTTTGGAAAATTGCAACTGCACAGCCCAAAAATTTTAATTTAAACCCATTAAAAATTTAAACTTTCTAGAAACTGAAAATTTCAAAGATTCTCCGATTTATTCTGAGTATTCAAAATTTTTTTTTAGCGATCAAAAAAACATTTTTTTTGTTGTTATTAAATAAATAATCTATTTAATCAATAAAATTTAAACTTTTGGGCTTATAAGACTCTGGAAACCCATGGGGAAAAGTTGACCGACCAGATAGTCCTTATCCAGGTTACCTAGAGGATGTTGATTTTTTTGGGCAACGTTCCCGTGCCCGGGCCAGACCAGGCCTCGCGTGAACCAGGGGGCCCGATCAACCAGGGCCCCAATTTGTTTGGAAGTTGTTTTGTTGCGGGGGCCCCCGACCCACATACAAACCCACCGGGCCGGGCAAGTACGACTTTAGGTGCCTGCCAGTGTTTTTTTTTATTTTCAAGTGCATGAAATTCTCTGTATATTTTCCAGGTCTGAATTTTGCCTGCCTTGAAAGGGGCCGTTTGGTATGGCAAACTTCAACCCAAGGGAAACAAACGATTGAAGAGAAAACATTACGGGGTTTGGGATCCCATTTTTTAAGGTCCTCAATACATTTTAAAATTTTCCTAGCAAGTGGGAAGACATTGTTGTAATGTTTAACAACTTGCCTGCACACAAAAAAAACTTTAAAGACTACACCTGGGTGTAAGATCATCACCCGGATAGTATCATTAAGTTTCGGGTTTTGGGTTTACGGTTTTGATCTCGGCCGGTTAACGCCCCCTTTAGATCATGTTAAGCTTAACTTGTCCCGAACTTCCCAAATATTGTACTATTTTGACAACGTTTCGGGGCTTCAAAATACTTCATTCCTCTGTTTTTTTTTTTATTGTTCTTTAACTGCACTAAAAGTTAGTTCATAATATTACCAGGTGTTGAAGGCCATTCGAAAAGTACTCATATTCATGATATATCCTTACTGTGTTTGTTGGATCTTTGTGGTTCCGTGTCTGGTAATCCCAGCAGCACAAGTTAGGCACTTGAGAATATTTACTTTTTTCTTCCCTGCCTAATTTACAGCTTCATTATTATTAATAAATTACTCGTTTCGTTGATATCGAGTAAAGACGAAGATTAACAGCTAAACGGCTTCATGACTTAATGCATAAGAAATCAATGTCTGACTCATCGACCATCGCTAATGACTCTTCACCTACTGTGTCTAACATGAATGTACTCAAAGAATTGTCAGTTCACCCCTGCATAATTTATTCTTTTGAGCGCTGCCACCTGGAGCGAGGGAATAGAGAAGAAGACTGTATCATTAATTTTCTTTTATGTTACCATTGTGGCACTCACCCCATCAAATGACTGCTCGCCCCTCCCTCCACATCTAGGAGTAGGAGAGCTAGAAGAACTCCACGTATATACACTTGTCTAACATGTTGGAAAGGCCTACTTCCACCCGTGACGCCGTCTCCAACTGCTTCACCTTATGTGTCTTCAGTATATATGACCCTTCTCCGCGCATATTCGATACTTTTTTTTTTTCTTATTCGCCGGTATTCTCCCAGCCCGGGTCTTTTCCAAGTAGTGGTGACCCGGTCTTGGCTCCCTATCTGAGGAGTATCCCGAGACCTAAGTCATTCGATACTTTTATTAAGAGTGATAGACTGAATACACCGATTCCAGACTGAGGGACTGCTTACCTTAAACTCCTTATCTTCCACCGTTCATATCTGTATTGGACTGATGAAGCCAATGGCTGACGAAGCGTTTCTATAATAACGATAACCAAGACGTCTCGTACCATCCAGAGCTCGAATTCAGGTGTTCAGTTGAACACCGATATCATAACATACACTTGTATGGAAACACATACCTCTGTGAAAAATGCATTTCACATATCTTTTATGGACTTGTTATATTATTCTAATGTATGTTGTATTATGTCGATTATTTTAGTGTAGGTGGCTAAATGTATTTATCTTTTGTTAGGGCGAAGACTTTAAAAATACTGTATACTGTGTGGTATTAGCTGTTTCCCTATTTTATTGGAAGTTACACAAAGAAAAGATCGTGTACCTTTTTACTTTTTTGTCACACAAGATGTGCCTCATACTGCTCGGGTGGGGGGGGGGGGGGGGGACGGGGGGGGAGGGGGGGGAGGGGGGTGAAAAGCACTTACTTTTAATGACATCTTCCCCACCCACGGTGGGCACCCCCCCCCACCTACCAGGGGCATCCCCTCCACCACACAGGGGCATTTCCCTCCCCCCCTTTCACGGGGGGGCCTTTCCCTTTCCCCGACTCCAAGGGGGACTCCCCCCCCACCTCCACACTGGGTACTTCCCCCCCCTTTTTCACGGTGGCAATCCCTCCCCAAAATTCACGGGGGGGGCACCCCCCCCAAACCTTCACGGGGCACTCCCCCCCCATTTCCGATGGGCACTCCCTCCCAACCTTTTCACGGGGGCATCCCCCCCCCTTCACGGTGGGCACCCCCTCCCAACCTTCACGGTGGGCACTCCCTCCCCATTTTCACGAGGGGGCTTCCCCTCCCAAACCTTCAGGGTGGCCTCCCCCCCCACCTTCACGGGGGGCACTCCCTCCCCACTTTCACAGGGCACCAATCCCAACCCTTTACGGGGGCACTCCCTCCCCACCTTCACGAGGGGCACTCCCCCCAACCTTTCACGGGGGGCCTCCCTCCCCACTCCCAAAAGTGGGAACTTTAGTTCAATACTTTATTATGCACCCCTACCCATCCTGTGGGCGGTATCAAAAGATTACAAAGGTACTAATGGTCCAGGGACTGGACCCCCCAAAATTAGATGCTGAACTATTACAAAGGAAAAGAACTCCAGGGAATCTGGTCCAATCATGGAAGTTACAGAGGTAATGAAACAGCTTTTACTCCTTACAGGTTTTCAGTCATGAACAAAACAAATAATGACCACTGATACGTCCACACCTGGTCCATTTTAAGAGTTATAAATAAAAAAATATTAATGATAAATCCCCCCCCCCCCTTCACGGTGGGGGACTTCCCTCCCCCCCTTTAGGGGGCAAAACTCCCTCCCCACCCCCACGGAGTGTACTCCCCCCCACCTCCATGGGGGCATTTTTCTCCACCCCCATTGGGGGGACCCCTCCCCACCTCCACGGAGTGTACTCCCTCCCCACCTCAATGGTTTGGGACTTCTTTCCCACCTCCACGGTGGCATTCTTCCCCCCCCTCCCCGGTGGGCACTCCCCCCCCCACCTTCACGGGGGGCACTCCCTCCCCACCTCCACGGTGGGGGACTCCCTCCCCACATCCATGGTGGGCACTCCCTCCCCACCTTTACGGTGGGGGGCCCCCACCCCCTTCACGGGGGGGCACTTCCCCCCCACCTCCAAAGGGGGGGCACCCCCTCCCCACCCCCGGTGGGCACTCCCTCCCCACCTTCACGGGGCACTCCCCCCCACCTCCACAGGGGGCACTCCCTCCCCACCTTCACCCTGGGCACTCCCCCCCACCTTCCCGTGGGCCCCCCTCCCCACCTCAGTGGGGACTCTTTCCCCACCCCCGGTGGGCACTTCGTCCCCACCTTCACGGCGGGCATCCCTCCCCACCCCCACGGTGGGCACTCCCTCCCCCCCTCCACGGGTGACTCCTTCCCCCCTCCAGGTGGGCACTTTTCTCCACCCATGGTGGCCTTTTCCCTCCCCCCCCTCCACGGGTGTACTCCCCCCACCTCAATGGTTGGACTTTTTTCCCACCCCCACGGTGGGGACTTCTTTCCCCCCCTCCACGGTGGGCACTCCCCCCCACCTTCCGGTGGGCACTCCCTCCCCACCTCCACGGGGGCACCCCTCCCCCCCCATGGGGGGGCCTCCCCCCACCTTTACGGTGGGCACTCCCCCCCCAAACCCTTTACGGGGCACCCCCCTTCCCCCCCCCACCTCCACGGTGGGCACTCCCCCCCACCTCCACAGTGGGCACTCCCTCACACCTTCACCGTGGGCACTCCCTCCCCACCCTTTACCGGGGCACCCCTTTCCCCCCCCCTTCACCGTGGGCCCTCCCTCCCCCACCTTCACCGGGGCACTCCCTCCCCACCTTCTTTGGGCACTCTCCCCCCCCCCCCCACCTCCAAAAGGGCACTTCGTCCCCACCTTCACGGCGGACCTTCTCCCCACCTCCACGGTGGATCCCTCCCCACCTCCACGGGGTGCACTCCCTCCCCACCCCAGGGGGGCACTTCTTCCCCCCCCCTCCCCGGGGGGCACTCCCCCCCCCCTCCACGGAGGTACTCCCTCCCCCCCCCTCCTGGGGGGACTTCTTCTCCCCTCCATGGTGGGCACTCCCTCCCCACCTCCCCGGGGTGTACCCTCCCCACCTCAATGGGGGCATTCTTTCCCCCCCTCCACGGGGGGCCCCCCCTCCCCACCTCCACGGTGGGCATCCCTCCCCCCCCCACGGTGGGGACTCCCCCCCACCTTCCCCTGGACTCCCCCCCATCCCCAATTAAACCCCACTGGGGGACCCCCCCCCCCCCTGGGTTTTCCCCACCTCCACGGGGGGGCACCCTTTTCCCCCCCCCCACCTCCACGGTGGCACTCCCTCCCCACCTCCCGGGGGGGACCCTCCCCCCCCACGGTGGCATCCCCCCCCCACCCCACGGTGGGCACTCCCCCCCACCCCCCACGGGGGGCACTCCCTCCCCACCTCCCCGGTGGGCCCCTCCCCCCCCACCTCCCCGGTGGGGACTCCCTCCCCACCTCCACGGGGGGACTCCCTCCCCACCTCCCGGTGGGGAAATCCCTCTCCCACCCCCACGGTGGGCCTCCCTCCCCACCCCCACGGTGGGCACCCCTCCCCCCCTCCACGGTGGGAACCCTCCCCACCTCCACGGGGGGCACTTTCCCTCCCCCTCCCCACCTCCACGGTGGGCACTCCCTCCCCACCTCCCGGGGGCACTCCCCCCCACCTCCCCCGTGGGCACGGTGGGTACTCCCTCCCCACCTCCACGGTGGGTACTCCCTCCCCACCTCCACGGTGGGTACTCCCTCCCCACCTCCACGGTGGGTACTCCCCTCCCCACCTCCACGGTGGGCACTCTCCCTCCCCACCTCCACGGTGGGTACTCCCTCCCCACCTCCACGGTGGGTACTCCCTCCCCACCTCCACGGTGGGTACTCCCTCCCCACCTCCACGGTGGGTACTCCCTCCCCACCTCCACGGTGGGTACTCCCTCCCCACCTCCACGGTGGGCACTCCCTCCCCACCTCCACGGTGGGTACTCCCTCCCCACCTCCACGGTGGGTACTCCCTCCCCACCTCCACGGTGGGTACTCCCTCCCCACCTCCACGGTGGGTACTCCCTCCCCACCTCCACGGTGGGTACTCCCTCCCCACCTCCACGGTGGGTACTCCCTCCCCACCTCCACGGTGGGCACTCCCTCCCCACCTCCACGGTGGGCACTCCCTCCCCACCTCATGGTGTGCAGTGTAGGACGGGTATCGCAAGAAGTCACGGTCAGTCTGCTATGTCCTGTAAAAGTTTGAAGCGGCATCACTTCCTTTCGGTGTGACATATACATGGAAGGCACCACTGCCAAGGCCTCAGTGAGCGACCTTTAAACAACTAACTAACTGCAATGCAACTCGCGTGGGGCTCAAGGTAAGGTACATGTACCTAATTACGTGAGGTGACATTATTGCTGATTCTGAGTCAACAGAGGAAGGATTTATTTGCAAAACATGTGAGCATTATTTCCTAATTCATCAAACACACAGTATACGTGTTCAACATATGAATCAAAGTAGTCAGTGGTGGAGTCTACAGTGCTAGTCACGGCATTATGCTGGATGAACGACGCGGCATAATGCAGTGACGAAAATCAAAGGCCTACCATAAGTGGGGTCTTTTCTCGTCAGTGCATTATGCCGGGTAGCAGCCGTTTGTCATGTGTTTGTCATCTACATTAATTTCCTCATTTTCATCCATGGTGCAATGTATTAAATTCAACTTAATTAATAACACTAATTATGTACTTAATTATGCACTTTATAAAGGTAAATATTACAACTTACCTTTGAATAAATCCTAGCTGCCTGAGCTTAGCAATTACATGTAAGAAAATTATAATATAAACTTTAAATATACATTAATATAATGTTAGCTACACTTGAGCTTAGCAATTACACATGTAAGAAAATTAGAATATAAATTTTAAATACACATTAATATAATCTTAGCCAGACTTGGCTTATCCTTGCCAGAATTTGGCTTAGCAAAATTAATTTTATACACATACACTATTATAAATCTTGGCCAGAATTTGGCTTAGCAAAATTAATATTGTAATAATTACAATCCACTACACATTAAGTAAATTTGTGGACCTAACATCCACCTCCTTCTGTCATTTCACATATAATTATTAAGTAATTAATTCACTAATTAATTACTTCACTAATTACATCCAGTTTGAAGGACCAATGAGCAACTATTTTGTGGAAAATTAAATTTATCTGGATGAATCTCATTAGATACATACCAGTAAATTGTAACAAAGATAATTATTATTTATCAAAGTTACATAGACAAGTAGGAATTTTGGGACACCTAGGTCTCAAAAAATGTCCCACTTCGATACCTACAACTGTCATATCCACAAGTTGCTCTAGACCTATATTAATTGCAAATGAAATATACATTACCAAGAATTATGGTAAACATTATTATAAATTTGTGGACTGTATGTTAAAATTAATAAATGATTACACATACACATTAATATAACAGAAGGAGAATTTATAATCATAACACTCACCAATTTGTCTGGAGATTACTGTGTATCATACTTAAACTCCTGCCTAAATATATAGAGAAAACTGACCAGAATCTCAACATAAATAGACAACTTATCTGAGGTTCCTGGAGCTGTCCTGTCCATCTGCTTAATGCTCACATTATGCAGGACTGCAATTCCAACAATTTTGGCTCCTATTTCAGAGGTTTTAAACCCAATATAACCCTTAGAGCGACGAAAATTATGCACATTTCACTAGTGTGTTTGTACCACATTCAAAAACAATGGCATCTCCTCTCTGCTCGTCAGCGCAGGTGCAAAGCTTCCCTCTCGGTTCACTTCTTTATTTACAGGTTTATTTACACAGCATAATTTTGGGAAATTATTTTCCACACATATATTATAAACCATACCATGGGCAGGATTTGAACCCACGGTCAGAGTCTCAAAACTCCAGACCATCGCGTTAGCCACTGGGCCAGCTAGCTTCAATAAGATTCGTCCAATTAGGTGTATTTCTACACCATTGGAAGGTTAGCATAGGCACCACTGTGTCCACAAATGCAAGTTTTTACAGTTGAATCTCCCGCTAGCATGGCCATGACGAACTCTAGCTCAAGTCCCCTCAAAGCCGTCAACATGACTCACGAAATCGTAATGACACGATTGCAAACAAACCATACCACGGGCAGGATTTGAACCCGCGGCCAGAGAGTCTCAAAACTCCAGACCATCGCGTTAGCCACTGGGCCAGCTAGCTTCAATAAGATTCGTCCAACTTGTATTTGTGGACACAGTGGTGCCTATGCTAACCTTCCTATGGTGTAGAAATACACCTAGTTGGACGAATCTTATCGAAGCTATCTGGCCCAGTGGCTAACGCGACGGTCTGGAGTTTTGAGACTCTCTGACCGCGGGTTCAAATCCCGCCCGTGGTATGGTTTGTTTGCAATCGTGTCATTACGATTTCGTGATTAGTGGACTGGAAAGATAAGATAATATAGGATTTATTCAGATTTTTAACCCTGGGGGAGTATTAGCCATTCAGAATAACCCAAGAAAGGAAGTGCGTCATTGAGGGACTGGCTTATTTCCATTAGTCCTTCAATCTAGGATGCGACCCACACCAGTCGATTAACACCCAGGTACTACCTAATACTAGGTGAGCAGGGACAGTTGGTACAGGGAAACATGCCCAGTGTTTCTACTCAGCAGGGGATTGACCCTCGGACACTCAGTGTTTGAGACGAAAATGCTGCACAAATATAGCTAATCTAAGGGCTAATAGTAAATGCAATAGGCTGCAACCTTTGGGGAAAATTAATATTTGTGAAGGTGTAAGGGCTCCTTCAGCCCCTCAAAGAGCATTTGAAGGATCCCCCTCCTCGTTATGATAAAAATAATAAATAAAATAAAAAAAATTTATTAAATATAAGCAAATCTCTCATAAAATATAAAACAAATATGAAGTCGCCCTAACTAAAGCAAATGATGAAAAAATTAAATACATCAAATGAAGCAAGCCTAATGTGTACAAATATCGGCATGATTGTCTTCTAATTCTGCCAGTGTTATTGGCAGGGCGCTCTGGAATCACTGGAGTGGAACGAGAAGCTGGTTGTAGCACTGTGGTCACAGATGGTCGTGACTCCAGCTGCAGAAGGTACCAACGCCAATGAAGGTACACATCTAGCAATGTAATTAATGGAGTTTGGCTGCTGACCGTGGTAAATAATTGGAGATCGGCAACAGATGTATAGGGAAAATGCAGCGTTCCCTACACGGAGGTTGTAGAAATAGTAGCTTAGTCCTGGTGAGCTGAGAAAAGCAGAGTTCTCAACCTGAGGACTTTGAAGAGATTGTTGAACTGCACAGAGACAGCAGAGTTCTCCGAATGATGAGGTTGAAGAAGTGTGGACACACTAAAGGTGGAGGAACAGCAAAGTTCCCAAAATGAAGAATTATCACGTTTCAAATGTATGATTATATCATACAGCTCTTGTCTCGCTTCTGTCTTCTGTCGGGTGACCCGAACCATACAGCAAGGCTGAGAAGAAACAAAAAGATATTACAAATAGAACGAGAAGTCACTCACATAATAGGCCTTTAAAAGAAATGGTGATGACCAGGAACATTATGTTAATATCCTAAGTATAATCAAGTCCAGTTAAACAAATTAAAATCCCAACAGTAGAAGAACTCTTGTCTATAATGAATTACGCAAAAACCATAACATAATATAACTAACCAAGAATGGAACTCCATACTTATAGACTTGATAAGAGCAGAAAGCCAAGTGACGCTCCTCCATCATCAAGGGTCCCTTGTGAACTCCTACCCGGTGGAAAAAGGAAGGGTAAAGATAACGGCTTACACACCCCTTTCAGAACAGCCACACTACCAGTCGCACTGCCCCTACCACTCATTCAGTCCTCCACTCTTATTTAGTGAACTTTTCCCTCACAATATTCTTCCCCTTGACACAAACCAGAAGGAAATAGATGATTGCATGGCACCATATTATAGTACGTGCCACATCTCCCTTGAGGAGAATGGCAATAAAATCGACGTATCCACCTTCAGGGATACCGGGCTTATTGCTCCATCTTAAGAGAGGGAGTACTGCTAATTTCTGAATTTCTGAGGAGACATCATTAAATTCCTCTGTAGTATTAGAGGCATTTGGAGGAGCTGTGCTCACTGTCCCCTTGCATAAAAACTTTATAATAAGTAAATATTATGCAAGATATTTAACTGTAGGTGTATCCGAGGGATTCCCATGAAAGATGCTGTTATTGCTATGTAGAACATTCATAAGTCAACAAAATGTCCAGAACCCATAATAACTACTAAGATTTCTCTGATGTTGGCAATAATTCGGGCAAAATCCCAAGGGGTGTCTTCAGAGAATGCTGACCTATGCTTGGAGGACTCTGATCTAGGGCTAGACAAATTATTTTAGGAGGAAAACTGGCCAGGGCCACATAAATCTAGTGAAAAATCCCTGATCAAGCCTTCCTATTCCTATTTCCCCTATCATTAAATTTCATATTAATATTTTTTTCATTAACAGATAAAGCGAAAATATGCTAAATATTATTAGATGTCTTAAAGTTTTAGCGTAAGTATATGGGTAGGATGTACCAAGTACACTACACTGTGTTCTGCAAAAGGGGAGTTTTAATTGTCTACGCATACAGCAAACTACCTGCTCGTTTGTTTGATTGCTAGCACGTGTGGTAAGCCGGTAGAAGATACCTGACGTGTCTTCAGGGTCTGATATCTGTGTCTGTCTGTCTCTCTGTCTCTGTCTCTCTGTCTCTCTCTCGTCTCTCTCATCTCTCTCTCTCTCTCTCTCTCTCTCTCTCTCTCTCTCTCTCTCTCTCTCTCTCTCTCTCTCTCTCTCTCTCTCTCTCTCTCTCTCTCTCTCTCTCTCTCTCTCTCAGCCTCCTCTTCAAGACACCTCTCTGCTCTGTCTAGGAGAATGTTGTTCTCCTCAGCTTGTGTTGTATAGACTCCGTTTTGTTAGCGTGTGTTACCGTTGGTGAGCTGGAACATACATTTCGTAACTCTCTCTAACTGTTCACAGAGCAATATTTAGAGATAGCGATTTCTGAGGTTTTCTAAGGTTGTGTCATCATTCTTTATGCTTCAGGACCTAAATCAAGGACCTCGTCCTATCATCTACCAGTTGTCGTAGTCGGGGTTTGGAATTTGCTGAACTCATTTTGAGATTGTACCTGAAGAGCATTATAGTGTACAGTACCAGAAGTAAAGTGATGACAGAACATTTAAATTAAACGTACAAAATTCCCAATAGATATTATACTGAAGGTATACACCATGCAATATTCATGAGCTTTACTTCGTAATTATTAACTTTACGTTTTACTGTCAGTATTATTTTACCTAGACACCTTTTTTGTTATTAAAATTCTCAAACTTTTTTGGAGTTAGTTTGTATTCATCCATTGTAGTCCCAAAGCGATATGAGAAGCCCAACATTGTAGATAATTGAATTTTAACTAAACATCTGTTACCAAAGCATGAACAGACTAAATGTCTGAGGGGACCAATAAGATGATCTAGTATTCTCTAGTAGATGTCTATGCTTATAGATGTCGCATTTTGTAACAAGCACTTACATTCTTTTGTGACAAAGGAAAATAACATATTTCTGGACATATTCTGAGATATGTTGTGTCATCTGAGGTCAGAAGTGATTCACTGCAGCATGAATGACTCTGCGATCTATACTTTCTCTTGGTAATTTATTTATCATAATGATACTGTAAGTCATTCTGAAACCATCCATGATGCAGAAATTCATTCTGGCACCGGCAGTGATAAAGACAGTCATTCTGGCACCATCAGTGATATAGACAGTCATTCTGGCACCACCAGTGATGAAGACAGTCATTCTGGCACCACCAGTGATGAAGACAGTCATTCTAGCACCAACAGTGATAAAGACAGTCGTTCTGGCACCAACAGTGATATAAACAGTCATTCTAGCTTAACCGTTAATAGTACAAGTCATTGTGGCACCACCAGCGATATGGCCAGTAATTCTGGAACCATCAGTGATACCGCAAGCCATTCTCACATTACCAGGGATAGTTCCAGTCATTCTGGCACCAACAGTGATAAAGCCAATCACGTCGGCACCAACTGTGATACCGCCAGCCGTTGTAGCACCATAGGCGACAGTGCCAATCATTCTGACACTAATGACACTGGAAGTCATTCTGACACCAAAAATCATACTGCCAGTCTTTGTGGCACCACCATGATACTGCCAGTCCCAGTCATTCTGGCACCAGAGATACTGAGAGTCATTCTGATATTACCAGTGACACTGTCACTCATTCTGACACTAACAGTGATTACATAAGAACATAAGAACATAAGAACGAAGGAACACTGCAGCAGGCCTACTGGCCCATGCGAGGCAGGTCCAAGTCTCCTACCGGCTTAAGCCAATGCACCCAACCTAGTCAGGTCAGGTCACATTGACTTAAGGGAGGAACACGGCAACCGACTGTTAGCACAAGCTATCAGGTCTAACTCACACCCACCCACATCTACTCATGTATTTATCCAACCTATTTTTAAAGCTACACAACGTTCTGGCCTCTATAACGGTACTTGGGAGTTTGTTCCACTCATCCACAACTCTATTACCAAACCAGTACTTTCCTATATCCTTCCTGAATCTGAATTTTTCCAACTTAAAAACCATTGCTGCGAGTCCTGTCTAGGCTAGATATTTTCAGCACACTATTTACATCCCCTTTATTTATTCCTGTCTTCCACTTATACACCTCAATCATATCCCCCCTAATTCTACGTCTTTCTAGAGAGTGCAGTTTCAGGGCCCTTAGTCTATCTTCATAGGGAAGGTTTCTGATACATGGGATCAACTTTGTCATCCTCCTTTGTACATTTTCCAGAGAATTTATATCCATTCTGTAATACGGTGACCAAAACTGTGCAGCATAATCTAAATGAGGCCTAACCAAGGATGTATAGAGTTGAAGAACAACCTGAGGACTCCTATTATTTATGCTTCTTGATATGAAGCCAAGGATTCTATTAGCTTTTTTGCGAACACTTATGCACTGTTGTCTTGGTTTCAGATTACTGCTAACCAGAACTCCTAAATCTTTTTCGCAATCCGTAATATTAAGATCTACATTATTTAGTTTATATGTGGCATGGTTATTGTCCTGTCCAACATTTAGAACTTTGCATTTGTCTATATTAAACTGCATCTGCCACTTCTCCGACCACTGCATCAGTCTATTCAAATCTTCCTGGAGTGCTCGAATGTCCTCGTCAGAATGAATTCGACGGCCTATTTTGGTGTCATCGGCAAACTTGCCGATGTCGCTCTTTATGCCCTCATCTATGTCGTTTATGTAGATTGTGAACAGCAGGGGGCCCAACACTGACCCCTGTGGAACACCGCTCGTGACGCTTCCCCACTCTGATTTCTCCCCCATTTATGCAAACTCTCTGCTGCCTATTTTGTCAACCATGCCTCTATCCAGGAAAAAATTTCTCCTCCTATTCCATGTGGGTTTAATTTTCCTCAATAGTCTCTGATGTGGGACCCCCGTCAAAAGCCTTACTGAAGTCCATATACACAATATCATATTCATTACCATGATCTACCTCCTCAAATACCTTAGTGAAAAAAGTTAATAAATTCGTAAGGCAGGAACGCCCCTTTGTAAAACCATGCTGAGATTCGTTGATTAATTTATGCTTTCAAGGTGGCTACGAACTGCCTCGGCAATTATTGATTCCATAAATTTTCCCACTATGGAGGTTAGGCTTATTGGTCTATAGTTCGAAGCTAAGGACCTGTCACCTGTTTTGAAAATAGGTATCACATTTGCCATTTTCCACTTATCTGGCACCATGCCAGTTTGTAGTGATATGTTGAAAAGATTAGCCAAAGGTGTGCTAAGCTCCTCTTTACATTCCTTTAGAACCCTTGCATACAGTTCATCAGGGCCTGGGGATTTGTTAGGTTTTAATTTATCTATTTGCCTAAGGACCATGTCACTTGTGACCCTAATAGTGCACAGTTTATTATCGTCCTGTTCTACATAATTTATCATTACTGGAATATCGCTGGTATCCTCCTGTGTAAAAACTGAGAGGAAGTATGTGTTAAAAATTCTACACATTTCCTTATCACTGTCAGTGAGCTGACCCGAGGAACTTTTGAGTGGGCCTATCTTGTCCCTGATCTTACTTCTGTATACCTGAAAGAATCCTTTTGGGTTAGTCTTCGATTCTCTTGCAACTTTAACCTCATAATCTCTTTTTGCTTTTCTAATTCCCTTTTTTATTTCTCTCTTTAACTGAATATATCGATTTCTTAATTGCCCCTCTCCTCTTTTGATTTGCCTATATATGCCTCTCTTTTGACCAATCAGATATTTTAATCTATTGTTCATCCATTTAGGATCATTTTTGTTTGATCTGATTTCCCTATTTGGAACATAATTTGTCTGAGCAGCTAGAACTATGCCCTGGAAAGCATCATATCGGCAACCATCACCACCTACCTGACCCTTAGTCAGGTCATTCTTACACCACTGATACGGCAAGTGATTCTGATGCCATCAGTGATTCTGCAAGCCATCTGGTACCATCAATAATGCAGTCATTCTGGCACTAATAGCGATGCTACCAGTTTGTTTGGTACCATCAGTGATATTGCCAAGAACCACTCAAGATGAGTGGACATAACCAGTGTTTACGGAAATCTGGTACCCAGCTAGGTGGACAGTAGTGAACTCACTTTGGCTGGAGAAGCCGGCTTCATTGTGATTGGCGGTTTAAACCGCCAATCACAGTAAAGCACTGGGGACCCAGAGCAGCTACACTCAGTACTGCCAGCTCATTGGTTGAGAGAGCATGCCAAATAGATATATGATGAACGTCGAATAAAATGCAACATACTCAGCACAAATATCACACCCACCCCAAGAGCACTGTAATGGCCAGGGAAAGCATCCCACGAATGGGTAGCAAGCCACATTGGTACGAAAAACGAAAAGCTTACTAATAGGACTGTCGTTCCTCTAATACCATCCAACCCAGTGGACAGTGCTCAACCAAACTTTAAAAATGTAGTTAGTGACTTTAATGCCAAGCACTTAGCTCAGAGTGAGACAGCAGACAGTAGGACTAACAAGAGTCCAAGAC
This sequence comes from Cherax quadricarinatus, assembly GCF_026875155.1. Classification (NCBI taxonomy): domain Eukaryota; kingdom Metazoa; phylum Arthropoda; class Malacostraca; order Decapoda; family Parastacidae; genus Cherax; species Cherax quadricarinatus. Next base: position 38,370,960 of record NC_069445.1, on the reverse strand, counting down.
ACTTGCAAAGGGGAGCATTGTGTCCCTTCTCAAAAAAAAAAAAAAAAGTTATTGTTTACCTTCCTTATAAAATATTAGCATAATTATTAGAATAAGGAAAAAGAGCTAAGCTACCCATTGACAAAAACTTAACATTTACTGCTGGATAGGTAAAACTGGTCAATTAGCAAGAACTCATTTAAAATAAAATTTTCTCTTATACGATTAAAGGTATATTTCTCTCATTTATGTTAATGTAAAAATTAATAATTTTGTACCAAAAGAACCTTAGAAAACTTACCTAACCTTATTATAACAAGCGCAATTTAATTTAGCCTAATCCAACTAAATATATTTTAGATAAGTTTACAATAATTTAATAATAAACAAACACAATTAAACATATTTTTTCGTTATGATCACAATGATCATAACGATTCAGATTCAGGAAGGATATAGGAAAGCACTGGTTTAGTAATGGAGTTGTGGATGAGTGGAACAAACTCCCGAGTACCGTTGTAGAAGCTAAAACGTTTTGTAGTTTTAAAAATAGGTTAGATAAATGCATGAGTGGATGTGGGTGGGTGTGAGTTGGACCTGACTAGCTTGTGCTACTAGGTCAGTTGTCGTGTTCGTTCCTTAGGTAAATGTGACCTGACCTGACTAGGTTGGGGCATTGGCTTAAGCCGGTAGGAGACTTGGACTTGCCTCGCATGGACCAGTAAGCCTGCTGCAGTGTTCCTTCTTTCTTATGCTCTTATGTTCTTATTCGTCAAGAAGAGCATTGCTATTAAGGCCAAAATTTCAAGTTTTACCTATTCAGCATGACACACACACACACACACGTCCACACGCATATATATATATATATATATATATATATATATATATATATATATATATATATATATATATATATATATATATATATATATTATATATATATATATATATATATATATATATATATATATATATATATATATATATATATGGTTTAGAAAGACACGTAAGCAAACACTATAACATATTTATTAGAAAACGTTTCGGTCCTGGACCTTGATCACTTCTAACATACAGAGGTAGAAAGGCATTATATATATAGGCGGAGAGTGAGGTGTGACGCACGTGACCTGAGGAATGTCATAAGAACATAAGAATGGAGGAACACTGTAGAAGGCCTACTGGCTCACGCGAGGCAGGTCTTTATCAAAACAGCCTACCTAAGATGAGGACGGGTAGACGATGAAATCATGTGACTCCTGTGTTGTTGAGTGGTGTTGCTTAGTATCATGTATGCCAATGTTTTTGAAATTTTGTAGTTTCCAGTGTTGCGTTCTATAGTGTCGGTGACGGCGATTAGTGAGGCTTCTAGGCACCGTCGGCGTCTGAGGTCTGGTTCGGTGAGAACGAGTTGTGCCTCATTCAGTTCATCAAATGCCCCGTGGAGTCTCTGTGGAGGACACAGGCGTACCTTACATCGTCTCTGTTAGAGGCATTTCGATGCTCATTCAGGCGGACTGCAAGATCTCTGCCTGTCTCGCCTACATATTTCTTGGGACAGAACCCACAGGGGATAGTGTAGACGCCTGCTGTAGAAGTTAGAGGTGTGGGGCTGCGTTTCGTAGTGAGGTCTTTGATAGATGATGTGTTTATGGTGGAAACGTTGATGTTACTCATAGCAAGTGCCCGGCGAGTATTCGTGGCAACATCGCCACATGGGAGTACTATGAACTGTTTAGGGGGCTGTTCCATGGGCGGTTTGTTGAGGATAGCAGACTCAAGGCACAAGCTATCCTGTGTCCTCCACAGAGACTCCACGGGGCATTTGATGAACTGGAATGAGGCACAACTCGTTCTCACCGAACCAGACCTCAGACGCCGACGGTGCCTAGAAGCCTCACTAATCGCCGTCACCGACACTATAGAACGCAACACTGGAAACTACAAAATTTCAAAAACATTGGCATACATGATACTTAAGCAACACCAACTCAACAACACAGGAGTCACATGATTTCATCGTCTACCCGTCCTCATCATAGGTAGAGGCTGTTTTTCATAAAGACCTGCCTCGCATGAGCCAGTAGGCCTTCTACAGTGTTCCTCCATTCTTATGTTCTTATGACATTCCTCAGGTCACGTGCGTCACATCTCACTCTCCGCCTATATATTATAATGTCTTTCTACCTCTGTATGTTAGAAGTGATCAAGGTCCCAGGGCCGAAACGTTTTCTAATAAATATGTTATAGTGTTTGCTTACGTGTCTTTCTAAACCAACTTGTCGGTATTTATTACCAAGGTTTATAACCATATATATATATATATATATATATTATATATATATATATATATATATATATATATATATATATATATATATATAATATATATATATATATATATATATATATATATATATATATAATATATATATGCAAACAATCGCAGACGGGCGATTTTAACATATGCAAGACAAACTACGGGAGGTGGAAATCTTTAGCTCAAGTACTTTCACACTTCTCAGTGTGTCATCAGGAGCTATGCAATTTTGCAAGAGAGTAACTAAAGCAGGGAAAGATTTCTCAGAGTAGCATAGTGCGGATGTGTCACCAGCCACGGTTATCCTTAAAATGGTCAGTGCAAACCTCACCCTTCCACCATCCCCCTACTCCCCATATGGAGTAGGAGGGTTTCTGAGATGTCAAGTATGAAATTATAAGGTATAATAGCCAGCCCCAAGCTCCTCCTAGTCGTTTATAACAGGTCATGTGGTTTGAGAAAATACTTTTCTTGTTGGATACTATACACAGGATTGCTATTATTCTGTGTAACCTTTTTAAATATTAAATGAAAGGAACAGAATGTGCTCTTTATCCATTAAATCTCCTGGGGTACTCAGATGTTCTAGCGAGGTACTCAGAATTATCTCTCCCTAAATACTGTCTACTATTGTTCTCAGTGTTGGTTAATATGCCTGACTTGGGAAACTTCTATGCCTTACCGATAATATTTCTATGATCTAAATTTCTAATTTCTACTAATACCCTTTAACCTCTCCTTACGTTATCTCGTAATCTTACGTGATTGTCACTGTATGGTACACTAACAGCTAAAATCGTTATATAACCATTCACAACTGACGTGGTATGAAGTTTTGGTGCGTACACAGTGGTCAGGCGTCACCAATCCATCAACCCACCTGACATAATGAACAATCCTGCGATTTTGTATAGCATTGTTGTTTAAGACTGTCTACAATGGACTCTACTAAATAGCTATCGAGCTTATATAGCCCATAATTTGAGTTATATTCTGTATTCCTTTCATGTTTCTATACTATAATCTGGATAGCATCCCACTCCGGTGGGTGATTACATGAACTAACGTGATTAAAGACAGCATTCAAGTCCTGCCCTGTCCTGACTGAGTATTTATGTTGGCCAATTCTGGTTTCCAGAAATTTACCTGTTTGACCAATATATGAGAGAGGACACTGAGTACATGGAACCTTGTAAACCTTGTGTGTTTTTAGTCAGTTTTTGTTTCACAGTCCCTGTGTTTTTGAACACAGGGTTTATATTGATCCTTTTTAATGCCTCACGTAGGCAAACCAAATTCTCATTGTATGGTAAAATTAGTATATTTTTCCTGGCCATCACTTCTTTAGGCTCAGTCCTGTAGAAAGTCTTTCTTGCTGACGTTAGTGCCTTCTCAACAAAATACCTAGGATATCTCAGTTTTTAGGCTATGTTGAATATCTTGCTGATTTCATCTTCTAGGTACTCTGGACTGCAGATGCGCAATTCTCTCAAGAACATTGTGAGGAACACACTCCTCTTTACCCTTGTTTCGTGGTTGGAATAGTAGTGAATTTATGACGACACATTGGCGGACTTCCTATGAACTGCGAATTTGAATTTTCTATCGACACGATGGAATAAAACAATTAGGAACGGCAAAGTGTTATTTATTTCATGTTCTGGGTAGGAACTCATCAATGTTGTGATCATTACCTGGAGTTTACCTGGAGAGAATTTCGGGGGTCAACGCCCCTGCGGCCCGGTCTGTGACCAGGTCTCCTGGTGGTTCAAAGCCTGATCAACCAGGCTGTTACTGCTGGCTGCACGCAATCCAACGTACGAGCCACAGCCCGGCTGGTCAGGTACCGACTTTAGGTGCTTGTCCAGTGCCTGCTTGAAGACAGCCAGGGGTCTATTTGTAATCCCCCTTATGTATGCTGGGAGGCAGTTGAACAGTCTCGGGTCCCTGCCACTTATTGTATTGTCTCTTAACATGCTAGTGACACCCCTGCTTTTCATTGGGGGGATGTTGCATCGTCTGCCGAGTCTTTTGCTTTCGTTGTGAGTGATTTTCCTGTGCAAGTTCGGTACTAGTCCCTCTAGGATTTTCCAGGTGTATATAATCATGTATCTCTCCCTCCTGCGTTCCAGGGAGTACAGGTTCAGGAACTTCAAGCGCTCCCAGTAATTGAGGTGTTTTATCTCCGTTATGCGCGCCGTGAAGGTTCTCTGTACATTTTCTGGTCAGCAATTTCACCTGCCTTGAAAGGTGCTGTTAGTGTGCATCATCTACGTATTTGAATCAACTAGCTTTATCTGAGAGAATGTTTTTAAGAAGTCTGGTGCCATAGAATTCCATATATAGGTTGCTAAGTAAGGGGCTAAGGGGATTTCCCATTGTCATGCCTTGTTTTGAGCATAGAATTTCCCTTCAAACACCTTATAATTTCATACTTGACATCTCAGAAACCCTCCTACCCCATATGGGCAGTAGGGGGATGGTGGTAGGGTGAGGTTGGAACCGACCATTCTAAGGGTAACTGTGGCTGGTAACTGTGGCTGCACTACGTTACTCTGAGAATTCTCTCCCTGCTTTAGTTGCTCTCTTGCAACATTAGCTCCTGATGACGTACTGAGAAGTGTGAAAGTACTTGAGCTAAAGATTTCCACTCCCTGTGGCTTGTCTTGCATATATATATATATATATATATATATATATATATATATATATATATATATATATATATATATATATATATATATATATATATATATATATATATATATATAAACATATATATATATATATATATATATATATATATATATAATATATATATATATATATATATATATATATATAATATATATATATATATATATATATATATATAATATATATATATAAACAATATATATATATATATATATATATATATATATATATATATATATATATATATATATATATATATATCTATATATATATGTATGTATGTATGTATATATATATAACAACCACAGGGGAGTTGAATGATGGCTCTAGGCCTTTCATGCTGCAATCAACATTTCACAAGGAGCTTGCAATGTTTCAGAAATGAGTATGAGATCTCAGGAGATTCGTTCAGAGGGACGCTCTTGCTAAGACTGAGGATGGGAGGCAGGAAGCGCTCAGTGCCCAAGACACACGAGTGCCAAGTGCCAGAAAGATTGAGTATTATAGGAATAATGGATAGTCAGCCCACAAGCAAAGGTAATGGAGTGGTTACCTAGCAAAATTAACATTGGTAACATGACAGTTATCAAAATTATAAGACAGACTTTGGGACAATATAAAGGACTTTGCGTTCTAAATATAGGTGTGTCTGGTATTTGTCTTAGGAAATTTCCACACATTTAATAATAATAATAATAATATCTTTATTTGCTGCAAGTACATGTACAAGGTATACAGCCCTAGGTGACATCAATGACTTAATACTATATAAAAATCCGCTCGTTATACAGAGCATTTTGGGCAAATTAGATCAGTTTTGCCCCAGGATTCGACCCACGCCAGTCGACTATCTCCCAGGTAACCATTTTACTTATGGGTGAACACAGACAACCAGTGTTTCTGTAAACAGCCTGTACTGTCTGCACAGACAACCTATGCTGTCTGCCAGCTTAGTTCATATTTCACGCTACTAAGGTGCTGCCCTCTGGGCCTGCCCAGGTCTGTGGGACGCTGGTCCCACACTCTCTCACTGACTCAGCGGCCTAGCAGAAAGACACAAGTCCTTACTAACTCTCTCCCTCGTGGGATGGCCTTCCTGGGCCATGGGCACAAACACACAAGCCTGTGTACCCACCACGACTTTACAAATAAAGTAAGAAGCCTCCGAAGACGTATTATTTACTCCCCGCTACCAGCATTACCAAATAATCTCGTTATAAATGGTGGAAAGCGGTGGTCGCAGCAGTTGTGTTTGCCAGGAGAGAGGAAGGAAGAGGGATGAAGTTATCTTCACTTTATCACCCTATACAAGAAGCATCCATCTCTCAACGAGTTATCCTGATGTCGTGTCTGCATGTTTCAGCATCCAGGCACAGGTGCAAGCAGGATTTGGCCGACATTTCCCAAATTTCTTCGAGAAATGTAAGTGGCATCCCAGTGACCCCACGTTACAGCATCCCACACTGTTTCTCAAGTCATGTGTTCAGCATCACTTGTATGTTGCTGTTGTTGTTCAGCTCAGCACAGCTGTTTCAGCAAGCCAGAGGTGAGTTTTGTGGTGATTTCTGCATCCAGTGTGTGTTTCGCCATGTTGTGGGTTTGAGAGGAGGAAGTGGCCAGATGATCCCTCGCCATACACTCACCCACACTCCTCGCCACCACACTACCATACACCACCATGCCATCACTCCCTCTGCTGTGTTTTCTGCTGTTTTCCATGTGAATTCATTGCCAGAGCTGTGTATCCGAGTGCCCGAGGCCACTTGAAGCCATGTGGATCAGCAAGCCACGTGGATAAGCAAGCCATGTGGATCAGCATGCCATGTAGATCACCAAGCCATGTGGATCAGGAAGTCACATGGATCAGCAAGCAATGTGGATCAGCATGCCGCATAGATCACAATGCCACATGGATCCCGACGCCACATGAGGTGTGGGCGATGTCACGTGGATCTACAAGCCATGTGGGTTACCAAGCCAGATGTCCCAGGCCTCATGCTGTAGTCTGCTGCCCGCATCACATTGACATCACCAATGCTGCTGCCCGACTTCATGACATCACAATGTCTGCTGATGTCACCTCAAGATGTCTGCTGACATCACAATGCTGCTGACGTCACCTTGCGACGTCATGCCTGACATCACATGATGTCACATCAAGTGTTCTAGTAATTATTTCAGTATTGTCGAGAAGATTGAGAGAAGATATATGTCGTGTGTTAATTAATTCCTGTCAGTCAGTGCTCTCAATTTTGTCAATTTTGTGCACAGAAAAGCATCTTTTGCTAGTTAAGCCATGTTGTACCGCATGTACCGTGGGTGTGTGTAAAGTTTTCCGTGAGTCCAGTGTGGTCTGCGGCCAGACCCCAGGAGTAGCACCACTGTGTTACTTAGTCACCCTGTGTGACCAGTGCATTTGACAGCTGATATTACTCAGCCTCGAGCAACCAAGCCCTTTGTGCAGAAAGCTCTTATGCTCATTGCTAGTGATGTTCTGCAGAATCGTACCTGCTATAGTTCCCATTGAGATTTGTTTCACTTCACCTCCAGACCTTCAGAGTGCAGATACATGTAGAGAAACAAGTTTGGGGACGCTTAGACTAACCTCTGCTACAACTCCAACTGCCGAGAGGATGACACTCATCAAGCTGCAGTTAGCCCTGTCGGCAGGCGTTGTGTCAACCTTGTGTCACAAGCTTCAGTGAGCTCCTGCACAAAGATGATGTCACTTTGACTGCTAGCTCGCTCACTGCAGTCTGGTGTATGATACGACTCCCAGATGTTTCGCCCAGTTGTCTCTGCCACGACTCACTCCATGACTCACACCACGCTCGCCAGCAGTGACAGCCCAGGGCCAGTACCAGTCGAGAAGTGTCCTGAGCCGCTTGCCAGAAGTCCTGCCCAGTTGCTGAGTTTTGACGACGCCTCACTTGAGGGCACCAGCATGTCATGCCCCAGGTTGAGTGAAACCTGCAGTGACTCCTACGATGACTGCTTCACTGTTCTAGAGGAGACAGTACCTTGTTACGTCACAGCTCAGCTGCAGCAATGTCTCCTGTGTTGCAGTATCCATCCAGACGCAGGAAGGCGTGCAGTAATGCCCTTCGATGCTCACTGCCTGTTACAAAAAATGCGATTTCTAATAAGCATAGAGATCTCCAGTGAATTCTAGAAAGGACTGCCCTTCTAGCATCCAGCCTGTTACTGGGTTTTCGTAACAAGTAGTCAGTATCCTGGTCCAATTATCCATTAGAATTCAATAAGAATTATTAGTGCTTCAGGATTACAACTGGTAGGCTACTAACTAAAGACATTAAAATTTAATAAGTTTATTAATAATGATGTCTAGGAGTATATTATCAAATTAAATTAAATAAATCAAAATAATAATAATAATCACTTCTCTCGTGTACAGTAGTATTGTGCTGAAGGCACATATCACATTTATATGTCTTAAGTACCATTTGGTACATTAGCATTTAATACAATATACAAATAAGTTTGTGTGTATGTGTGTAAGTGCTCTAAGTAGTTCGCTATGTCTCATGATTCGACTAGACTTAAACCAGTGACTGACAAAGTCCTCACATCAACTAACTTCTTGACCAACCTGGCAATCAGAACAGCAGAATGACTGACAAGCCAAACAGCAATATAACAAGCAACTGCGACACAGAATCAGGAACAAGGAGATAATATAACGACACTAAGTAGGGACCATCTGCAGATCCTCCACAAAAGTCACAAAACTACCATACTACTGAATCTAAATTCAGCATAAGAAAATCCCAGACTGTGACAGTACACAGATACCAGTACAAATTAGGTCAGAAGCTACAGCTCAGGACCTGAGTTGCTCAGAGTGTCTATGTGACACACAACCTCAATCCAACGTCGAAAATCACTAAGTCTAGACAGTGTTCGGTGAACAGAGTTCTACAGAACCAACAACAAAAAAGCGACAGAGACAATTTTCCAACAAGGGCCCACAAGAGAGAGGAGTGTGGGGCGTCTTGCCAGGAATATGTCCAACCACCAAGAGAGTCTAGCCCAGACTGACTACTCCAGGTGAGGTGTGAACACCCCCCTCAATCACGTGATAGCTCCTGCAACACCGAGAAGCCAGCAGAGTAACAAGCCACGAGTGATAATTACAGTAGTTAGACACTCAAGACTTGAACTATGAGCACATAATAATATATGAATGTTACATCCTACCTAACAATATAACTAAGTCAAATAATAATATAAAGCAATATATTTACGATTTAGCTATTATCGCAAATATAAGCAATATAAAATTATGCGAAAAGGTAATATACATTATATACATTTTGATCCATTCAGGGGTTGCAACACTGCCTATGACCACGATGTTTAGCACACCCCACATGTTTTTTTCTTCCCTCCCTGTAGGAAGTTTTTTTTTTCATGTCCATATGTATATATATATTTTTATTTTGTGTTCTGCGCCCTGTTCCTATGAGAGAAAGACCGAGTTTTTTTTTACTGCCAGATATAGTTGGGAGACCATGTGGTAGGTGTCCGAGCATATGTAGACAGCCTGTACTGTCTGCACAGACAGCCTATGCTGTCTGCCAGCTTAGTTCATATTTCGCGGCACTAAGATGCTGCCCTCTAGACCTGCCCAGGTCTGTGGGATGCTGGTCCCACACGCTCTCAGTCACACAGTGGCCTAGCAGAAGTCAACAAGTCCTACTAGCTCTCTCCCTCATGGGCATGGCCCTACCGGGCCATGGGCACAACACACAAGCCTGTGTTCCCACCACGACATTACAAATAAAGAAAGAAGCCTCCGAAGACATTTATCAATGAACCCTGCTTTGCAACAGCCTGCCAAATAATCTTGTTTCATACGTTGTTCACCATGATGACCATGAGTTTGAGGTTGTCGCTCATCAGGTTGACGGCGAGTTTGATGTCGTGGCTCACCAGACAACTTATTTGGTTGGCGTCGTTGTTCACTTTCATCATGCCACTTAGTCCTCCAGTCAGGAACTTGTCTCTGACGTTCTCTACTCATGCCAGGCTGTTGGGAAGATAGATTAAACAACTCGGACAAGGAGAGGTTAGTCTCAAAAGTGTCAGCCAGCCTGCCTTCTTCCAATGCAGTGGTCAACGAATGAGCTTCAAGAAAGACTAACCTCTTGTGCAACAGCTTCCAGCAGGTAATCCACCAAAAGTAACTGCACAAGATCACTAAAATTGGCGACAACACTCGCTTTATACCACTTTGTGAAATTTTTTGACTGCTGTTTTACAAAGTCTACTTGGCTGGTATACACTGATATGCTCCAAGAACCGTTGTTTTAACAACCCGGTAATCAGGCAATTCTTCATTATTTAGAACAGCTGCGAGGTCTTGTGCTTTGCCCTACAACACTGTATGCACCAATGCTGCCCAATGCTCCTCAGGCCACCACAGTGCTGGAGCCTGGTTTTCAAAGCCCTCGAAAAACTCTTCAGGCTCAGACTCAAGAAAGCAAGGTACTAACAGCACTGCTTTTTGCATGCTAAAGTTATCACCAACAGTTTGCTTAAATTGTCTCTTCTCCTTCTCTCTATCAAACTCCTCTTTAACAAATGCTTGCTGCTCTCTGGTTGTTTAAAGATTGAGTTTAGCTAACTCAAGTGCCAAAGAAGCTGACTCGCCCTGAGACAAACCTGCTTCACGAGACTGCTGGTCTGATTGCTCTGGTGTTAGCCCTCCCACATTATGAAGGAACCTAAGAGGAGATCGGCGATTAACAGCTCATGTTGTGGGAGATGCCTCAGTTTGGTGCACCATAGTTGCTTCAACCCTTAATTTAGTAGAATAGTGTCACGCTGCGCAGCAGTGAGAGTTCATTGATATTCAATGCCACTGGAACAAGCAATTCGCCAACAACATTGTAGAGATAGTTTGGTGAGATTTAGGAGAGTATATTCAGACACCAACCGCCTCACCCATGTTAGTGGCATAACCTACTATAACACGCTGTTTGCAATGCATGCAACAAGCAGCAATAGCATAGTACAACTTGCAGGATACACACACAGTAGCAAGACTGACAGGCAATACAAAAGGTGATAGCAATACCAGGACCAGCTCCAGCTCCAGCTCCAGCTCCAGCTCTAGCTTCCAGACAAAGCTTCTCATATTATGAACACAAGTTATGAATGGCCTGTGACCTGCTTATAATGGGTTTTGGAGCAAAACAAACTCAGCAGATAGACTATAACTTGTATTTCTTTCACCAGATATAATTTGCCAGATATGTACATGTACACTATGTAGAGAGATTGAATAGTAAGTGTTCTACACGATGGTTACAGAATGGCAAAAGCAAAAGCCAGAGACCACCATACTCAACCAGCAGGTAGGCAAGTCTGGCAAATGCTGACTGCAAGTGAACCACATTGCCTCAGCATTTGGTAGGCTCACCTGTGATTGGTCAATGAACCAAGGTACTGATTTAAAGATGGGTACCCTAATAATCGTTAAACCCTTAGCACCCGGTTCGCTGGTTGGGAGGCAGCCTATATGGGAGTGTGACATACTCCAGTTCACCTCTTTAAAAAATATAGTTATGATTATAACCTTTAGGCCCGTCTTGGAAAACAAGCAGCGGGTGCAGCAACAACAACACCAACTGAAACACTTTTGCATCACTGAGTCTTCCCTGCTTGCTGTGATCTGTACTTGCGTCTCTTTCCATTTTGTTTTACTGTGAAATTGTGTTCCTTGCACCCCTGTGTTATGATGCCTATGTGTTTCTTTCTTGTTATGTTCTGTATTAGGGTATCTGATTCCCTTGTTTTGCCTTTGTGACCTGTCTAATACTTGCCAACTCTAATATAGCACAGGCAGTTTCTCCATGAAGGATATTTTTTGTGGATATTGATGTCGTTTACCACGTACGTAATACTCTCCCATCTCCTGTCTCTATCGCAGAACCAAAAACACTTTCCTGTTTTTATATCGCTAGTGGTGTTAGCGACCTCCGTGCATCAGCCACGACACCATCCACGACACAGACAGCACTGGACACTATATTCGGTGAGCCTTAAAACTCGGTAACACTGTAGGCAGGTTAAAGTTATGATCGATATTATACCAAAGATGGTACTAGTCAGAATTATAATTTCAGTCAGGACAAGAAATGACTTGTGTGAGTCGTCATCCGAGGAATGACCTGTTTGAAATTTTAGGACGAGGAATGATCTGTGTGAGACGTCAGGACAACAAGGTATGATCTATGTGAGTCGTCAGGAAGAGGGATGACCTGCGTAAGTCGTCAGGACGAGGAATGACCTGCATCAGACGTCATGACGAGGAATGACCTCCATCAGACTTCAGAACAAGGTGACACATCTCTCAAGTTCATATTTGTCTTTCTTTCCTTTTCTTTTGTATTTTTTCTCCACCCTGATTTCAACCCATGAGAGTACACTTAGTATGGCATTATATCGTGCTCTATCGACCCTGGGCTGGGATGGGGGTGGCCACTACATTTCAATGCCCCACTCCACAAAGGTAGCAGCAAAACAGTAGCAAAGGTTGAGAAACTTATGTAACATATGTGAATCTTTATCAAGGAAACGTTTCGCCACACAGTGGCTCCATCAGTCCAGTACAAAGCAGAAAGGGGGTAAGGAGAGGAGGAGTTTGAAGTAATCAGTCCCTTAGCTAATCAGTCCCTTAGCCTTAATAAAGATTCCCATGTGTTGCATAAGTGTTTCAATCTTCAACTTGTCGGTTTTCAAAACCATTTATCACAAAAGCAAAGAATTATGGACAGATACCTCTAACATCCCACATCATAAAAGTCTGGTATTAATGTTGGTAGAATTACCGACATTATGTTAGGCAAAAAGACACAAGTGCAACTAATAAGGCTGACAAATAGGCAGCAGAGAGTTTGCATAAATGGGGAGAAATCAGAATGGGGGCACGTCACAAGCGGTGTTCCTCAGGGGTCAGTGTTGGGCCCGTTGTTGTTCACAATTTACATAAACGACATAGATGAGGGAATAAATAGCGACATAAGCAAATTTGCTGATGACACCAAAATAGGCCATCCAATTCATTCTAATGAGGACACTAGAGCACTCCAGGATGATTTGAATAGACTGATGCAATGGTCGGAGAAGTGGCAGATGCAGTTTAATATTGGCAAATGCAAAGTTCTAAATGTTGGTCAGTTAAATAACCATGCCACATATAAACTAAATAATAAGAACACAAGAAAGGGGGATCACTGCAGCAGGCCTGTTGGCCCATACTCGGCAAGTCCTTTACAATCCATCCCACTAACAAAACATTTGCCCAACACAATTTTCAATGCTACCCAAGAAATAAGGTCTGATAACTCTATCCACTCATTTGCAAGTCCCACTCAAATCCAACCCCTCCCACTCATATATTTATCCAACCTAAATTTGAAGCTACCTAATGTCCTAGCCTCAATAACCCAACTAGGTAGACTGTTCCACTCATCAACTACCCTATTTCCAAACCAATACTTTCCTATGTCCTTTCTGAATCTAAACTTGTCTAATTTAAATCCATTACTGCTGGTTCTCTCTTGGAGAGATATCCTCAAGACCTTATTAATATCCCCTTTATTAATACCTATCTTCCACTTATACACTTCGATCATGTCTCCCCTCATTCTTCGTCTAACAAGTGAATGCAATTTAAGAGTCTTCAATCTTTCTTCATAAGGAAGATTTCTAATGCTATGTATTAATTTAGTCATTCTATGCTGAATGTTTTCTAACGAATTTATGTCCATTCTGTAATATGGAGACCAGAACTGAGCTGCATAATCTAGGTGAGGCCTTATTAATGATGTATAAAGCTGCAGTATGACCTCTGGACTTCTGTTGCTTACACTTCTTGATATAAATCCCAGTAATCTATTTGCCCTATTACGTACGCTTAGGCATTGCTGTCTTGGTTTAAGGTTGCTGCTCACCATAACCCCCAAGTCCTTTTCACAATCTGTATAGCTAAGTTCTACATTATTTAACTTATAAGTGCTATGGTTATGGACACTCCCGAGCTTTAGAACCTTGCATTTATCTACATTGAACTGCATCTGCCACTTTGCTGACCAGGTATTGAGTTTGTCTAAATCCTCGTGAAGTTACCTGATATCTACGTTTGAATCAATTATCCTACCTATCTTTGTGTCATCGGCAAATTTGCTCATTTCACTAGCAATTCCCTCATCAAGATCATTGATATATGTTATAAACAACAACGGGCCCAAGACTGATCCCTGTGGAGCGCCACTTGTTACAGATCCCCACTCAGATTTAACCCCATTTATGGACACTCTCTGCTTCCTGTCTGTGAGCCATGACTCGATCCAAGAGAGCACTTTTTCCCAATGCCATGAGCTGCCACTTTCTTTAACAGTTTTGGTGTGGAACTCTATCAAAAGCCTTACTAAAATCTAAGTAAATAATATCAAATTCTTTTTTGTGATCAACAGCCTCAAAAGCTTTACTGAAGAAAGTTAATAAATTAGTTAGACAATATCGGCCTCTTGTGAATCCATGCTGAGTATCATTAATCAAGTTATGCTTATCGAGATGGCTTCTTATAATCTCAGCTATAATTGACTCTAGTAATTTGCCTACAATTGAGGTCAGGCTTATTGGGCGGTAATTTGACGGTAACGACTTGTCCCCTGCTTTAAAAATAGGAATTACATTAGCCATCTTCCACATATCAGACACTACACCTGTTTGAAGAGATAAATTAAAAATATTAGTTAATGGTTCACAGAGTTCCATTTTGCATTTTTTAAGAACCCTTGAAAAAACCTCATCAGGACCCGGTGACTTATTTTGCTTCAGTCTGTCTATCTGCTTCACAACCATTTCACTAGTGACTGTGATGTTACACAATTTATCTTCTTCAGGTCCACTATAAAAATTAATTACTGGAATATTGTTAGTGTATTCCTGTGTAAAAACCGAGAGAAAATAATTATTTAAAATCGAGCACATTTCATTCTCTTTGTCAGTAAGGTGCCCATAGTTATTTTAAGGGGACCTATCTTATCTCTAACTTTTGTTCTATATACCTGGAAAAAACTTTTTGGGTTAGTTTTCGAATCCCTAGCAACTTTAATTTCATAGTCCCTTTTATCTTTTCTTATCTCCTTTTTAATGTCCCTCTTAATGTCAATATACTGATTCATAAGATGACCCTCACCTCTTTTGATACGCCTATAAATTCCCTTCTTATGCCCTAGTAGATATTTCAGCCTATTATTCATCCATTTTGGGTCATTTCTATTTGATCTAATTTCTTTATATGGGATAAACGTTCTTTGAGCAGCATGTATAGTGTTCAGAAAACTGTCATATTGATAGCTCTCTTCATTACCCCAGTCAACAGATGATAAGTGCTCTCTAAGCCCATCGTAATCTGCTAAGCGAAAATCTGGGACTACTGAGTTATCCCTACTATCATACTTCCATTCAATGCTAAATGTAATTGATTTGTGGTCGCTAGCACCCAGTTCCTCTGAAACTTCTAAATTACTAACAAGGGATTCATTGTTTGCCAGAACTAAGTCAAGCAGGTTATTACCCCTTGTAGGTTCTCTCACAAACTGCTTCAAAATACAATCCTGAACTACTTCTAAGAAGTCGTATGATTCTAAATTCCCAGTCAAGAAATTCCAATCAATATGACTAAAGTTAAAGTCTCCTAGAATTACTATATTATCGTGCCTTGTGGCCTTAACAATTTCCTCCCATAGTAGTCTCCATTGGTCCCTATCTAAGTTTGGGTACAGTATATCACACCTAAAATCAATTTTTCATGCCCCTCTGAAAATTCTATCCAAACAGACTCTGTATGTGTTACTTCAGACTTAATACCCGTTTTTATGCAACAGTTCAAGCGATCTCGATCTCGGACATACAATGCCACCCCCCCCCCCCCCGATACTTCTATCTACTTGGAACAATTTATAAACCCTGAATGTGACATTCCACAGGCATGTCCCGACTTTTTGAATTAAACCACGTCTCAGTTATGGCAAATACACCAATGTTACCTGCACTAGCAACTAATCTCAGCTCGTCCATCTTATTCCTAGCACTACGGCTATTAGCATAATATACATTGAAAGACTCTCCTTTCTCTTTACCCTTCCTGCTCATTTCTGTTTTTCTACTAAACCTATTACTGTCCTTATCACCTAGTGTCACTGGCTTTTCAATATCTACCTCGTTCTGCTTATTACTAGTTCCCCTAGAACTCATAATATTACTACACTGGGACTTCACTGTTTTCCTGCCAAAAACCATACAACTAACTATTCCTAGTTTAAAGTCCTAACAGCTCCCTCCACTGCAGTTGCCAGTGCCCCCACCACAGACCTAGATAAGTGAACCCCATCCCTGGCATACATGTCATTTCTGCCATAGAAGAGGTCTCAGTTGTCAATGAATGTTACTGCATTTTCCTTACAGTATTTGTCCAAGAAAGGTATAAAACACCGACAATATGAAAGTTAAGACACATGTGCAACATCTGGATATCTTTATTGTAGACGTTTCGCCATCCAGTGGCTGTTATGCAGAACCCTGCATAACACCCCCACCCCCAGACCATAGGTCTCACTCTGCTAGTGGGGTCCCTACAGACACCGCTAGGCAAAAGGAAAAGAAAAGAAAATAAACCCCACATTAAGGTCTGAGGCAACAGGCAAAATGATAACTGTGGAATGACCACCATGCAATCACGGTCTTGTGGTACTACAAATATGCAATATTAACAAACTGAGGTACTAGATTGCAGACATGTGAAACTCGCCGAACATAAAAGTGATCAAGTTCTATGCCAGACGAGCCCACAGTCACACTCTTAGACAACTGTGTTAGGAAAAGGCACCATCACAACACAGCGCTGGCCAGGCACTGGCGTTGATGCATTTTACCTAAATTACATCAAGCAAACTTATAAACGAGCAAGTTAACTTTGTACAAAAGTGCCCCTGAGGAATGCCGTTTTATGAAGTAACGCCAAAGTTCAGTATGTTGCAAGGCAGACCAAACTGTATGTGCCACAAAAAACTTTTAAACCGTAAGTACATTTTCCAGGAGTTCAAAGAAAAGGAAAACAGATTTTACATGTTAAATTCTACTTAGAAGAAATCACTTACCCCTCCATCTAAACAGAATTTTTTTGTTAAACAAAACTGGTTCCCCATGCACACCTCTGCGAGAATCAGGAGGCACAGGAGAGGGAAAAAAAAAACAGACCCAAAAAATGGGTGGATATCACATAAATCTTGTTGGTGGGACTTGGCTGTAAACCCGGAGTCATCACTGAAGACCCCCAAAAAGGTGGACCCCCCAGGCCAACACCACAGTCATTAAAGGGCCCCTTGGGTCACCCCAGCAGTGTTCCAAAAAAAAAAAAAATTTAAAAAGGTCCTGGAGAACCAAAAACCCCTTGGACCAAGAGTCATGCCCCAAACAGTGGGGGGCATCACTGCCAGCCCCATTCACTAAAACATTAGGTCCAAAGCCCCCCCTATCAAACGAAAAAATGGAGGCGAGGATCCAGCCAACACCTAAAAAAAAAAGTAGATACCTTACTAGGCAGGGCACTTGATGTGTCCCCCCCAAAAAACCCCACAAAAAAAGGGAATCTTTACCCCCAGCTCCAGCTCCAGCCAACCTCCCTTTTTCTCCTTTGGGTGGTCCGGGGTTTCCCATCTATGTTTAAAAATCACTGCAAAAAAAGAATAGATAAGTGCTATACACTACATGTGCATTTTAAAACATGAGATAAGGCATCAGCAACCACATTCTCCGCCCCCCTTCCATAAGAATCACAAGTTAAGGGTTGGGGAAAACAAGGGCCCACCTCAAAAGTCTCTGATTGTGGTTCCATTAAATGAAAGGAAAAGTAAAGGAATTGGGCATAACAAGTTATAGGGGGAACTGATGATGATATATACCCCCAAAAGTTACTCCCCTCCCCCCTTTTCGGGGATAAATCTTTGGTGCCAGTTACTTTTTCCAAGCAGCCAAGTCACCCCTCTCTACCCTCACAAAACTTCCCCCCTGTTTTTGGCAAATGGGGTTTTGGGGGAACAGGGTTTTTATAAAGTTTTGGGTTAAAGGCAACAAAAAGGTCATTCGAGTATTTAAAGTTACAAAATGGGTTTCCTTTCACACATTTGGTTTTATGGGAATCGTTTGACCCCCCCATGGTTCATTCACACACTTTGCTGTGTTCAAAAGAGGAGAAAAACCTTATTTCTTAAATGTACCGGTGGGGTCAGTGCACGTGTTCAAGGCTACCTAGGTGAGACCCGTAAAAGACAAATCCCCCGACTCTTGCTGGAACAAAAACCCGTCTCTAGAATAAACCTTCATTTTTTCAAGGAAAACCCATTTCACCCCGTTACATCTGCCCGGCCTGCTGACGTTGCACAAATTTCCCAAACCTCTACCCATAGGGGTTAAAATTTCCCCATTTTTAAACATTCCAAAACTCTTTCAAAGGTGCCCATGGTGACCAACACTAAACCCTCTTCCAGGAAAGATCCAAATCCCACAATCTCTTCAATTTTCCTGTTTTACATTATCTTTCTCAGGGCCTTATCCACCATCTTTGAAGTCACCACACATTTCCCATCATACCCTTCCCCAGGCCCCGGGTTCCATGCCAATCCCATCTTCCAGCTTCCAGAATGTGTAGCACCACCTCATGGTCCCACGTCATCCGGCAGACTGGCAGACTGGTTGTCACTATTTCCCATCGATCTATCTTAGCCAAGCGTTTCTGAAAATTTGAAAAAAAACATGCGGGGGAAAATCGCCATCCTACGTAGCACATGACTTAATGATTCCAGGTGCTTCCCACAAAAGTAATGAAAAGGAGGGAATTCCTCCTCCCAGTCCTTCTGGTCTGGGTAAAACAAATTTGGCTTTTGCCCGAGAGACTGGGAAAACCATGGTGCTTTTTTTGACTCCTAGGATGATGTACTTGTAAATTTAACCTAAGTAGGCCTCTCAAAACTACAGGGACATTTCATAAAAATATGACTTCTGGGGTTTTGTGCAAAGCCTAGAGACAAAATGTTTCACCAGAAAACTCAAAACCACACACAAAATTATTCAGAAGGGTATAGACTTGGTAACCTGTTAGAAAAGGAATTTATTAATAAACACCCGATTATTTAGCTCTCTCGTCTTAACACTGAAATGCCCTTCTTCAGAATCTGGTAAAAAATACAGAACAATGAACTTTAATAGTTCTGCTGCGGCCACTTGAACCCCAGGTCTCCTTGAAAAAGAGTCTTGTTCATTTGATCAATCTGGAAAATAAACACTTGGTAATTTGGGAACCACATCCTCAACAACAGTGTAAAAATAGTATTCGGAAAGGTCACAACCTTCCTGGGCCTCTCAGCTGCTGCAGAGTCAGGGGATTTTTTCCACATAGCACCAAGACACTCTTCCAACCGAGTTCCGGTTGGAAGCCCGGTTTCCAGCACTGCTGTCGAGTCTCCTGCAGGTAGGACTTTTAATGAAACAGGCTCCTCCAGGCCCCCAAACCATCACCACAGTGTGCAGGATAGGGTCAAAAGGGAGGCACAGCTCCTGCCCTGTTTCCCATGTTAGTCCTAGAACCCCTCTGAAAAATTTTCAGGCAAACCCTCGCTCCAATTAGGTCATTACCACCTTGTAAAGCAGGGTCCTGCAAAACCAAAACATTCCTCACTTTTGAGGAGTCCCACACGTTTTTTGCCTAGTAGGGAAAGGGCAACTCCTGCAAAAGGTACATCTTCTGCAATACCTACAGGTAGGTACCCAGACTGGTACTCAGACTCTACCCAAACCCGTGCACTGGGTCCTGACGGGACTCCAGTTATCCCTTTAAGAAAAATGTCCAACCCTGTGTAGGTGTCATCCAACACTGGCAATACACCCCTGCGAAGCAAAGTGTATGTGCTACAAGTTTTCCCTCAAAGACATAACACCCGTGACCCTACCTTCATTTTGGTGTAAGGCCACAGTAGGAGACTTACTTGAATAGACCTTCACCCGAGGGTCTAAGACAGCTGGTCTTTGGATACCTTGGGGAAAGACTGCAATGCAAGCAACATATGTGAAAACTGGTGAATTTACTAGGAAGCATCTGCTGCAGCCTGGTCCCTAAGCATCTTTCAAAAAATTTATGGCTGCAGGTGGCCTGTTTATTGCTTTTATGTACAGTGATAAGGTTAAAAGCCCCTGCACACTTGACATGGGCTGGGGCCCATGATCTTGGGGAACTGGACTCTTTCTACCTGTCCCCGGTAGTCCTGGACCTGTGACAACTGACTTAAAACCTTCTCGGGTAGGTACTGGAAAATTAGGCTTATTAAAACTCTGGTGGCTATTAGGCTGGTAAATGGGTGGCTTAAACTTCTGAAATTTCTTACTCCTATTGGTGGGCGGAGAAAACTTACCATTATTAGTATGTGGGGGGTGGTAACTACTACCAATTTTTTGGTTAGCTAAAAATCTGTCACCTAGCTCTAAAGCATTATTAAAATCATCAAGATCCTTCTCCTCAAGATATGCCTTAAGGTCAGGAGGAACATTTCTCAAAAGATCCTCTAACAAAATTAAGGTAATTACACCCTCATAATTGCCTACCACCCCTTTGAGGCACCACCTATTTAAAAGTGACATCTTCTCCTTCCTTTATTCCCCCAAAAGACTGCCCTGACTGAAACTTTAGTCCTCTAAACTTCTGCCTGTACCTTTCCGGCAACATTTGATAAGCCAGAAAAAACTCCCTCTTTTAGCTTTGATAATCGAAAAGGCAGATCCTTCTAAAGAACTAATAGCCTGAAACCCCTTTTACCAACTAATTGGGTTCTTGCTAAATTTTCGCCCATTCCTTTTCCGGCCAAACTTGGGATTTGGCCGTACTTTCAAATAACAGAAAAAACTGGTCTGGGTCTTTCTCTAGGAATTTGGGCACAAATTTTATGGCTTTATCCAAATGAAAAACATCTACTCTTGTGTCTGTGTCTGGGTGAGAAGCAAGCTGCCTCTCTTTAGCTCTTTCTTGAGCCCTAAGCTCCTCTAAGGCTCTCTGTTCCTGGATCTTTGTACGCTCAATCCAACTTCCTTATCCAGGTCCCTAACATGGAAATTTGATTCAATGTCACCTTCCAAATGCATGACATCCCCAGAATTTTCACTAGTGTCAGCCATTTTGGGAAATTATAGCACCAAATCTTGCTATCAGCCACAGAACTTACTGATATAAAATAATAAAGCACACAACAAAGTACATACACTGCAGCACTATATTCACAAGGAGTGATTGTCACGTGATTCCCTAAAATTAAACAGGATTGTACACAACAAGAAAATCCTGGCAGAAAAAATGGAGCTACTGCACCTGCAAAGGAAAATTATTCCCAGAAAATTAGGTAAGCATAACCTCCCCAAAAATCAGCAAGATTGTACCTGCAAGGGAAATTATGCACAAAATATCAGGTATTAATAACACCCTAAAAATCAACAAGATGGCACAGAAAGGTAGATTATTCACAGAATATTAATTAATAAGAACACCCTAAAAACCAGCAATATTGCACACAAAGGTAAATTATGCACAGGGTATTATTTAATAACACCCTAAAAATCAACAAAGTTGCACACAAAGGTAAATTATGCAAAGGGTATTAGTTAATAATAACACCCTAAAAACCAGCAATATTGCACACAAAGGTAAATTATTATTTTAGTGTGAGTATAATAGTGAATGTTTCCTCTGACCAACCCAGTAAAGAATGATTATTGACTTCCCAGGTTGCAAACTTGAATTACCACCTAAAATTTGATAATTCTCCCATATACAGGCCCCCATGTTATGCAGAAATGTGGGATAGCTGGGGGCTTGAGCCTTGTCTAAGGGCAAAGGTAAAAGTTACACACATCTCAAGCATAAACAGGCCACCCAGGGCTATCCCAGTCAAAACAGAAAGCGCTAAACCAGTATGTTACTTCAATGGGTTGGTTAACAGAGGGTTAGGCAAAAATCCCAGTTAGGAAAAATATATTATTTATTCAACATAACACTATATACACACTCTAGAAACACCTTAATCCTAAAAACCCAAATGGGGTACACAAGAAAAACAGCTGGCTGGAGGTCCAGCCACCATAACCCCTAGGCCTAGTCAGGGGCAGGCATCACTACTCCATACAAACCCCATTTCTTATCTCCCTCACTCATCCCCACCCGCACCCTGACCATGTCAGAGCCCAGGTGAACATACAGGTAAAGCCTAGAAGAGCCTATGGCTTGAGTTGGTTAAACAAAAAGAGTACACAACTATAAACTTAGCAGCTTAAACACACAGCATCTCCGACGCCAGCCTCCACACCATGCTGACTCCACGTGACTGCCCCAAGCCACGCTTACCCAGCATACCCAAACATAGTTGGAAAATAAATCCCTAGCAGGATTTCTTTATAATTATAGTTTAACCTACTTTACAGTACCCCCAAAAGCACATTATGAATTATAAAATTATTCTTTACAATTATAACATTCATACTATTATGGCACACTTCTCCACTATATGTACATTACAATGTCATGCAGAACCCTGCATAACACCCTCCCTCCTAATTATTTCTATTGCTGACTTATATCTGCTAATCAGGTCCTCACTCCTACGTCTGCCAACATCATTGCCTCCAGCACTGAGACAGATAACAGGATTGCTCCCAGTACCTCTCATGATGTCATCCAGACGGCTAACAATATCGTCCATCCCAGCCCCAGGAAAGCAAACCCTCTGTCTCCTACTCCTGTCCTTCAAGCAGAACGCCCTATCCATGTACCTAACTTGGCTATTCCCCAACAACAACAATATTCTTACCTTCCTTGGTGTCGTTCGTCGTGACGTTCCCAGTAGTCGACTCACATTCGTCGGGTAGCACCGAGAATGCATTAGATGTTTCCACAACAGTTTCCACAGCAATCTCTTTCTTCTTCATCGTTTCTACCTTTCCATTCGTCTTCTTGATCGTCAACTTCGTTCCATGCTGTCCAGCCACTGACCAGTTTCCCTTCTTGACCTGAGGACTCAAAACAGGAGGACTACTATGAATCTCCTTGCTTTACTTGGTCAATTGCCGAATCTCCATCTTCGCCATCCTCAATTCTTCCTTAAGCTGTTGGTAAAGTTGCTCGATGGAGGGCATCTTGGTTCAGTCAGCAGAGAGCACACTCGACACGTTCTCACTGAGCTAAGTACAGGTCACCTCTGAGCTAAGTACAGGTCACCTCTGAGCTAAGTACAGGTCACCTCTGTAGATCTTAATACTACTGATTGCAAAAAGGATTTAGTAGTTCTGGTTAGCAGTAATCTTAAACCAAGACAACAGTGCATTAGTGTTCGCAATAAAGCTAACAGAATTCTTGGCTTCATATCTAAAAGTATAAATAATAAAAGTTATCAGGTTGTTCTTCAACTCTATACATCCTTGGTTAGGCCTCATTTAGATTATGCTGCTCAATTTTGGTCACTATATTACAGAATGGATATAAATGCTCTAGAAAACGTACAGAGGAGGATGACAAAGATGATCCCATGTATCAGAAATCTTCCCTATGAGGATAGACTAAGGGCCCTGAATCTGCACTCTCTCGAAAGGCGTAGAATTAGGGAGGATATCATCGAGGTGTATAAATGGAAAACAGGAATAAATAAAGGGGATGTAAACAGCATGCTGAAAATTTCCAGCCAAGACAGGACTCGCAGCAATGGTTTCAAGTTGGAAAAATTCAGATTCAGGAAGGATATAGGAAAGCACTGGTTTGGTAATAGAGTTGTTGATGAGTGGAACAAACTCCCAAGCACAGTTATTGAGGCTTAAACGTTGTGTAGTTTTAAAAATAGGTTAGATAAATACATGAGTGGGTGTGGGTGGGTGTGAGTTGGACCTGACTAGCTTGTGCTGCTGGGTCTGGTGCAGTGCTCCATCCTTGAGTGGAGGTGACCAGACTGGGTGGTTCATTGGGCTAATCCGGGGGGAAGTCATTGGTCTAATCCGGGGGGGGACATGGACCTGCTCCGCATGGCTCAGTAGGCCTGTTGCAGTGTTCCTTCTTTCTTATGTTCTTATGTAATGTGACATTTTATTGTGGCAACGTTTCGCTCTCCAGGAGCTTTATCAAGCTTGTGTTCTTTTACCTAACATAAAAGTCTTTGAAAGAGTTCTAAGAAGCAAGATCACCAACCACTTGGATTCCCAACAATTGCACAGCCCAGGGCTGCATGGGTTTAGAGCAGGTTGGTCCTGATTCTCAACTACCGGACCACTATGACATGGTCTTGGATGCATTGGAGAACAGACCGGAAATGTAGTATACACAGACTTTGCAAAAAGCTTTTGACAAGTGTGATCATGGTGTAATAGCGCACAAAATGCGTGCTAAGGGAATAACTGGGAAAGTTGGCTGATGGATATTCAATTTTCCATCCAAGAGAACACAAAGAGTAATAATAAACAGAGTTAATTAAGATACCCAAGTGTTACACGAGTGTCTAATTCATCAATCAGAGTTAATTAAGGCAGAAACTCAGAGGCCGCTATAGAAAAAAGCTCTGTTACACAACGTACAGTACTCTGTTACACAACGTACAGTACTCTGTTACACAACGTACAGTACTCTGTTACACAACATACAGTACTCTATAAAAGTTAAGACACATGTGCAACATCTGGATATCTTTATTGTAGTAGACGTTTCGCCATCCAGTGGCTTTATCAATACAGATTCTAGGACATAATAGGAAGACAGTAGAACTATATACAAAAGATGAGGTAATCAGTCCCTCGGCCTTGGAGTTAGTGTTCACAGCATGTGGTGGAGGAAAATTTGGGAGCAAAGACAAAAGACTGGGGGTTTATATAGGGTCAGGGATAGGGGAGGGCAGCGACGAGGGAAAAGTCACGGTAGCGGGATTCCCCAGTGGAAGTAGGTTTCCCAAAGGAGGGGTTTGTTGCAGCAGCCGTAAAGGGTCTTGTAGATGTCCTCTGCCAAGATTCCTTTATTTTGCAGGGGTCTGACAAGTTGGGGGAAGAAAGGTATAAAATCCGACAATATAAAAGTTAAGACACATGTGCAACATCGGATTCTTTATGTAGTAGACGTTTGCCATTCATGGCTTTTAAATACAGATTTGGGAATATGGGGAAGACAGTAAAAAACTATATACAAAAATGAGGTTCAGCCCTGGGCCTTGGATTTTATTTTCACGATGGTGAAACAAACCCCAAAAGGCCGAGGGATGATTCTCATCTTTTGTATATATTTCTACTGTTTCCTATTATGCCTAGAATCGTATTGTTAAACCCACTGGATGGCAAACGTCTTAAATAAAGATATCCCGATGTTGCATATGTGTCTTAACTTTTATATTGTCGTATTTTATACCTTTTTGCACATACAGTATCTGTTACACAACATACAGTACTCTGTTACACAAAATACGTACCTGTTTCACAAATACAGTCTCTGTTACACAACGTACAGTACTCTGTTACACAACATACAGTACCTGTTACAAAACATAAGTACCCTTTACAAACATACAGTACTTGTTTATGTGGTTTAGAGAACCCACATTTTGATAAAATTTGACACATTGCAAATTTGGGGATCTTTATTGAGGAAAGTTTCGCCACACAGTGGCTCATCGTCCTACATAGGAGAAAAAAGAAGAACAGGAGGAGAAAGAGGTAATCAGTCCTCAACCCTTGAGTCGTGTGTTCAGTCCCTCAACCTTGAGTGAAAAACGGGAGTGGCGGGGAAGGCTTATTAACCGTTGGGGAGGAGAGGGGGTAGAGGGCATAGGTGTGTCACATTTTTTCAATGTGGAAGTAGGGTTTGCCCCAAAAATAGGAAGCGAAGAATTCCTAAGTATTTGATCCCCAAGAAGTTGCAGTGTCTGACGGTTTGTATAGAATGGGTTTAGAGAACCGACATGTTTATAAAATTTGACACATGTGCAATTTGGGTATCTTTTTGGGAAACGTTTCGCCCAACGTGGCTTCATCAGTCCATAAAGGGGAAACTTGAAGAACAGGAGGAGAAAGAGGTAATCGTCTCCAACCTTGGTCGATGTGTTCAGTCCATCAATTTGAGTAGAATACGGGGGTGGGCGGGGAAGCAGCTTATAAACCCTTGGGGGGAGGTGTAGCAGTCATGGTAGTGTAATTTGTTCAATGTGGAAGTAGGTTGTGCCCAAGAATTAGGAAGCGAAAAAATTCCTAAGTATTTAAGACCCAAGAAGTTGCAGTGTTCCGCAGGTTTTTTATGGAATGGTTCAGAGAACGACATGTTTATAAAATTAGACACTTGCAACTCTTGGGTATCTTTATTGAGGAAAGTTTCTCCCCCCATGTTTTTCAAGTTTCTCCTATGATGGGTGATGAAGCCACTGTGTGGCGAAACGTTTCCTCAATAAAGATACCCAAGAGTTGCACTGTTCTAATTTATCATCAGTCTCGTTAACCACAAATACAGTATCTGTTACACAACATACGACTTGTTGTGATGAATGGTTGAAAAAAACCCACAAGTTGAAGATTGAGACATTATGCAGCTATGAGAAACTTTATTTTGGAAAACGTTTTTGCCCCCAGTGTTTATCATCCAAACAAAGGGAGGGGTAAGGAGAGGAGGAGTATGAGGTAATCAGTCCCCCGGCCTGGGGTCGATTGTTCTCCATAATTTGTAGAATGTACAGATAGGGCCGTAGGCGTGGCTTAATATTTCTGTGTGAGGGGGAGTGAAACGGGGGAGGGGGGTCTTTGGGTACCATCCCTAGTCGAAGTAGGTCTTCGTCAAAGGGTTTAACAAGTGTTGAAGAATTTTTGTAAAAAGATCCCATGATGTGCAGTGTCTGACGTTGTGATGAAAAGGTTTTAAAAAACCCACAAGTTTAAGATTGAGACACTTATGCGCTATGAGAACTTTTTAGGAAACGTTTCGCACCAGGGCTTCATCGTCCAATACAAAAAGGAAGGCGTAAGGAGAGGGGGGTATAGGTAATCAGTCCCTCGGGATGGAGTCGATGTGTTCATCCATCAATCTTTTTAGAATGTACAGCA
>NC_069445.1:38300566-38343279 GCF_026875155.1 Cherax quadricarinatus | reverse complement strand
GTAAAGGGCCCTTTCCCCAAAAGAGAGGGGTTTTGTTGCAGCACCCGTGAAGGTCTTGTGATGTCCTCTGAACCGATTCCATGATGTTGCGGTTGACAATTGTGCAAGAAAGGATAAATCCAAAAATTTATAAAATTTTGAAATGGCACTTTGGATTTTTGTGTGGGGACGTTTCGATTAGGGCTTTATTGATTCGGGAAAAATGGGACGAGTATATAAAAATGGGTAAAGCCCCTCGGCCTTGGATTTAGTGTTCACGATGCTGTGAACTAACCCCAAGGCGAGGGTGATTCCTACTTTTGTATATTTTTCTACTGTTTCCTTTATGCCCTAAAATCTGTTTTGATAACACTGGAGGGCAAAATTTCTACACATAAGTTTCCCAGATGTTGTTTTATTGTTTTAACTTTTATATGTCTTTTTTTTTTAACCTTCTTGCCATACAGTACTCTGTTCAAAACAAACAGTACTCTGTTACACAACATACAGTACTTGTTACACAAATACAGTACTCGTTACACAACTACAGTACTTCTGTTACCAACATACAGTACCTGTTACAAAACCCATACAGTACTCTGTTAACCAAACTTTACATTTCTCTGTTTAAGAAGGTTCAGAGAACCGACATGTTGATAAAATTAGACACATGTGCAACTTTGGGTATTTTTATTGGGGAAACTTTTTCGCCCACAGTGGCTTATATAAATTTTACAATAGGAGAAACTTGAAGAAAGCCGGGGAGAATAGGTATCAGTCCCTCAACCGAGTCGATTGTTCAAAGTCCCATCAACCTTGATAAAAAAACGCAATGAGGCGGAAAGCAGCTTAAAACCTATGAGTGCAAGGTGTAGCGTCATAGTAGTGTCACTTTGTTCAAGTGGAAGTGGTTTGCCCAAGAATAGGCAAGCGAAGAATTCCAAAGTATTGTTTCCCAAAGAAGTTGGGGCAGTGTCTGACAGGTTTGTATATGAATGGTTCAGAGAACCGACATGTTGATAAATTAGACACATGTGCAACTTTGGGTTCTTTATGAGGAAACGTTTCGCCACCGTGGCTTAAACAGTATACATGGGGAAAAAACCCTTGAAGAACAGGGGAAAGGGGTAATGCTCTCAACCTTGAGTCGATGTGTTCAGCCCTCAATCTTGAGTAGAATACGGCAGATGAGCGGAGAAGCAGCTTATAAACCGTATGGCGGAGAAGGGTGTAGCAGTCATAGGTAGTGTCACATTTGTTCAATGTGGAAGTAGGTTTGTCCCCAAAGAATTAGGCAAGGGGAAGAATTCCTAAGTATTAAGATCCAAGAAGTTGCAGTGTCTGACAGGTTTGTATATGAATGGTTCAGAGAACCGAACAGGGTTGATAAATTAGACACATGTGCAACTCTTGGGTATCTTTATTGAGGAAACGTTTCTCCTCCTGTTCTTCAAGTTTCTCCTATGTATGGACTGATGAAGCCACTGTGTGGCGAACCGTTTCCTCAATAAAGATACCCAAGAGTTGAACATGTGTCTAATTTATAAATACAGTACTCTGTTACACAACATACAGTACTCTGTTACACAACATACAGTACTCTGTGTGTGATGAATGGTTTGAAAAACCGACAAGTTGAAGATTGAGACACTTATGCAGCATATGAAATCTTTATTCAGGAACGTTTCGCCACACAGTGCTTCATCAGTCCAATACAAAGGGGAAAGGCGTAAGGAGAGGAGGAGTATGAGGTAATCAGTCCCCCCCCGGCCTGGAGTCGATTGTGTTCGGGTCATCAATCTTGTAGAATGTACAGGCATAGGGCCGTAGACGGGGCTTATATACTGTAGTGAGGTGGGTAAAAGAGGCGGAGGCGGGGTCATAGTGGTACCATCCACTAGTCGAAGTAGGTCTTCGCCCAAAGGTTGAACAAGTGTTGAAAGAATTCTTTGTAACAAGATCCCATGATGCTGCAGTGTCTGACAGTTGTGAAAGAATGGTTTGAAAAAACCCACAAGTTGAAGATTGAGACACTTATGCAGCATATGAGAATCTTTATTCAGGAAACGTTTCGCCACACAGTGGCTTCATCAGTCCAATACAAAGAGGAAGCGTAAGGAGAGGAGGAGTATGAGGTAATCAGTCCCTCGGCATGGAGTCGATGTGTTCAGTCCATCAATCTTGTAGAATGTACAGCATAGGAACGAACGAACGAACGAAAGTTCAGGTAAGATCCCAAATGGGATGGGGCGGGGAAGAGGGGCAGACGAAGAATAGTGCAAAGAGGAGTGTTTTATTTGTAAGAAATGACCCCAGGGCTTCCCCCAAACAGCAAAAGGGCGTTTTGGGGACCAGATATTGAAAAAAAAATTTTCCGGTTTTTCTGTTGGGACTCCCGGGTGGGGTGAGCTGGGAGTTAAGGGACTTGCGACGTTTAAAAGGGGTTTAGGAGGAGGGGAAAACGGAGTCCCGTTTAACCCCAAAAAGCTAAAAGGCAAACCCGTGGGTCAGAGAATGGTACTTTTTCTTTAAAAGGGTACCTTCAGAAAGATCCAAGGTTTATTTGTAAGTGGGATGGGGGGCAGGATCATGCAAGGATTAAAAAGGTTGGGTTTTGGTTTGGGGGGTTTGCAAAATGTCTTCGTCAAGGAGAGAGGTCCAGTAGAAAGGGTCGTGTCCCCAAGTTTGCCCTTTCGGGTCTGTCACTGAAACCCCTTTTCCAAAGGGTAAAAAAAATTAAGCCCCAGGGACGTCAAACTGGGATGGAGAAAACCTCGCTTTGGGGCGAAGCCCTTTCCATCTGACATCAAGCCCCCGGGCCGCAGGCCTTTTTTTCGGGGACACGCTCCCAGTTTAATAAGTTTTTTTTTGCTGCAAAAAAGAGGGGGCCTAGGGGAAAGAGTAAGTTATCAGGGGAAACTTATTAGGGTTTTGTAGAAGGTTGTCTTTTTGGGTGGGTTGGGGGAGGCATGTTTCAGCTTTTGGGAGGTCCGAAAAGGGGGCCTTACAAAGCAAAATTGCATCCCTTGAGTGAATGGGCCCTTTAAAAAACGAAAAAAGGTAGTCAAGTTTAAACCCCCAAAGGCGTGCCAGATTGTTTAAAATAGGGAAGTAAGTGGGGGGTTGTAGTTTATTTTTTGATTCGCAAAAAAAATTTGGGGGGAATCACGTTTTCCCCTGTATTTAAAAAATCCCGTAATGCGGGAAATTTTGGGCGGGCATTGGTTTTAAACCCCTTCCAAATTTTTTTTTCCCCCAAATGGCTATCCTTCAACCCCCTTTTTTGTGTTTGTGTGTGGGGTTGTATCTATTTTGGGCAGAGTGAAAAGGGTTGGGGTAAGTCGTTCCCAAAAGGCTTTTTGGGGATGGAGTTGTGAATTTACGGGTGTTGGGTTTTCCGTTAGGTTATAAAAATGTAGAGGGTGGGGGGAAAAGGGAACAGACCCCCTGGGGTACTCCACCTTTTAAAGTGGGAAGTAGTCAGGAGTAACAGCCTTTTTGGAATTTTGATTCTCATGTAGGGCCCCCGGTCTGGGAAAGGGTTGCAGAGGAGTTTACGAGTATTGAGGGGCAGGTTGAAGTTAGTGCAGAGTTTTTAAATTTGGGGCCCCTCGTCCCACACAGTGGTCAAAAAGCTTTTTAAAGGGTTTTTGGGAAACCCCGGGGCTGCCCTTGTTTTTTTTTTTTGTTTTTAAATGGGATATAGTTGGGGAAGGATTTTTGGGGGGGGCACCCTGTGGGGATCTGGTGTTCTTAAGGGCCAAAGGGCCATCTGAAAGTGAGAATTTTTTTTTTTCCAGGTATTTGCGAAGGGCGATGTTTAATGAGTTTTTTCAAAATTTTTTCCCCAAAATTTTCGGGGAGGCTGATAGGGCGATAGTTTTAAAGGGTCAGGGTTATCTTTTTTTGGGTTTGGGAAGGAAAAGGATAGGGATTAGCATTTTTTGCAAGGGGGGAAGGGAAGAAACCAAGGCAAGGGAGGCATTGGGGGAGGTTTTGTAGGAAAGTAATGTAAAGCCCAGGAAGGTGTTTAAAGGAAAATTTTGGTTTAGGCCAGAGGCCCCAAATGGGGCCTTTGGGGGAAAGGTGTCTGAGGAGAGTTTTAATGTCTGGTTGGGGGAAAAAGGGAAAGTGTCGGTTCTTGGGGGGGAGGAAAGAGTGCCAGATGTAGTGGCTGTCGGGTTTTTGTTTTTTGTGTGTGTGCAGTTTTTCCATTTGTTTCTATGTTCTAAATGTTTTTTAAAAAAACGTTAGGGCGAGGTGGGGAGGGGGGGAAAAAGTTCCCCAGATGGTTTTTTAAAAGATTTTTGGTAGCGCCTGTGGGGTTGAAAAGTGTGTGTTGGGGTGGGGATGTTTTTTAAATTTTGGTTGGTGGGAGTAGTCCTTCTGTTTTTTTTTAAATAAAGTTCCAAAAAGGGTTTAGGTTTTTAACACCCCGGGCCTGACCGTTTGTTGAAATTAGTCGGGGAACCAGTGATTGTATTGGGTCTTGGGTCAAGGCTTTTTAAAAATTTTGGTTTCTAAAAGGTAATTTGAGATCAATCGGTTTTTTAAAATCTAGGGTGGTTGTAAAAGGAAGGGGTTGGGTGGTAGCAGATAATTAGTCTTCTTTTTCGAGTGTTTGGTTTGAAGGAATAACGATTTGGTGTGGGGGTTTTTTTTTTTGGGTATTGCGTGTTGGCTGTTGTTTTAATGGGGTCCTGGTTTGAGATAAAAGTTTGAGTATCGATGTCAGAGATAGGTTTGTTGTTGTAAATCATGGTGAGGTTAAAATTGGGCTTGTGGGTTTTGAAAGCATCCCAGTAAACGTTCTTGTTGGAGAATGAAGGTGTGGTTGGAATGAGGATAGGGTTGGAGGAGATGTGTAAGATGACTGGGATGTGATCAGAGCCTGTAATAGGGCCAGGTGAGATGTAATGTTGAAATAGAGAGCTGGCTCGGTTTGCCAGAATGATGTCTGGTTTGCCTTGGCCCGTGTGGTTGAAGAAGGTATTGAAGTCTGGGCCAAGATGAATTAGGTGTTTATGGTTTGTGAAGTTGAGTAATTGGTGACCAAGTTGGTTGTTACTGGTGTGATGAAAGGCAGTGTGTTTGGCATTCATGTCAGCTAGTAGGTAAGTTGGTGTGTTGGTGTAGTTGAAGACTAAGGAGAGGTCGTGTATGTTGAGAGTAGTGTTTGGGCGAGCATAGGTGGTGAAAAAGATAAAGGGGCCAAGGTGGGTGTGTATTCTGACCGCAAGACAGTGTTGGTGAATAAAAGGGATTGGGAGAAATTCATGTTTTATGTTGGAATTGACAAGGATGGCAACCCCATCGTGGGGATCATAGGGGGACTGTAGTGCAGTATAACCATAATGGCGGATACATTGAGGGGCTTTGAGGCAGGTACTGTTTAGCAAAACAATATCTGGCCTCTCTGCTTCAAGGAGCTCGGCCAGTAGGTGTCTAATTGTAAAGTAAGAACGTACGTTGAACTGAATCACCTTAAACGTGATTTAATGGTTTCGTCTTAGCAAAGTTAATGTCGGGGGAGGAGTTTGGATTAAAGCCCGTGATAGTGGTGCCATCAGTGGATGTGTGTTTGTAGGTGCTACGGACCCGTTTCCTGGAGGGGGAGGAAGAGATGGATCTGTTTTTATGTTCTTTGGTCTGTCCGTCAGAAGTTGGGGCAGGTTTAGGTTTGAGTGGATTTTGTCTGGAGGAGGTGGAGTTGGACCTGGATGAGGTTTTGGTTGTGGTGGAGTGGGTGAAGGTGGATGCAGAGGAAGTGGAAGTTTTGGTAAGCTGTGAGGAAGTGGAAGCTTTGGAAGGGGATGAAGTGGGTAAGGAAGTGGGGGGAGGGGTGGTCGTAGCAGTAGCAGTAGGGGTGTTGGTGGGAGGTGTAGAAGTAGTGAAGAGAGGTAGTGGAGGAGGAGAGCTGGTGGGAGTAGGAAGTGGGGGGGTGGGAGAGAGGAAGGAGGGAGAGGTTACACAACATACAGTACTGTTACACAACATACAGTACTGTTACACAACATACAGTACTGTTGCACAACATACAGTACTGTTACACAACATACAGTACTGTTACACAACATACAGTACTGTTACACAACATACAGTACTGTAACACAACATACAGTACTTTAACAACACAACATACAGTCTGTTACACACATACGTACTGTTGCACACAACAGCACAGTACAATCTGTTACACAACATACAGTGCTCTGTTACACAACATACAGTACTATTACACAACATACAGTACTCTGTTACACAACATAGAGTGCTCTGTTACACAACATACAGTACTGTTACACAACATACAGTACTGTTACACAACATACGTACTGTTGACAACATCAACATACAGTACGGGTACACAACATACAGTACGTTTTACACAAAATAAACAGTACTCTGTTACACAACATACAGTACTGTAACACAACATACAGTACTGTTACACAACATACAGTACTGTAACACAACATACAGTACTGTTACACAACATACAGTACTGTAACACAACATACAGTACTGTAACACAACATACAGTACTGTTACACGAACATAAGTACTGTACACCACATCCAGAACAGATAACCCAACAACATACTGTACTCACACATACAGAGATAATGTTAAACACAACATACATAGTTACACAACATACAGTTACTGCTACACAACCTACAGTACTGTTACCACAACATACAGTACTGTAAACACAACATAACAGTATTACCCAACATACATTACTGTTACACAACATACAAACTGTTACACACATGCATACTGTCAACACAACATACATATAACACAACATACAGAACTGTTAAACAACAACAGTACTGTAACACAACCTACAGTAGTTTACTCAACATACAAGTACTTTCACAACATACAGTAACTGATAACACACATACGTAGTTACAACCAAACCATACAGATGTTACACAACATACAGTACAGTTACCAACATACCGTACTGTAACACAACATACAGTACTGTTACACATCATACAGTACTGATACACAACATACAGTAGTTACACAACATACAGTACTGTAACACAACATGCAGTACTGTTACACAACATACAGTACTGTAACACAAAATACAGTACTGTTACACAACATACAGTACTGTTACACAACATACAGTACTCTGTTACACAACATACAGTGCTCTGTTACACAACATACAGTACTGTTACACAACATACAGTACTATTACACAACATACAGTACTGTTACACAACATACAGTACTCTGTTACACAACATAGAGTGCCTGTACAACAACATACAGTACTGTTACACAACATACAGTACTGTTACACAACATACAGTACTGTTACACAACATACAGTAGTGTTACATAACATACAGTACTGTTAAACAACATACAGTACTGTTACACAACATACAGTACTGTTACACAGCATAAAGTACTGTTACACAACATACAGTACTGTAACATAACATACAGCACTGTTACACAAGATACAGTACTGTTACACAACATACAGTACTGTTACACAACATACAGTACTGTTACACAACATACAGTACTCTGTTACAAAACATACAGTGCTCTGTTACACAACATACAGTGCTCTGTTACACAACATACAGTACTGTTACACAACATACAGTACTGTTACACAACATACAGTACTCTGTTACACAACATACAGTACTGTTACACAACATACAGTACTGTTACACAACATACAGTACTGTTACACAACATACAGTACTGTTACACAACATACAGTATTGGGGGGGGCTGTTACACAACATGCAGTACGTACTCTGTTACACAACATACAGACTCTTACACAACCTACAGTAAACTGATACACAACATACCAGCCTGTTACACAACATACATACTTTCCACAACAATCAGTTACAGTAACACAAACATACAGTACTGTTACACAACATACAGTACTGTTACACAACATACAGTAGTTACACAACACACAGTACTCTGTTACACAACATACAGTGCTCTGTTACACAACATTCAGTACTATTACACAACATACAGTACTGTTACACAACATACAGTACTGTTACACAACATACAGTACTGTTACAATCAACCTACAGTACGTAGACAACATAACATGGCTCTGTTACACAACATACAGTACTGTTACACAACATACAGTACTGTTACACAACATACAGTACTGTTACACAACATACAGTACTCTGTTACACAACATACAGTGCTCTGTTACACAACATACAGTACTGTTACACAACATACAGTACTGTTACACAACATACAGTACTGTTACACAACATACAGTAGTGATACACAACAAACATATTTTTTGAGCTGTTAAACAACATACAGTACTGTTTACACAACATACAGTACGTTTTTACACAGCAAAAAGTACTTTTTACACACACATACATACTGGTAACATAATATACAGCACTGTTACACAACATACAGTACTGTTACACAACATACAGTACTGTTACACAACATACAGTACTGTTACACAACATACAGTACTCTGTTACACAATATACAGTGCTCTGTTACACAACATACAGTACTGTTACACAACATACAGTACTCTGTTACACAACATACAGTACTGTTACACAACATACGGTACTCTGTTACACCACATTACAAGTGCTCTGTTGCACAACATTCAGTTACGTTACACAACATAAACAGTACTGTTACACAACATACAGTACTCTGTAACACAACATACAGTACTGTTACACAACATACAGTACTGTTACACAACATACACTACTGTTACACAACATACAGTAACGTTACACAACATAACAGTACGTTACACAAACATTACGATTACAGTAACACAACATACAGCACTGTTACACAACATACAGTACGTTACACAACAACACATACTGATACACAACATACAGTACTCTCTGTACACCACATACAGTGGCACTGTTACACAACGATAACGTACTGTTACAACACCACACAATTACTGTTAAACAACATACATACTCTTACACAAGCATCCTGTACTGTTACACAACATACAGACTGTTTGCAGCCAACATACCGAACTGTTTCAACAACATACAGTACTGATACCCAACATACAGTAACTGTTTACAAC
Organism: Cherax quadricarinatus; assembly: GCF_026875155.1. Taxonomy (NCBI): domain Eukaryota; kingdom Metazoa; phylum Arthropoda; class Malacostraca; order Decapoda; family Parastacidae; genus Cherax; species Cherax quadricarinatus. Next base: position 38,334,170 of record NC_069445.1, on the reverse strand, counting down.
AAAATAACAGTGCTCTGTTACTCACATACATACTGTTACACAACATACAGTACTGTTACACAACGATACAGTACTGTTAACACAACATACAGTCCTGTTTACACAAAATACCAGTACTCCTCTGTTACACAACATACAGTACTGTAACACAACATAACAGTAATGTTACGAGGACAACATACAGTACTGTAACACAACATACAGTACTGTTTCACAACAATACAGTACGGTAACAACAACATACAAACTGTAACAACAACATACAGTACTGTTACACAACATACAGTACTGTAACACAACATACAGTACTGTAACACAACATACAGTACTGTTACACAACATACAGTACTGTAACACAACATACAGTAGTTTACATCAACAAACAGTTACTGTTACACAACATACAGTACTGTTACACAACATACAGTACTGTAACACAACATACAGTAGTTACACAACATACAGTACTGTTACACAACATACAGTACTGTTACACAACATACAGTACTGTAACACAACATACAGTAGTTACACAACATACAGTACTGTTACAAAACATACAGTACTGTAACACAACATACAGTAGTTACACAACATACAGTACTGTTACACAACATGCAGTACTGTAACACAACATACAGTAGTTACACAACATACAGTAGTGTTACACAACATACAGTACTGTTACACAACATACAGTACTGTAACACAACATACAGTACTGTTACACAACATACAGTACAGTTACAACAACAACAGTAACTGTTACTCACAACATACAGTACTGTAACTCAACATACAGTAGTTACACAACATACAGTACTGTAACACAACATACAGTAGTTACACAACATACAGCACTGTTACACAACATACAGTACTGTAACACAACATACAGTAGTTACACAACATACAGTACTGTTACACAACATACAGTACTGTAACACAACATACAGTAGTTAAACAACATACAGTACTGTTACACATCGTACAGTACTGTAACACAACATACAGTAGTTACACAACATACAGTACTGTTACACAACATACAGTACTGTAACACAACACAACAGTAGTTACCCCACAAAGTACTGTAACACAACATACAGTACTGTAACACAACATACAGTACTGTTACACAACATACAGTACTGTTACACAACATACAGTACTGTAACACAACATACAGTAGTTACACAACATACAGTACTGTAACACAACATACAGTACTGTTACACATCATACAGTACTGTAACTCAACATACAGCAGTTACACAACAAACATACGTAACACAACATACAGTACTGTAAACACAACTACATACTGGTAAACAACAACATACAGCATTGTTACACAACAACCAGTACGTTACACAACATACGTACTGAACACAACATACAGTAGTTCCACAACTTACATAACTGTAACACAACATACATACTGTAACACAACATAACAGTAGTTACACTACATACATAGTTACACAACATACAGTACTGTTTACACAACAAAATCAGTCACTGTACACAACAACATACAGTACTGTTACACAACATACAGTACTGTTAACACATCATACAGTAACTGTAACACAACATACAGTACTGTTACACAACATACAGTTCTGTAACACAACATACAGTACTGTTACACAACATTCAGTAGTTACACAACATACAGTACTGTAACACAACATACAGTACTGTTACACAACATACAGTATACTGTAACACAACATACAGTACTGTTACACAACATACAGTACTGTAACACAACATACAGTACTGTTACACAACATACATACTGTAACACACATACAGTACTACTGTTACACACACATACAGTACTGTTACACAACATACAGTACTGTTACACAACATACAATACTGTAACTCAACATACAGTAGTTACACAACATACAGTACTGTAACACAACATACAGTAGTTACACAACATACAGCACTGTTACACAACATACAGTACTGTAACACAACATACAGTACTGTTACTCATCATACAGTACTGTAACACAACATACAGTAGGGGTGTTAACAACATACAGTAACTGTTACAACAACATACAATACTGGTAACACAACATAACAAGTAGTTAAACAACATACAACATTAGGTATCTTTATTTTGAAACGTTTCGCCTACACAGTAGGCTTCTTCAGTCGAGTACAGAAAAGTTGATAGAAGCAGAAGATACTTGAAGACGAATGTACCAGTCCATCAACCCTTAAAGTTTTGAGGTGGTCATCCCTCAGTCTGGAGAGCATATGTTCCATAGAATAAACAATAATGAGATGAAGTGACAGATGGAGCCTATTTACTAGCGCAAACAGTGAGACGTAGGGTCAATAAAGGAGAGGTAAAGACTCAGATGTTGGGAGTCAGGTCCCTCTTCAAATCCAACCGTACCTCACATAGTAGAGGATTGTAAAAGTTGAATGTAGTCTGTTCCAAGAATACCCTTGTGTTCAGTATCTTGGTACCGACCTACAATCAACTTTTACAACTCTACTGTGAGAACGCTGGATTTGAGAGGGACCTGAACCTCCCAACATCTGAGTTTCTTACATCTCCAAGTGACCACTACTCACCTGTTGGCGCTATAAATAGGCTCCATCCTGTCATTCATTCCATATTGTTCATTCTATGAACAATGCTCTCCAGACTGAGGGACAGACCACCTCAAAACTTTAAGGGTGATGAACTGTTACATCGTCTTCAAGTATCTTCTGCTTCTATCAACTTTTTCTGTACTCGACTGAAGGAGAAGCCTACTGAGTAGGCGAAACGTTACAAAATAAAGATACCTAACATTGCATATGTGTCTTTACCTAACAACCGTCGGTATTTTAATACCATTTTAATGTTCAAAACAACTACAGTACTGTTTACACATCGTAGACAGAACTGAAACACACATACTAGCATACACAACATACAGTCTTAACGCAACATACAGTACTTTAACACAGCATACCAGTACTGTAACACAAAAAACAGCACTGACACAACATACAGCACTGTTACACAACAACAGTACTGTAACACACATACAGTAGTTACAACCCAACATAACAGTACTGTAACACAACATTCAGTACGTAACACAACAATACAGTACCTGTAACACAACATATACAGTACTGTACACAACATAACAGTACGTTTACAACAACATACAGTAAATACACAACAGACAGTATTGTTAACACAACATACAATACTGTAAACAACAAAAAACATACTGTTACACAACATACAGTACTGTTACACATCATACAGTACTGTAACACAACATACAGTACTGTTACACAACATACAGTTCTGTAACACAACATACAGTACTGATACACAAACATTCAGTAGTTACAACCAACATACAGTACTGTAACACAACATACAGTACTGTTACACAACATACAGTACTGTAACACAACATACAGTACTGTTACACAACATACAGTACTGTAACACAACATACAGTACTGTTACACAACATACAGTACTGTAACACAACATACAGTACTGTTACACATCATACAGTACTGTAACACAACATACAGTACTGTTACACAACATACAGTAATGTAACACAACATACAGTACTGTTACACAACATACAGTAGTTACACAACATACAGTACTGTAACACAACATACCGTAACTGTTCACAACATACAGTAGTTACACAACATACAATACTGTAACACAACATACAGTACTGTAACACAACATACAGTACTGTTACACAACATACAGTACTGTAACACAACATACAGTACTGTTACACAACATACAGTACTGTAACACAACATACAGTACTGTTACACAACATACAGTACTGTAACACAACATACAGTACTGTTACACATCATACAGTACTGTTACACAACATACAGTACTGTTACACAACATACAGTACTGCAACACAACATACAGTACTGTAACACAACATACAGTACTGTAACACAACATACAGTACTGTTACACATCATACAGTACTGTTACACAACATACAGTAGTTACACAACATACAGTACTATAACACAACATACAGTACTGTTACACAACATACAGTACTGTTACACAACATACAGTACTGTTACAACAATATAACATGCCTGTTACACAACATACAGTACTGTTACAACAACATACATACTGTTTACACAACATACAGTACTGTTACAACAACATACAGTACTGTTACACAACAACATGCTCTGTTACACAACATACAATTACTGTTTTATTTTATTTTTAAATTTTATTTTTTGGTTTTTTATAATATTGTTTATTTTTACTTATTTTATTTTTTTTTGATTAAACTTTTTTTAATTTTTATTTAATTTTTATTATTACACAACATACAGTGCTCTGTTACACAACATACAGTACTGTTACACAACATACAGTACTGTTACACAACATACAGTACTGTTACACAAAATACAGTACTCTGTTACACAACATACAGTACTGTAACACAACATACAGTACTGTTACACAACATACAGTACTGTAACACAACATACAGAACTGTTTACCAACATACAGTACTGTAACACAACATACAGTACTGTAACACAACATACAGTACTGTTACACAACATACAGTACTGTAACACAACATACAGTACTGTAACACAACATACAGTACTGTTACACAACATACAGTACTGTAACACAACATACAGTAGTTACACAACATACAGTACTGTTACACAACATACAGTACTGTTACACAACATACAGTACTGTAACACAACATACAGTAGTTACACAACATACAGTACTGTTACACACATACCGAACTGTTACACTACATACAATTACTGTAACACAACATAGATAGATTACACAACATTACATACTGTTTACAAACACAACATACAGTACTGTAACACAACATACAGTAGTACACCACATACAGTCCTGTTTACACAACATAAAAACCAAAAACAGTACTGTACACAACATACAGTAATTACACACATACAGTATTTTACACACCATACAGTACTGTTAACACAACATACAGTACTAGTACACAACCTACCAGTACTGTTACAACATCATACAGTAACTTGATACAGCAACATACAGTAGTTACACAACATACAGTAACTGTAAACACAACATGCAGTACGTACACAACATACCAGAACTGTAACACAAAATAACAATACGTTACACAACATACAGTACTGTTTACACAACAACAGTACTGTTACACAACCTACAGTGCTCTGTTACACCACATAGCAGTACTGTTACACAACATACAGTACATTTACACAACATACAGTACTGTAACACCAACATAACTGTACTCTGGTACACACATAGAGTGCTCTGTTACACAACATAACAGTAAACTGTTACACAACATACGAACTGTTACACAACATACAGTAAATGTTACACAACATACAGTATGTTACCCATACCAGACAGTACTGTTAAACAACATACAGTTAATGTTACACAAACATACAGTACAGTTACAGGCATCATTAAAAGATACTGTTTACACAACTACAGTACGTAACATAACATACAGCACTGTTTACACAAGATACAGTACTGTTTACACAACATACATTGACTGTTTACACAACATACAGTCCATACAACAACACTACAGTACTCTGTTACAAAACATACAGTGCTCTGTTACACAACATACAGTGCTCTGTTACACAACATACAGTACTGTTACACAACATACAGTACTGTTACACAACATACAGTACTGTTACACAACATACAGTACTGTTACACAACATACAGTACTGTGAAACACAACATACAGTACTGTTACACAACATACAGTACTGTTACACAACATACAGTACTGTTACACAACATACAGTACTCTGTTACACAACATACAGTACTGTTACAACAACATACAGTACTGTTGTCAACAACATACAGTGCAACTGTTACACAACATACAGTACTGTACACAACAGCAGTACTGTAACACAACATACAGTAACTTGTTAAACAACATACAGAATACTGTTTACACATCATACAGTAGTTACACGAACACAGCAGTACTCGTTACACCAACATACAGTGCTACCTCTTGCATCAGTATCACAAACAATTCCAGTACGTATTACACAACATACAGTACTGTTACACAACATACAGTACTGTTACACAACATACAGTACTGTTACACAACATACAGTACTGTTAGACAACATACAGTGCTCTATTACACAACATACAGTACTGTTACACAGCATACAGTACTTTTACACAACATACAGTACTGTTACACAACATACAGTACTCTGTTACACAACATAGAGTGCTCTGTTACACAACATACAGTACTGTTACACAACATACAGTACTGTTACACAACATACAGTACTGTTACACAACATACAGTACTGTTACACAACATACAGTAGTGATACACAACATACAGTACTGTTAAACAACATACAGTACTGTTACACAACATACAGTACTGTTACACAGCATAAAGTACTGTTACACAACATACAGTACTGTAACATAACATACAGCACTGTTACACAACATACAGTACTGTTACACAACATACAGTACTGTTACACAACATACAGTACTGTTACACAACATACCAGTATACTCTGTTAACACAAAATACAGTGCTCTGTACACCACATACAGTACTGATACACAACATACAGTACTCTGGTTACACAACAAACAGTACTTGCAATAACACAACATACGGTCCTTCTGTATACTCACAAACAGTGCTCAGTTGCACAACATACAGTACTGTTAACACAACAAACAGTCTGTTACACAACGACAGTACTCTGTAACACAACATCAGTTACCAGTTACACACAAACAGTACTGTTACACAACATACACTACTGCTAAAACACAACCTACAGAAACTGTTACACAACATACAGTAACTGTTTACACAACCATACAGTACTGTAAACAACATCACAGCACTGGTTACACCCAACATACAGTACAGCTTACACAACATAACTACATACTGTTACACAACAATACAGTACTCTGTTACACAACTACAGTGCGCTGTTACACAACATACAGTACTGTTACAACAACACACAATACTGTTACACAACAACAGACTCTTACAAACATCCAGGAACTGTTACACAACAAACAGTACTGATGCACAACATACAGTACTGTTACACAACATACAGTCACTGTTACACAACATACAGTACTGTTACAACAAAATAACAGTGCTTCAGTTTTACTCAGCATTACAGTACCAGTTACACAACATACAGTTACTGTTTTACACAACATACATACTGTTACACAACAAACGTAACTGTTACACAAAATACAGCAATCTGTTACAACAACATACAGTACTGTAACACAACATACAGTACTGTTACACAACATAACAGTACTGTAACACAACATACATTACTGTTACCCAACAAAAGTACTGTAACACAACATACAGTACAGTAACAACAACATACAGTACTGTTACACAACAAACATTACAGTACAACAACAACAGTACTGTAAACACAACATACAGTACTGTTACACAACATACAGTACTGTAACACAACATACAGTAGTTACACAACATACAGTACTGTTACACAACATACAGTACTGTTACACAACATACAGTACTGTAAACACAACATAACAAGTATTACAAACAAACAAACGTTTACACAACATCCAGTACTGTTACACAACAACAGTAACTGTAACACAACATTTCAGTATTTTTACACAACATACAGTACTGTTACAAAACATACAGTACTGTAACACACCATACAGTAGTTACACAACATACAGTACTGTTACACAACATGCAGTACTGTAACACAACATACAGTAGTTACACAACATACAGCATTGTTACACAACATACAGTACTGTTACACAACATACAGTACTGTAACCCAACAACTACTGTTACAACAACATACAGTACTGTTTACACAAACATACCAGTACTGTTACACAACATACAGTACTGTAACTCAACAACAGTAGGTTTACACAACATACAAGGCATGTTACACAACATACAGTACTGAACACAACATACAGTGTTGACACATCATACAGTACAGTTTACAACCAACATACAGTACTGTAACACAACATACAGTAGTTAAACAACATACAGTACTGTTACACATCATACAGTACTGTAACACAACATACAGTAGTTACACAACATACAGTACTGTTACACAACATACAGTACTGTAACACAACATACAGTAGTTACACAACATACAGTACTGTAACACAACATACAGTACTGTAACACAACATACAGTACTGTTACACAACATACATAACTGTACAACAACATACATACTGTACAACAACAATATCAGTAGTTTACACAACATACAGTACTGTAACACAACATACAGTACTGTTACACATCATACAGTACTGTAACTCAACATACAGCAGTTACACAACATACAGTACTGTAACACAACATACAGTACTGTAACACAACATACAGTACTGTAACACAACATACAGCACTGTTACACAACATACAGTACTGTTACACAACATACAGTACTGTAACACAACATACAGTAGTTACACAACATACAGTACTGTAACACAACATACAGTACTGTAACACAACATACAGTAGTTACACAACATACAGTAGTTACACAACATACAGTACTGTTACACAACATACAGCACTGTAACACAACATACAGTACTGTTACACAACATACAGTACTGTTACACATCATACAGTACTGTAACACAACATACAGTACTGTTACACAACATACAGTTCTGTAACACAACATACAGTACTGTTACACAACATTCAGTAGTTACACAACATACAGTACTGTAACACAACATACAGTACGTTTACAACAACATACCAGTACTGTAACACAACATACAGTACTGTTACACAACATACAGTACTGTAACACAACATACAGTACTGTTACACAACATACAGTACTGTAACACAACATACAGTACTGTTACACAACATACAGTACTGTTACACAACATACAGTACTGTTACACAACATACAATACTGTAACTCAACATACAGTAGTTACACAACATACAGTACTGTAACACAACATACAGTAGTTACACAACATACAGCACTGTTTACACACATCCATTACTGTAACACAACATACATACTGTTACGCATCGTTTAATACATACTGTAACACAAACATACAGTAGTTTTACACAACATACCGTACTGTAACACAACATACAGTACTGTAAACCCAACAACAGTAGTTAAACAACATACAGTATTTTTTACTGTCTACACATTGTACATTTACTGTAACACAACGTACAGTAGTTACACCAACATACAGTACTGTTACCACACATACAAGTACTGTACACAACAATACATAGTTACACAACACAGTACTGTAACACAACATACAGTACTGTAACACAACATACAGTACTGTTACACAACATACATTCTGTTCACAACATACAGTACTGTAACACAACATGACAGTAGATACACACAAACAGTACTGTAACACAACATACAGTACTGTACACGCATCAAACATTACAGTAACTCCAACAAACAGCATTTACACACATACAGTACAGTAACGCAACATACATTACTGTAATACAGCAATACAGTAACTTAACACAAACAACAGCAAAAAAAAAAAAAACCTGGGGTTAACACAACATACAGTACTGTTACACAACATACAGTACTGTACACAACATACAGTAGTTACACAACATACAGTACTGTAACACAACATACAGTACTGTAACACAACATACAGTACTGTTACACAACATACAGTACTGTTACACAACATACAGTACTGTTACACAACATACAGTAGTTACACAACATACAGTACTGTAACACAACATACAATACTGTAAAACAACATACATACTGTTACACAACAACAGTACGTTACACCATCATACAGTACTGTAACACAACATACAGTACTGTTACACAACATACAGTTCTGTAACACAACATACAGTACTGTTACACAACATTCAGTAGTTACACAACATACAGTACTGTAACACAACATACAGTACTGTTACACAACATACAGTACTGTAACACAACATACAGTACTGTTACACAACATACAGTACTGTAACACAACATACAGTACTGTTACACAACATACAGTACTGTAACACAACATACAGTACTGTTACACATCATACAGTACTGTAACTACAACATACAGTACTGTTACACAACATACAGTACTGTAACACAACATACAGTACTGTTACACAACATACAGTAGTTACACAACATACAGTACTGTAACACAACATACAGTACTGTTACACAACATACAGTAGTTACACAACATACAATACAGTAACACAACATACAGTACTGCCAAACACAACATACAGAACTAGTAACAACACCCTCATATCAGTACTGTAACACAACATACAGTACTGTTATCACAACAAACAGTACTGTAACCAACATACAGTACTGGTACACAACATACCGTAACGTAAACACAACATACAGTAATGATACACATCATACAATAACTGTTACAACAACATACAGTACTGGTTACACAACATACAGTACGCAAACACAACAACCAGTTACTGTTAACACAACATGCAGTACTGTAACACAACATACAGTACTGTTACACATCATACAGTACTGTTACACAACATACAGTAGTTACACAACATACAGTACTTATAACACAACATACAGAACTGTAACAACAACATCAGTACTGTTACACAACAATACCGTTCTGAACACAACATACAGTAACTTGTAAACAACAGCAATAAAGTCTGTTACACAAACTTACATAGTTACACAACATACAGTAGTTAACACAACCTACAGTACTGTACACAACAAACAAAAGTACACAACATACAGTACTGTTTACACAACAAACAGTACTGTAACCCAACATACAGTACTGTTACACAACATACAGTACTGTAACACAACATAAAGTAGTTACACTACATGCAGTACTGTTACACAACATACAGTACTGTTACACAACATACAGTAACTGTTACAACAACTTACAGTACTGTATTTACACAATATACAGTATGTAACAACAGACAGTACTGTTACACAACACACAGTACTGTAACACAACATACAGTAGTGTAACACAACATACAGTACTGTTACACAACATACAGTACTGTTACACAACATACAGTACTGTTACACAACATACAGTACTGTTACACAACATACAGTAGTTACACAACATACAGTACTGTAACACAACATACAGTACTGTAACAGACACAACAGTACTTGTTACACAACATAACAGTACTGTTTACACATCATACATACTGTAAACACAACATACAGTACTGTCTACAACAACATACAGTTCTGTAACACAACATACAGTACTTACACAACATTCATAGTTACAACACAACATACAGTTCTGTACCACAACATACAGTACTGTAACACAACATACAGTACTGTTACACAACATACAGTACTGTTACACAACATACAGTACTGTAACACAACATACAGTACTGTTACACAACATACAGTTCTGTAACACAACATACATACTGTTACACATCAACAGGCTACTGTAACACAACATACAGTACTGTTACACAACAAACAGTACTGTAACACAACATATCAGATACTGATTACACAACAAACAGTAGTTACACACATACATTACTGTACACAACATACAGTAATGTTACACAACAATACAGTAGTTACACAACAATTACAATACTGGAACACAACATACAGTACTGTAACACAACATACAGTACTGTTACACATCATACAGTACTGTTACACAACATACAGTACTGTTACACAACATACAGTACTGTAACACAACATACATACTGTTACTCCAACATACAGTACTGTAACTCAACATAACAGCACTAGTTTACACACTCATACAGTACTGTTACACAACATACAGTACTGTTACACAACATACAGTACTGCAACACAACATACAGTACTGTAACACAACATACAGTACTGTAACACAACATACAGTACTGTTACACATCATCAGTAAGATGATAAAACACATACTTAATTACACAACATACAGTACTATAACACAACATACAGTACTGTTACACAACATACAGTACTGTTACACAACATACAGTACTGTAACACAACATACAGTACTGTTACACATCATACAGTACTGTTACACAACTTACAGTAGTTACACAACATACAGTAGTTACACAACATACAGTACTGTAACACAACATACAGAAGTTACACAACATACAGTACTGTTACACAACATACAGTACTGTTACACAACATACAGTACTGTTACACAACATACAGTACTGTAACACAACATACAGTAGTTACACTACATGCAGTACTGTACAACAACATACAGATGTTACACAACATACAAGTACTGTCCACAACATACAGTACTGTTACAAACATACTGTACTAGTTACACAACATACATCTGTTTTGCTCAACATACAGTACTGTAAACACAACATACAGTAGTGTAACACAGTAGGATTCTAATTTGTAAAGTAAGAACGTACGTTGAACTGACTCTCACCGAAACGGATTTAATGGTTATCGTCTTAGCAAAGAGTAATGTCGGGGAGGAGATTGGATTAAATCCCGGATGAGTGGTGTGCCATCAGTGGATTGTGTTTGTAGTGCTAACGGACCCGTTTCCTCTTGGAGGGGGAGGAAACTGGATCTGTTTTTATATGTTCTTTGGTCTGTCCGTCAGAATTGGGGCAGGTTGTAGGTTTGAGTGGATATTTTGTCTGGAGGAGGTGGAGTTGGACCTGATGAGGTTTTGGATTGTGGTGGAGTGGTGAAGGTGGATGCAAGAAGTGGAAGTTTTGGTATGCTGTGAGGGGAAGTGGAAGCTTTGAAGGGGATGAAGTGGGTAAGGTAGTGGGGGGCGGGGTGGGTCGTAGCATACATAGGGTTTGGGTGGGATGTAGAATTAGTGAAGAAGTATTGGAGGAGGAGAGCTGGTGGAGTAGGCAGTGGGGGGTTGGGAGAGAGAAGGAGGGAGAAGGTTACACAACATACAGTACTGTTCACCAACATCTCAGTATTGTACACAACAACATACTCTGTTGCACAACATACAGTACTGTTTACACAACATACATACTGTTAACACAACATACATACTGTTACACAACATACAGTACAGTATCACAAAATACAGTACTTTAACAACACAAACTACAGTCTGTTACACACATACGTACTGTTGCACACAACAGCACAGTACAATCTGTTACACAACATACAGGCTCTGTTTAACACAACATACAGTACTATTACACAACATACAGTACTCTGTTACACAACATAGAGTGCTCTGTTACACAACATACATACTGATTACCATCACATACAGTACTGTTACACAACATACGTACTGTTGACAACATCAACATACAGTACGGGTACACAACATACAGTACGTTTTACACAAAATAAACAGTACTCTGTTTCACACATACAGTACTGTAACACAACATACAGTACTGTTACACAACATACAGTACTGTAACACAACATACAGTACTGTTACACAACATACAGTACTGAACACAACATACAGTACTGTAACACAACATACAGTACTGTTACACGAACATAAGTACTGTACACCACATCCAGAACAGATAACCCAACAACATACTGTACTCACACATACAGAGATAATGTTAAACACAACATACATAGTTACACAACATACAGTTACTGCTACACAACCTACAGTACTGTTACCACAACATACAGTACTGTAAACACAACATAACAGTATTACCCAACATACATTACTGTTACACAACATACAAACTGTTACACACATGCATACTGTCAACACAACATACATATAACACAACATACAGAACTGTTAAACAACAACAGTACTGTAACACAACCTACAGTAGTTTACTCAACATACAAGTACTTTCACAACATACAGTAACTGATAACACACATACGTAGTTACAACCAAACCATACAGATGTTACACAACATACAGTACAGTTACCAACATACCGTACTGTAACACAACATACAGTACTGTTACACATCATACAGTACTGATACACAACATACAGTAGTTACACAACATACAGTACTGTAACACAACATGCAGTACTGTTACACAACATACAGTACTGTAACACAAAATACAGTACTGTTACACAACATACAGTACTGTTACACAACATACAGTACTCTGTTACACAACATACAGTGCTCTGTTACACAACATACAGTACTGTTACACAACATACAGTACTATTACACAACATACAGTACTGTTACACAACATACAGTACTCTGTTACACAACATAGAGTGCCTGTACAACAACATACAGTACTGTTACACAACATACAGTACTGTTACACAACATACAGTACTGTTACACAACATACAGTAGTGTTACATAACATACAGTACTGTTAAACAACATACAGTACTGTTACACAACATACAGTACTGTTACACAGCATAAAGTACTGTTACACAACATACAGTACTGTAACATAACATACAGCACTGTTACACAAGATACTGTACTGTTCCAACAACATACAGATACTGTTACACACTTACAGTACTGTTACACAACATACAGTACTCTGTTACAAAACATACAGTGCTCTGTTACACAACATACAGTGCTCTGTTACACAACATACAGTACTGTTACACAACATACAGTACTGTTACACAACATACAGTACTCTGTTACACAACATACAGTACTGTTACACAACATAAACAAAAACTGTTACACAACATACAGTACTGTTACACAACATACAGTACAGTACACAACATACAGTATTGGGGGGGGCTGTTACACAACATGCAGTACGTACTCTGTTACACAACATACAGACTCTTACACAACCTACAGTAAACTGATACACAACATACCAGCCTGTTACACAACATACATACTTTCCACAACAATCAGTTACAGTAACACAAACATACAGTACTGTTACACAACATACAGTACTGTTACACAACATACAGTAGTTACACAACACACAGTACTCTGTTACACAACATACAGTGCTCTGTTACACAACATTCAGTACTATTACACAACATACAGTACTGTTACACAACATCACAGTAACTGTTACACAACATAGCAGTACTGTTACAATCAACCTACAGTACGTAGACAACATAACATGGCTCTGTTACACAACATACAGTACTGTTACACAACATACAGTACTGTTACACAACATACAGTACTGTTACACAACATACAGTACTCTGTTACACAACATACAGTGCTCTGTTACACAACATACAGTACTGTTACACAACATACAGTACTGTTACACAACATACAGTACTGTTACACAACATACAGATGATACACAACAAACATATTTTTTGAGCTGTTAAACAACATACAGTACTGTTTACACAACATACAGTACGTTTTTACACAGCAAAAAGTACTTTTTACACACACATACAGTACTGTAACATAATATACAGCACTGTTACACAACATACAGTACTGTTACACAACATACAGTACTGTTACACAACATACAGTACTGTTACACAACATACAGTACTCTGTTACACAATATACAGTGCTCTGTTACACAACATACAGTACTGTTACACAACATACAGTACTCTGTTACACAACATACAGTACTGTTACACAACATACGGTACTCTGTTACTCAACATACAGTGCTCTGTTGCACAACATACAGTACTGTTACACAACATACAGTACTGTTACACAACATACAGTACTCTGTAACACAACATACAGTACTGTTACACAACATACAGTACTGTTACACAACATACACTACTGTTACACAACATACAGTACTGTTACACAACATAACAGTACGTTACACAAACATTACGATTACAGTAACACAACATACAGCACTGTTACACAACATACAGTACGTTACACAACAACACATACTGATACACAACATACAGTACTCTCTGTACACCACATACAGTGGCACTGTTACACAACGATAACGTACTGTTACAACACCACACAATTACTGTTAAACAACATACATACTCTTACACAAGCATCCTGTACTGTTACACAACATACAGACTGTTTGCAGCCAACATACCGAACTGTTTCAACAACATACAGTACTGATACCCAACATACAGTAACTGTTTACAACAAAATAACAGTGCTCTGTTACTCACATACATACTGTTACACAACATACAGTACTGTTACACAACGATACAGTACTGTTAACACAACATACAGTCCTGTTTACACAAAATACCAGTACTCCTCTGTTACACAACATACAGTACTGTAACACAACATAACAGTAATGTTACGAGGACAACATACAGTACTGTAACACAACATACAGTACTGTTTCACAACAATACAGTACGGTAACAACAACATACAAACTGTAACACAACATACAGTACTGTTACACAACATACAGTACTGTAACACAACATACAGTACTGTAACACAACATACAGTACTGTTACACAACATACAGTACTGTAACACAACATACAGTAGTTTACATCAACAAACAGTTACTGTTACACAACATACAGTACTGTTACACAACATACAGTACTGTAACACAACATACAGTAGTTACACAACATACAGTACTGTTACACAACATACAGTACTGTTACACAACATACAGTACTGTAACACAACATACAGTAGTTACACAACATACAGTACTGTTACAAAACATACAGTACTGTAACACAACATACAGTAGTTACACAACATACAGTACTGTTACACAACATGCAGTACTGTAACACAACATACAGTAGTTACACAACATACAGTAGTGTTACACAACATACAGTACTGTTACACAACATACAGTACTGTAACACAACATACAGTACTGTTACACAACATACAGTACTGTTACACAACATACAGTACTGTTACACAACATACAGTACTGTAACTCAACATACAGTAGTTACACAACATACAGTACTGTAACACAACATACAGTAGTTACACAACATACAGCACTGTTACACAACATACAGTACTGTAACACAACATACAGTAGTTACACAACATACAGTACTGTTACACAACATACAGTACTGTAACACAACATACAGTAGTTAAACAACATACAGTACTGTTACACATCGTACAGTACTGTAACACAACATACAGTAGTTACACAACATACAGTACTGTTACACAACATACAGTACTGTAACACAACATACAGTAGTTACCCCACAAAGTACTGTAACACAACATACAGTACTGTAACACAACATACAGTACTGTTACACAACATACAGTACTGTTACACAACATACAGTACTGTAACACAACATACAGTAGTTACACAACATACAGTACTGTAACACAACATACAGTACTGTTACACATCATACAGTACTGTAACTCAACATACAGCAGTTACACAACATACAGTACTGTAACACAACATACAGTACTGTAAACACAACTACATACTGGTAAACAACAACATACAGCATTGTTACACAACAACCAGTACGTTACACAACATACAGTACTGTAACACAACATACAGTAGTTACACAACATACAGTACTGTAACACAACATACAGTACTGTAACACAACATACAGTAGTTACACAACATACAGTAGTTACACAACATACAGTACTGTTTACACAACAAAATCAGTCACTGTACACAACAACATACAGTACTGTTACACAACATACAGTACTGTTAACACATCATACAGTACTGTAACACAACATACAGTACTGTTACACAACATACAGTTCTGTAACACAACATACAGTACTGTTACACAACATTCAGTAGTTACACAACATACAGTACTGTAACACAACATACAGTACTGTTACACAACATACAGTACTGTAACACAACATACAGTACTGTAACACAACATACAGTACTGTAACACAACATACAGTACTGTTACACAACATACATACTGTAACACACATACAGTACTGTTACACAACATACAGTACTGTTACACAACATACAGTACTGTTACACAACATACAATACTGTAACTCAACATACAGTAGTTACACAACATACAGTACTGTAACACAACATACAGTAGTTACACAACATACAGCACTGTTACACAACATACAGTACTGTAACACAACATACAGTACTGTTACTCATCATACAGTACTGTAACACAACATACAGTAGTTACACAACATACAGTAACTGTTACAACAACATACAATACTGGTAACACAACATAACAAGTAGTTAAACAACATACAACAGTTAGGTATCTTTATTTTGAAACGTTTCGCCTACACAGTAGGCTTCTTCAGTCGAGTACAGAAAAGTTGATAGAAGCAGAAGATACTTGAAGACGATGTAACCAGTCCATCACCCTTAAAGTTTTGAGGTGGTCATCCCTCAGTCTGGAGAGCATATGTTCCATAGAATAAACAATAATGAGATGAAGTGACAGATGGAGCCTATTTACTAGCGCAAACAGTGAGACGTAGGGTCAATAAAGGAGAGGTAAAGACTCAGATGTTGGGAGTCAGGTCCCTCTTCAAATCCAACCGTACCTCACATAGTAGAGGATTGTAAAAGTTGAATGTAGTCTGTTCCAAGAATACCCTTGTGTTCAGTATCTTGGTACCGACCTACAATCAACTTTTACAACTCTACTGTGAGAACGCTGGATTTGAGAGGGACCTGAACCTCCCAACATCTGAGTTTCTTACATCTCCAAGTGACCACTACTCACCTGTTGGCGCTATAAATAGGCTCCATCCTGTCATTCATTCCATATTGTTCATTCTATGAACAATGCTCTCCAGACTGAGGGACAGACCACCTCAAAACTTTAAGGGTGATGAACTGTTACATCGTCTTCAAGTATCTTCTGCTTCTATCAACTTTTTCTGTACTCGACTGAAGGAGAAGCCTACTGAGTAGGCGAAACGTTACAAAATAAAGATACCTAACATTGCATATGTGTCTTTACCTAACAACCGTCGGTATTTTAATACCATTTTAATGTTCAAAACAACTACAGTACTGTTTACACATCGTAGACAGAACTGAAACACACATACTAGCATACACAACATACAGTCTTAACGCAACATACAGTACTTTAACACAGCATACCAGTACTGTAACACAAAAAACAGCACTGACACAACATACAGCACTGTTACACAACAACAGTACTGTAACACACATACAGTAGTTACAACCCAACATAACAGTACTGTAACACAACATTCAGTACGTAACACAACAATACAGTACCTGTAACACAACATATACAGTACTGTACACAACATAACAGTACGTTTACAACAACATACAGTAAATACACAACAGACAGTATTGTTAACACAACATACAATACTGTAAACAACAAAAAACATACTGTTACACAACATACAGTACTGTTACACATCATACAGTACTGTAACACAACATACAGTACTGTTACACAACATACAGTTCTGTAACACAACATACAGTACTGATACACAAACATTCAGTAGTTACAACCAACATACAGTACTGTAACACAACATACAGTACTGTTACACAACATACAGTACTGTAACACAACATACAGTACTGTTACACAACATACAGTACTGTAACACAACATACAGTACTGTTACACAACATACAGTACTGTAACACAACATACAGTACTGTTACACATCATACAGTACTGTAACACAACATACAGTACTGTTACACAACATACAGTAATGTAACACAACATACAGTACTGTTACACAACATACAGTAGTTACACAACATACAGTACTGTAACACAACATACAGTACTGTTACACAACATACAGTAGTTACACAACATACAATACTGTAACACAACATACAGTACTGTAACACAACATACAGTACTGTTACACAACATACAGTACTGTAACACAACATACAGTACTGTTACACAACATACAGTACTGTAACACAACATACAGTACTGTTACACAACATACAGTACTGTAACACAACATACAGTACTGTTACACATCATACAGTACTGTTACACAACATACAGTACTGTTACACAACATACAGTACTGCAACACAACATACTGTACTGTAACACAACATACAGTACTGTAACACAACATACAGTACTGTTACACATCATACAGTACTGTTACACAACATACAGTAGTTACACAACATACAGTACTATAACACAACATACAGTACTGTTACACAACATACAGTACTGTTACACAACATACAGTACTGTTACACAATATACAGTGCTCTGTTACACAACATACAGTACTGTTACACAACATACAGTACTGTTACACAACATACAGTACTGTTACACAACATACAGTACTGTTACACAACAACATGCTCTGTTACACAACATACAATTACTGTTTTATTTTATTTTTAAATTTTATTTTTTGGTTTTTTATAATATTGTTTATTTTTACTTATTTTATTTTTTTTTGATTAAACTTTTTTTAATTTTTATTTAATTTTTATTATTACACAACATACAGAACTGTTACACAACATACAGTACTGTTACACAACATACAGTACTGTTACACAACATACAGTACTGTTACACAAAATACAGTACTCTGTTACACAACATACAGTACTGTAACACAACATACAGTACTGTTACACAACATACAGTACTGTAACACAACATACAGTACTGTTTACCAACATACAGTACTGTAACACAACATACAGTACTGTAACACAACATACAGTACTGTTACACAACATACAGTACTGTAACACAACATACAGTACTGTAACACAACATACAGTACTGTTACACAACATACAGTACTGTAACACAACATACAGTAGTTACACAACATACAGTACTGTTACACAACATACAGTACTGTTACACAACATACAGTACTGTAACACAACATACAGTAGTTACACAACATACAGTACTGTTACACACATACCGAACTGTTACACTACATACAATTACTGTAACACAACATAGATAGATTACACAACATTACATACTGTTTACAAACACAACATACAGTACTGTAACACAACATACAGTAGTACACCACATACAGTCCTGTTTACACAACATAAAAACCAAAAACAGTACTGTACACAACATACAGTAATTACACACATACAGTATTTTACACACCATACAGTACTGTTAACACAACATACAGTACTAGTACACAACCTACCAGTACTGTTACAACATCATACAGTAACTTGATACAGCAACATACAGTAGTTACACAACATACAGTAACTGTAAACACAACATGCAGTACGTACACAACATACCAGAACTGTAACACAAAATAACAATACGTTACACAACATACAGTACTGTTTACACAACAACAGTACTGTTACACAACCTACAGTGCTCTGTTACACCACATAGCAGTACTGTTACACAACATACAGTACATTTACACAACATACAGTACTGTAACACCAACATAACTGTACTCTGGTACACACATAGAGTGCTCTGTTACACAACATAACAGTAAACTGTTACACAACATACGAACTGTTACACAACATACAGTAAATGTTACACAACATACAGTATGTTACCCATACCAGACAGTACTGTTAAACAACATACAGTTAATGTTACACAAACATACAGTACAGTTACAGGCATCATTAAAAGATACTGTTTACACAACTACAGTACGTAACATAACATACAGCACTGTTTACACAAGATACAGTACTGTTTACACAACATACATTGACTGTTTACACAACATACAGTCCATACAACAACACTACAGTACTCTGTTACAAAACATACAGTGCTCTGTTACACAACATACAGTGCTCTGTTACACAACATACAGTACTGTTACACAACATACAGTACTGTTACACAACATACAGTACTGTTACACAACATACAGTACTGTTACACAACATACAGTACTGTAACACAACATACAGTACTGTTACACAACATACAGTACTGTTACACAACATACAGTACTGTTACACAACATACAGTACTCTGTTACACAACATACAGTACTGTTTACAACAACATACAGTACTGTTGTCAACAACATACAGTGCAACTGTTACACAACATACAGTACTGTACACAACAGCTATAGCAAATGAAAATTTTCAAAATGTTGGACGGGACAATAACCATGACATATAAACTAAAAAATGGATCAAATATTCGGTTTGCGAAAAAGATTTAGGAGTTCTGGTTAGCAGTAATCTGAAACCAAGACAACAGTGCATAAGTGTTCGCAATAAAGCTAATAGAATCCTTGGCTTCATATCAAGAAGCATAAATAATAGGAGTCCTCAGGTTGTTCTTCAACTCTATACATCCTTGGTTAGGCCTCATTTAGATTATGCTGCACAGTTTTGGTCACCGTATTACAGAATGGATATAATTCTCTGGAAAATGTACAAAGGAGGATGACAAAGTTGATCCATGTATCAGAAACCTTCCCTATGAGGATAGACTAAGGGCCCTGAATCTGCACTCTCTAGAAAGACGTAGAATTAGGGGGGGATATGATTGAGGTGTATAAATGGAAGACAGGAATTAAAATAAAGGGGATGTAAATAGTGTGCTGAAAATATCTAGACTAGACAGGACTCGCAGCAATGGTTTTAAGTTGGAAAAATTCAGATTCAGGAAGGATATAGGAAAGTACTGGTTTGGTAATAGAGTTGTGGATGAGTGGAACAAACTCCCAAGTACCGTATAGAGGCCAGAACGTTGTGTAGCTTAAAAATGGTTGGATAAATACATGAGTAGATGTGGGTGGGTGTGAGTTAGACCTGATAGCTTGTGCTACCAGGTCGGTTGCCGTGTTCCTCCCTTAAGTCAATGTGACCTGACCTGACTAGGTTGGGTGCATTGGCTTAAGCCGGTAGGAGACTTGGACTTGCCTCGCATGGGCCAGTAGGCCTTCTGCAGTGTTCCTTCGTTCTTATGTTCTTATGTTCTTATGTTCTTATAGAGAAGCCGAGGAGGGGCCCGGAGCTGTGTCTCAACCCCCCCAAGCACAAGTAGGCAAGCACACCTACATGAACACACACACATACCACCATGCACACACGAAAATTAGGAAACGCCGTCACGTACACATGTAAACGCCGGCACCTACATACGAAAATACATACATGGTGTCTGGTGTACAGGCCGGGGCGGCCCCGTGTCCGAATCTTCAGGTTATTGCCCTGACTTCCGCTTTTTCCTCTACAGCCTAACTGTTTAAAGCTGATCTGCTAGAACAAGTTAGGTTCCCTTGTAATTATTTCAGTGAGTTAAATAACCCCATGTATTTAATCATTATATTTTAATTTCAACCTTAAGCGGAAGACTGATATGATTCATTAATTAGGATGGTTCTAGAAGCTACTGGATGAGGACACAGAGCAGGGACTCCCCCAGTGCTGCTATAATGGCCTCGCCCATGTCTCCCGGGACAACACCTCTGCCAACATCTGCTGGAAATACATTATCTTATTATCTTCCAACTTTCCCTCATTAAAGTGTGTTTAATTTCACGTTATCCCGAGGCGGGAACGCTGTAAATTTATGGGTTAATGATGTATATTGTTTAATACAGAGCGTTGCAAGGTGCAGGTGAGACGGCAGGGATGGCGGGCCGGCTGCAGTACTACCATAACCTCCCTCATGTTATTATTTTAATAACACCAAAATTATTCATCGAAAACAATATAAAAGTTTAGAAAATATTTATATATCTGTAATTATAAATTTTAGATATGCTGGCAAGGTAAAATATTTTTTTATTAATTACAAAGATAAGGCGGGAACATAAAGAAAGTGTGGCAACTGTGGACTGAGTGCGCGCCAACACTACTGCAGTGTCACACCCAGTGTGTCCCGAACCCTGCACCCGGCACCGGCTTCAACACAGCGAGTGTCACACCCTGTATGTCCCGAACCCTGCACCCGGCACCGGCTTCAACACACCGAGTGTCACACCCTGTATGTCCCGAACCCTGCACCCGGCACCGGCTTCAACACACC
This sequence comes from Cherax quadricarinatus, assembly GCF_026875155.1. NCBI lineage: Eukaryota > Metazoa > Arthropoda > Malacostraca > Decapoda > Parastacidae > Cherax > Cherax quadricarinatus. Next base: position 38,309,964 of record NC_069445.1, on the reverse strand, counting down.
GAGTGTCACACCCTGTATGTCTCGAACCCTGCACCAGACACCGGCTTCGGTACACTCAGTGTCACATTCAGAGTGTCTTGAACCCTGCATCAGACATCAGCTTCAACACACTCGGTGCATCAGCCAATGTGCCCCGAGCCCTGCACCCGGCACTAACTTCAGCAGTGTCACACCCATTGTGTTCCGAACCCTACACTTGGCACCGACTTCACCACACTCAGTGTCACACCCAGAATGTCCCGAACTCTGCACCTGACACCGGCTTCAACACACTCGATGTCACACCCAGTGTGTCCTAAACCCTGTACCCGACACTGACTTCAACACACCCGGTGTCACACCCAGTGTGTCCCGAACCCTGCAACCGGTATCAGCTTCAATACATTCAGTGTCACACCCAGTGTCTCGAACCCTGCATTCAGCACCAACTTCAATCCAGTCATCCTGTGTGATGGAATATTACAGGGAAATCATCCTGAATGATGCAATATAGATGCAAACTCATCCTGGGTGATGGAATATGGAAGAGAAACCATCCTGGGTGATGGAATATGGAAGAGAAACCATCCTGGGTGATGGAATATGGAAGAGAAACCATCCTGGGTGATGGAATATGGAAGAGAAACCATCCTGGGTGATGGAATATGGAAGAGAAACCATCCTGGGTGATGGAATATGGAAGAGAAACCATCCTGGGTGATGGAATATGGAAGGGAAACCATCCTGGGTGATGGAATATGGAAGAGAAACCATCCTGGGTGATGGAATATGGAAGGGAAACCATCCTGGGTGATGGAATATGGAAGAGAAACCATCCTGGGTGATGGAATATGGAAGAGAAACCATCCTGGGTGATGGAATATGGAAGGGAAACCATCCTGGGTGATGGAATATGGAAGGGAAACCATCCTGGGTGATGGAATATGGAAGGGAAACCATCCTGGGTGATGGAATATGGAAGGGAAACCATCCTGGGTGATGGAATGGAAAAGAGAAACCATCTGGGTGATGGAATAAAGAAGGGGAAACCATCCTGGGTGAATGGAATATGGAAGAAAACCTCCTGGGTGATGGAATATGGAAAGGGAAACCATCCTGGGTGATGGAATATGAAAGGGAAACCATCTGGGTGATGGGATATGGAAGAGAAACATCCTGGGTGATGGAATTGGAGAGAAACCATCTGGGTGATGGAATATGGAGAGAACACATCTGGTGATGGATATGGAAGAGAAACCATCCTGGTGATGGAATATGGAAGGGAAAACATCTGGTTGATGGAATATGAAAGGGAACCCTGGGTGATGGGAAAATGGAAGGAACATCTGGGTGAAAGGATTATGGAAGGGAAACCATCCTGGGTGATGGAATATGGAAGGGAAACCATCCTGGGTGATGGAATATGGAAGGGAAACCATCCTGGGTGATGGAAATGGAAGGGAATAATCCTGGGTGATGGAATATGGAAGGGAAACCATCCTGGGTGATGGAATATGGAAGGGAAACCATCCTGGGTGATGGAATATGGAAGGGAAACCATCCTGGGTGATGGAACTTGACTAACATTCTTTGGACTGACCTCAAGCACTCTCGTTGTTACAAGACAGTGTGAATTTATATGTGAGGTTGAACATGTCACTTTCACTCAGTAAGTTCACAAAGTCCAGTTTGAATGAGGCACGGGTATGTGTGGTGGTGGTGGGATGCTGGGGGCACTGGTGTTTGGTGGGTATTGGAGTGGGAGGGACCTGGGGTACTGACGTATGTTGGGGGGTTGACCATTGGTACTGGTATCTGTGGATGATCAATTTTTTTTTTAAGGCAAAATTTGATTACAGTGGGAAATTAGCTATGTATCCTGTCGTTGAAATGTGTCTGCCTGAGCTGGGAGACATCTGAAGGGTGATGAGGATGCCGTCAAGTATTCCGCATTACGGGTTTAACAGCTTCAGCAGCTTCAGAGGTTTTCTCCCAACACAGAGTTATTCTTGCGCCGGAAACTCCTTCTCTCAGAATGCTTTATCTCATACATAGGAGAAATGGATTTTTATAATAATCATAATAATAATATATTAATAATAATATCTTTATTTACTACAAGTACATGTACAAGGTATACAGTCCTAGTGACATCAATGGCATACTACTATACAGAAAGCCGCTTATTATGCTGAGCATTTCTCCCAAATTAGGTCAATTTTGTCCCAGGATGCGACCCACACCAGTCGACTAACACCCAGGTACCCATTTTAAACTGATGGGTGAACAGGGACAGGGGCAGCAGATGTTTTATGGAAACACGTCCCAAATGTTTTTTCAGCCGTACCGGAGGAGATTCGAACCCCGGAGCTCAGTGTGTGAGCTGAGTGAGCCAGCGATCGATCGAAGGGAACAGAAATTTTTATCAGAGACAGACAAAGAAGAAGTAGGAGAGATGCTTGGATAACATTCATCTAAGTATATACGACAATGAAAAAATACCACAATGAAAACTGGAAATAAAACCAGTGTGTCAGCACACGAAAGCACTTATTTCGTACTTTCACTGTGGTATTTTTTTTCATATTTGCTATCAGGAGTTTTATTTTGATTTCTTCCATGTATGATAATCTATAATAATGAACAAATCTGGCGACAACCAGCCTGAACATAATGGAACAACGTCTACTCCACCTGTACTAAGCAACACTAGTCTGACCCAAGATTACTCGGGTACGACTAAGCTGCATTACTGAACATTAATTTATCACAGAGGCGATACAAAGACTCAAATATACACATACATGTACACACGCACACATATTGACCAGGGATACTGGTGTGGGGAAGTGTGGTTCAGGGGTACTGGTGTGTGTGTGTGTGTGTGTGAACTGCTGTATTGATTCCTTCAGCTGGGCCAGCCAGACCCTGCAGTGAAGCACACTGTCTGCCGTGGGTGGTGGCGACGCTGCTGTTGCTGCTGCGGCGGCGGCGGCGCCTGCTGCTACTGCTGCTGCTGCTGCTGCTGCTGCTGCTGCTGCTGCTGCTGCTGCTGCTGCTGCTGCTGCTGCTGCTGCTGCTGCTGCTGCTGCTGCGGCGGCGGCGGCGGCGCCTACTGCTACTGCTGCTGCTGCTGCTACTGCTGCTGCTGCTGCTGTTGCTGCTGCTGCTGCTGCTGCTGCTACTGCTGCTGCTGCTGCTGCTGCTGCTGCTGCTGCTGCTGCTGTTGCTGCTGCTGCTGCTGCTACTGCTGCTGCTGCTGCTGCTGCTGCTGCTGCTGCTGCTGCTGCTGCTGCTGCTGCTGCTGCTGCTGCTGCTGCTGCTGCTGCTGCTCACCAGTTATACTCCATATAATTAAACTTTATATAACAAAGAAATTACACTGGGGAAAATTATATGCAAATATGAGGAAATAAATACGTACAACAGTAATAATTAAAGCAGTATGGTACACATTTACAGGTGGTAATGAAGAATTAAACACGTGTGTAGCATCTTAGTTTATTTGTAGACGTGTCACCACCCAGTGGCTTCATCTGTACAAGAACATAATGTGAAGATTGTAGAATTATGTACGAAAGAGGTCATCAGGAGGGCCTGAGTACCTCTCTAGTACATAATTCTTCACATTATATCCTCGTATTGATGAAGTCACTGGTAGGCTAAACATCTGCGGTAAAGATACCCAGATGTTACTCACGTGTTTAATTTTTCATCTTTTCGGTATCATATACCATTCATGTACGAGGTTATTACGTGTCAGCACTAACAGCCTGGTTGATCAGGGCTAAGCACCCCTCAGGCAGCCTATGTACTAACAGTAACATAAGAACATAAGAAAGAAGGAACACTGCAACAGGCCTACTGACCCATGCGGAGCAGGTCCATGTTCCCCCCCCCCCCGGATTAGACCAATGACCAACCCCCCCCCCCGGGATTAGCCCAATGACCCACCCAGTCTGGTCATCTCTCCAGGTAAACTCCAGGTAAACAAGCTAGTCAGGTCCAACTCACACCCACCCACACCCACTCATGTATTTATCTAACCTATTTTTAAAACAACACAACGTTTTAGCTTGAATAACTATACTCGGGAGTTTGTTCCACTCATCCACAACTCTATTACCAAACCAGTGCTTTCCTATATCCTTCCTGAATCTGAATTTTTCCAACTTGAAACCATTGCTGTGAGTCCTGTCTTGGCTGGAAATTTTCAGCACGCTGTTTACATCCCCTTTATTTATTCCTGTTTTCCATTTATTCACCTCGATGATATCCTCCCTAATTCTACGCCTTTCGAGAGAGTGCAGATTCAGGGCCCTCAGTCTACCCTCATAGGGAAGATTTCTGATACATGGGATCATCCTTGTCATCCTCCTCTGTACGTTTTCCAGAGCATTTATATCCATTCTGTAATACGGTGACCAGAACTGAGCAGCATAGTCTAAATGAGGCCTAACAAGGATATATAGAGTTGAAGAACAACCTGAGGACTTCTATTATTTATACTTCTAGATATGAAGCCAAGAATTCTGTTAGCTTTATTGCGAACACTAATGCACTGTTGTCTTGGTTTTAGATTACTGCTAACCAGAACTCCTAAATCCTTTTCGTAATCAGTAGTATTAAGATCTACATTATTTAGTTTATATGTGGCATGGTTATTTAACTGTCCAACATTTAGAACTTTGCATTTGTCAATATTAAACTGCATCTGCCACTTCTCCGACCAGTGCATCAGTCTATTCAAATCATCCTGGAGTGCTCTAGTCAGGGCCAGATTAAGAAGTCTCCGGGCACTAGGCTATTCAGATTGGCGGGGCCCTTTACCGGTAAGCTAAGCGACCCCCTTCCAGCTTGGGGGGAAGGGTCGGTGAGAGCCTGTTTAACCCTGTAATCCTATCAGGTACCTCCCTTAACATTTAGAGGCGAAAACAAACATTTATCCATACACATCAATGTCTATCAACAACACTTCAGTTAATTTGTCACAGTACAAGTCTAGATAACGTGTAATTACTACAGAAAATTGGAGAGGAATCTCCCATACTCACCCATTAGCGGGAAAACACAGATGTTCTGATGTAAACAAAGGCATGTTGAGTGTTGCCATCTATGGTTAGGTTTATTTATTTTTATTTTATTTTATTTCATTATTTATTTTTGTTTTGATTAATTTTTAAAAAACAATTTTACTCTCCAAACACTTGAACTTTTTAGGTAGGGACCCCTTTGCACTTGCACCATGTGTGCAGTCTTGGATGAGCCCCTGAACCCCTTGGACCGCGGGGCCCTCAAATGCGTGGGGCCCTAGGCAAATGCCTAGTTTGCCTATGCGGTAATCTGGCCCTGGCTCTAGTGTCCTCATTAGAATGAACTGGACGGCCTATTTTGGTGTCATCAGCAAATTTGCTTATATCGCTATTTATTCCCTCATCTATGTCGTTTATATAAATTGTGAACAACAACGGGCCCAATGCTGACCCCTGAGGAACACTGCTTGTGACGTGCCCCCATTCTGATTTCTCCCCATTTATGCAAACTCTCTGCTGTCTATTTATCAGCCATGCTTCTACCCAGGAAAAAATTTCTCCTCCTATTCCGTGTACCTTAAGTTTCCTCAATAGCCTCTGGCGTGGAACTCTATCGAAAGCCTTACTGAAGTCCATATACACAATATCATGTTCATTACCATGATCTACCTCCTCAAACACCTTAGTGAAAAAAGTTAGTAAATTCGTAAAACTGTGTTGAGATTCATTAATCAATCTGTGCCTATCAAGATGGCTACGAATTGCTTCGGCAATTATTGATTCCATAAATTTTCCCACTATGGAGGTAAGGCTTATTGGTCTATAGTTCGAAGCCAAGGGCCTGTCACCTGCCTTGTAAATAGGTATTACATTTGCCATTTTCCACTTATCAGGCACTATGCCAGTTTGTAGTGATATGTTAAAAAGATTAGCCAAAGGTATGCTAAGTTCCTCTCTACATTCCTTTAACACTCTTGTAAACAGTTCATCAGGACCTGGAGATTTGTTAGGTTTTAGTTTCTCTATTTGTCTGAGGACCATGTCACTAGTTACTGCAATCGTGCATAGTTTATTATCATCCTCTTCTACATAATCTATTATTTCAGGAATATCGCTAGTATTTTCCTGGGTGAAAACTGAGAGGAAGTAGGTATTTAGAATTTTACACATATCCTTATCACTGTCAGTGATCTGACCAGAATTACTCTTAAGTGGGCCAATCTTGTCCCTAATCTTACTTCTGTATACCTTAGCCTCATAATCCCTTTTTGCTTTTCTTATTCCTTTCTTTATTTCTCTCTTTAATTGAATATATTGATTTCTTAACTGCTGATCCCCTCTTTTGATACGCATATATATGCCTCTCTTTTGACCAATGAGATGTTTTAATCTATTGTTCATCCATTTGGGATAATTTTCGTTAGATCTAATTTCCCTACTCGGAACAAAAGTTGTCTGGGCAGCTAGAACTATGCTCTGAAAAACGTCATATTGGCAGCCAAGATCACCTACCTGATCCATTAGTCAGGACATCCCAATTTAGCCCACCCAGGTAATTTTTCAGTCCCATGAAGTCTGCCAAGCGAAAATCTGGGACAAAGATTTGATTGCAGTTATCTGCATAATTCCATGATATATTGAAACTAAGTGATTTGTGGTCAAACCCCAAGTCACTTTTTCCTCAGTTTTTTACAACTTGTTTAAAACCAAGTCAAGCAGTTTTCCTCAGTTGGTTCGTCCAACCTGTTCAAAAGCAACCTAAAGTTAAGAAACCCCATTACACCAAATTTCTTCAAATGTTCAATAATTTTCTAAATTAAAACTCCTTATCCAACATTTTTTGGACCCTTATAATCCCCCAAAAATTCAGCCCTCCCTACAAGTTTGGGCGTTTTTCATTCCCATAAAAATTGTAGCCTTTAAATATTGAAAGCCAAAAAACCCCTTCTTTTTTTTACTTTTTCATGTAAACCCTTTTAAAATTATTTGACATAAGCATTTCCCCAATCTCCTTCTTTGACCTTCGTTTAATTTACTTTATAACCCCTGAAGTTATTCAGGCTTTCTATCTTTATTGCCCCCTTTTGTTATACCAATAAACTATCCCCTCCTTCAATATCTTGTTATCTATCTTATTTCTTAACCCCAATTTTTTGAATATTTTTTAAGGACTACCACAGGTTCCGTTAAAATTTTTGTTTTTAACAATTGATTGCCATTACTAGAAACTTTATTTCATATTCTTTTAAAATTACCTTAGATCACCTAATTAACTTTTTAAAATGCTGCAACCATCCTTTCCCACAATTTAACTATCCTTAAATTCTTGAAAAATTTTCCCCTTTCCCCTACAATGAAGGAATGCAACACTCATCCCGGAGGAACCCATACCTTGCATTAATATCATTTTGCCAAAATAGTCCCTTCTAAGGAAGAATTGCTAATTTTGGGCCCCCTTTCTAGCCAAATTTATCCTTTGCCTAGACTCCATCATTTCCACCCCCTTTCTGCTGTCTCAATGCTTACCCCCCTTAGCCCCAAATCTAATGGCTGCCCCTTCCCTGCATAAAATCCCCTCCTGCCCTTCCCAACAACCCAGGCACACGTTAATGGCTTTTTCCCCAAATTACGGCCATAAATATCAATTTCTACCTTTTACAGGGATCGGGGAAACACTCCTCTAACCTTTGTCTCTGTTAAAAAAAGGGGCAATATTTTTCCTCCCTTTAAAAATTTCTCTTTAACTTATACCTTTCCCTGAACTTAATCATTTCACTAAAGACCTGCTTCAAACTGGGAACCATTCCTTCCTTCACTTTCTTTACTCTCATTCCCCTAACTTGCACTTCCACTTCCTTTTCCCCTTAAGGTAATTCCTTCTTACCACTAATCCTTACACTCTCCAAACCATTTGCGGTTAATTTCCCATCCCCAAAAAAGTAGAACTCCCCCACTGAACCGGACTTCTAACATACAAAAACCAATTTTGAACACCACCAAATAAATTCTTTGGAATTAGGACGATGAAACATCCCCAAATTCCCAAGGCTTATTAAATATTATTTTTTATAAATTAATTTTTTTAATATTAAAAAAATTTATTTATTTAATTATATGAATGAAATAAGTTACTGTGGCTTAGGAAAGGGGTGTTAATGTTATTTAAAAATATTAAAAATTTAATAATATGATAAATATTTAAATTTTTTTTTACATGATTTTAATTTTTTATAAATAAAATATTAAAAAATTTTATATATATATATTATATATATATATATAATTATATATATATTTATATAATATAAATAATCTATATATTTTTTTATATATATATATATATATTATATATATAAATATTATATATATTATATATATATATATATATATATTATATGCAATAAGACCACAATAAACAGGTGATTTCAGGAATATGAAAACAACCACTCTGAAAGAATAGAAAAATTTCCCAAGCCTTTCGTGACTACTAACATTATCAAGGAACTATGAAAGAAAAGCATCCAAGGAAGCTATATAAGGGGTCTGGCCAACACCTCACTATCAGACCCCACAAGGGTTAAACACCTGACACGTGCTGGCCCAAACGGGACAGGTCCTTCGCACAACTCACCAGCAAAACTATTCTACCCAAGAAAATGTAAAAATTATTATTTGTCCAGTGTATTTTTAAAATTTCTTCCCAAATTCTATTAATTATAAATGGATTCAATTTGTATAAACCAAAGGAAATATTCATATTATTATCAAAACTGCTTTTTATGAAACAAGATTCAATTATATTTTCCCATAGACCATGGGCTTGCTTGATACTACTTTCTCAACTTTTGAAAATCAATTGGATGGTTAAAATCTCTTACATGAAATTTAAAAAGATCATTGGAATCTTGTCCAGTTTAATGCCCATATTTAGTTGTTTTAATCTTAGTTCGAGATTTTTACCAGTTTGACCGTAATAAACTTTATCGCAAATTTTACAAGGAATCTTATAGACACATTTCCATCAGCATTTTGGGGGGGAATTCTTTATCAAAAGTTTTTTACTTATCAAGATTTTTTGAATACAACTTTAATATTAAAAGTCTTAAGAAGAGAAGGCAAATCAACCAAGTTTTCATGGTAAGGGAGAACCAACATATTTTTAGTTGAATAAGGCTGGTTGTCCCTTTTTTGGGTTGTAAAAAGTATTTCTAGCAACTTTAAAAGATTTATCAATTACATTTCTTGGGTATTTTAAATCATTTCCAATTTTCATAAATTTTGGATATTTCCTCATCTATGAACTCAGGACTACAAATTCGTAAAGCTCTTTAAAACATTGATGAGAAAACGACAGTTTGACTCTATCTTGATGCGAGGAATAATAGT
>NC_069445.1:38215566-38295566 GCF_026875155.1 Cherax quadricarinatus | reverse complement strand
TGTAAAAATCAGTGTTCCATCATACTGTAACATCAGTTTCCATCATACTGTAACATCAGTGTTCCATCATACTGTAATATCAGTGTTCCATCATACTGTAACATCAGTGTTCCAACATACCGTAACATCAGTGTTCCATCATACTGTAACATCAGTGTTCCAACATACTGTAACATCAGTGTTCCATCATACTGTAACATCAGTGTTCCATCATACTGTAACATCAGTGTTCCAATCATACTGTAACATCAGTGTTCCATCATACTGTAACATCATGTTTTCAACATAATGTAACATCAGTGTTCCAACATACTGTAAACATCAGTGTTCCATCATACTGTAACATCAGTGTTCCATCATACTGTAACATCAGTGTTCCATCATACTGTAACATCAGTGTTCCAACATACTGTAACATCAGTGTTCCATCATACTGTAACATCAGTGTTCCATCATACTGTAACATCAGTGTTCCATCATACTGTAACATCAGTGTTCCATCATACTGTAACATCAGTGTTCCAACATAATGTAACATCAGTGTTCCAACATACTGTAACATCAGTGTTCCATCATACTGTAACATCAGTGTTCCATCACACTGTAACATCAGTGTTCCATCATACTGTATCAGTGTTCCATCATACTGTAACATCAGTGTTCCATCATACTGTAACATCAGTGTTCCATCATACTGTAACATCAGTGTTCCATCATACTGTAACGTCAGTGTTCCATCATACTGTAACATCAGTGTTCCATCATAAATGTAAACATCAGTTTCCATCATACTGTAACATCAGTGTTCCATCATACTGTAACATCAGTGTTCCATCACACTGTAACATCAGTGTTCCATCAAACTGTAATATCAGTGTTCCATCATACTGTAACATCAGTGTTCCATCATACTGTAACATCAGTGTTCCATCATACTGTAACATCAGTGTTCCCCTCATACTGTAACATCAGTGTTCCATCTACTGTAACATCAGTGTTCCATCATACTGTAACATCAGTGTTCCAACATAATGTAACATCAGTGTTCCATCATACTGTAACATCAGTGTTCCATCATTCTGAAACATCAGTGTTTCATCATACTGAAACGTCAGTGTTTTCCCTCATACTGTAACATCAGTGTTCCATCATACTGTAACATCAGTGTTCCAATATACTGTAACATCAGTGTTCCATCATACTGTAACATCAGTGTTCCATCATACTGTAACATAAGTGTTCCATCATACTGTAACATCAGTGTTCCGTCATACTGTAACAACAGGGGTTTCCAAAATACTGTAACATCAGTGTTCCATCATACTGTAACATCAGTGTTCCATCATACTCTAACATCAGTGTTTCCATCATACTGTAACATCAGTGTTCCCAATATAATGTAAACATCAGTGTTCCCCTCATACTGTAACATCAGTGTTCCATCATACTGTAACATCAGTGTTCCAACATAATGTAACATCAGTGTTCCATCATACTGTAACATCAGTGTTCCATCATACTGTAACATCAGTGTTCCATCATACTGTAACATCAGTGTTCCCCTCATACTGTAACATCAGTGTTTCAACATACTGTAACGTCAGTGTTCCATCATACTGTAACATCAGTGTTCCATCATACTGCAACATCAGTGTTCCATCATACTGAAACATCCCGTGTTCCATCATACTGTAACATCAGTGTTCCATCATACTGTAACATCAGTGTTCCATCATACTGTAACATCAGTGTTCCATCATACTGTAACATCAGTGCTCCATCATACTGTAACATCAGTGTTCCATCATACTGTAACATCAGTGTTTTCCCTCATACTGTAACATCAGTGTTCCATCATACTGTAACATCAGTGTTCCATCATACTGTAATATCAGTGTTCCATCATACTGTAACATCAGTGTTCCATCATACAGTAACATCAGTGTTCCATCATACTGTAACATCAGTGTTCCATCATACTGTAACATCAGTGTTCCATCATACTGTAACATCAGTGTTCCATCATACTGTAACATCAGTGTTCCATCATACTGTAATATCAGTGTTCCATCATACTGCAACATCAGTGTTCTAACATAATGTAACATCAGTGTTCCAACATACTGTAACATCAGTGTTCCATCATACTGTAACATCAGTGTTCTAACATAATGTAACATCAGTGTTCCATCATACTGTAACATCAGTGTTCCATCATACTGTAACATCAGTGTTCCATCATACTGTAACGTCAGTGTTCCATCATACTGTAACATCAGTGTTCCATGATACTGTAACATCAGTGTTCCAACATAATGTAACATCAGTGTTCCAATATACTGTAGCATCAGTGTTCCATCATACTGTAACATCAGTGTTCCATCATACTGTAACATCAGTGTTCCATCATACTGTAACATCAGTGTTCCATCATACTGTAACATCAGTGTTCCATCATACTGTAATACCAGTGTTCCATCATACTGTAACATCAGTGTTCCATCATACTGTAACATCAGTGTTCCATCATACTGTAACATCAGTGTTCCATCATACTGTAACATCAGTGTTCCATCATACTGTATCAGTGTTCCATCATACTGTAACATCAGTGTTTCATCATACTGTAACATCAGTGTTCCATCATACTGTAACATCAGTGTTCAATCATACTGTAACATCAGTGTTCCATCATACCGTAACATCAGTGTTCCATCATACTGTAATATCAGTGTTCCATCATACTGTAACATCAGTGTTCCAACATAATGTAACATCAGTGTTCCATCATACTGTAACATCAGTGTTCCATCATACTGTAACATCAGTGTTCCAATATACTGTAACATCAGTGTTCCATCATATGTAACAATCCATCATTGTTCCATCATACTGTAACATCAGTGTTCCATCATACTGTAACATCAGTGTTCCATCATACTGTAATATCAGTGTTCCATCATACTGTAACATCAGTGTTCCAACATAATGTAACATCAGTGTTCCAATATACTGTAACATCAGTGTTCCATCATACTGTAACATCAGTGTTCCATCATACTGTAACATCAGTGTTCCATCATACTGTAACATCAGTGTTCCATCATACTGGGAACATCAGTGTTCCCCAACATAATGTAACATCAGTGTTCCATCATACTGTAACATCAGTGTTCCATCATTCTGAAACATCAGTGTTTCATCATACTGTAACATCAGTGTTCCATCATACTGTAACATCAGTGTTCCAATATACTGTAACATCAGTGTTCCATCATACTGTAACATCAGTGTTCCATCATACTGTAACATAAGTGTTCCATCATACTGTAACATCAGTGTTCCATCATACTGTAACATCAGTGTTCCAATATACTGTAACATCAGTGTTCCATCATACTGTAACATCAGTGTTCCATCATACTCTAACATCAGTGTTCCATCATACTGTAACATCAGTGTTCCAACATAATGTAACATCAGTGTTCCATCATACTGTAACATCAGTGTTCCATCGTACTGTAACATCAGTGTTCCAACATAATGTAACATCAGTGTTCCATCATACTGTAACATCAGTGTTCCATCATACTGTAACATCAGTGTTCCATCATACTGTAACATCAGTGTTCCATCAAAACTGTAACATCAGTGTTCCATCATAAATGTAACATCAGTGTTCCATCATAAATGTAATATCAGTGTTCCATCATACTGTAACATCAGTGTTCTAACATAATGTAACATCAGTGTTCCAATATACTGTAACATCAGTGTTCCATCATACTGTAACATCAGTGTTCCATCATACTGTAACATCAGTGTTCCATCGTACTCTAACATCAGTGTTCCATCATACTGTAACGTCAGTGTTCCATCATACTGTAACATCAGTGTTCCATCATACTGTAACGTCAGTGTTCCATCATACTGTAACATCAGTGTTCCATCATACTGTAACATCAGTGTTCCATCATACTGTAACATCAGTGTTCCATCATACTGTAACATCAGTGTTCCATCATACTGTAACATCAGTGTTCCATCATAAATGTAACATCAGTGTTCCATCATACTGTAACATCAGTGTTCCATCATACTGTAACATCAGTGTTCCCATCATACTGTAACATCAGTGTTCCATCATACTGTAACATCAGTGTTTTCCCTCATACTGTAACATCAGAGTTCCATCATACTGTAACATCAGTGTTCCATCATACTGTAACATCAGTGTTCCATCATACTGTAACATCAGTGTTCCATCATACTGTATCAGTGTTCCATCATACTGTAACATCAGTGTTTCATCATACTGTAACATCAGTGTTCCATCATACTGTAACATCAGTGTTCCATCATACTGTAACATCATGTTCCATCATACAGTAACATCAGTGTTCCATCATACTGTAATATCAGTGTTCCATCATACTGTAACATCAGTGTTCCAACATAATGTAACATCAGTGTTCCAACATAATGTAACATCAGTGTTCCAATATACTGTAACAACAGTGTTCCATCATACTGTAACATCAGTGTTCCATCATACTGTAACATCAGTGTTCCATCATACTGTAACATCAGTGTTCCATCATACTGTAACATCAGTGTTCCATCATACTGTAACGTCAGTGTTCCATCATACTGTAACATCAGTGTTCCATCATACTGTAACATCAGTGTTCCAACATAATGTAACATCAGTGTTCCAATATACTGTAACAACAGTGTTCCATCATACTGTAACATCAGTGTTCCATCATACTGTAACATCAGTGTTCCATCATACTGTAATATCAGTGTTCCATCATACTGTAACATCAGTGTTCCAACATAATGTAACATCAGTGTTCCAATATACTGTAACATCAGTGTTCCATCATACTGTAACATCAGTGTTCCATCATTCTGTAACATCAGTGTTCCATCATACTGTAACGTCAGTGTTCCATCATACTGTAACATCAGTGTTCCATCATACTGTAACATCAGTGTTCCAACATAATGTAACATCAGTGTTCCAATATACTGTAACAACAGTGTTCCATCATACTGTAACATCAGTGTTCCATCATACTGAAACATCAGTGTTCCATCATAATTTAACATCAGTGTTTCATCATACTGTAACGTCAGTGTTACATCATACTGTAACATCAGTGTTCCATCATACTGTAACATCAGTGTTCCATCATACTGTAACATCAGTGTTCCAACATAATGTAACATCAGTGTTCCATCATACTGTAACATCAGTGTTCCATCATTCTGAAACATCAGTGTTTCATCATACTGTAACGTCAGTGTTCCATCATACTGTAACATCAGTGTTCCATCATACTGTAACATCAGTGTTCCAATATACTGTAACATCAGTGTTCCATCATACTGTAACATCAGTGTTCCATCATACTGTAACATCAGTGTTCCATCATACTGTAACATAGTGTTCCATCATACTGTAACATCAGTGTTCCAATATACTGTAACATCAGTGTCCCATCATACTGTAACATCAGTGTTCCATCATACTCTAACATCAGTGTTCCATCATACTGTAACATCAGTGTTCCAACATAATGTAACATCAGTGTTCCATCATACTGTAACATCAGTGTTCCATCATACTGTAACATCAGTGTTCCAACATAATGTAACATCAGTGTTCCATCATGCTGTAACATCAGTGTTCCATCATACTGTAACATCAGTGTTCCATCATACTGTAACATCAGTGTTCCATCATACTGTAACATCAGTGTTTCATCATACTGTAACGTCAGTGTTCCATCATACTGTAACATCAGTGTTCCATCATACTGTAACATCAGTGTTCCATTATACTGAAACATCAGTGTTTCATCATACTGTAACATCAGTGTTCCAATATACTGTAACATCAGTGTTCCATCATACTGTAACATCAGTGTTCCATCATACTCTAACATCAGTGTTCCATCATACTGTAACATCAGTGTTTCAACATAATGTAACATCAGTGTTCCATCATACTGTAACATCAGTGTTCCATCATACTGTAACATCAGTGTTCCAACATAATGTAACATCAGTGTTCCATCATACTGTAACATCATGTTCCATCATACTGTAACATCAGTGTTTCATCATACTGTAACATCAGTGTTCCATCATACTGTAACATCAGTGTTCCATCATATTGTAACATCAGCGTTCCAATATACTGTAACATCAGTGTTCCATCATACTGTAACATCAGTGTTCCATCATACTGTAACATCAGTGTTCCATCATACTGTAACATCAGTGTTCGAACATACTGTAACATCAGTGTTCCATCATACTGTAACATCAGTGTTCCATCATACTGTAACATCAGTGTTCCATCATACTGTAACATCAGTGTTCCAACATAATGTAACATCAGTGTTCCATCATACTGTAACATCAGTGTTCCATCATACTGTAACATCAGTGTTTCATCATACTGTAACGTCAGTGTTCCATCATACTGTAACATCAGTGTTCCATCATACTGTAGCATCAGTGTTTTCCCTCATACTGTAACGTCAGTGTTACATCAACTGTAACATCAGTGTTCCATCATACTGTAACATCAGTGTTCCATCATACTGTAACATCAGTGTTCCAACATAATGTAACATCAGTGTTCCATCATACTGTAAACATCAGTGTTCCATCATTCTGAAACATCAGTGTTTCACCATACTGTAACGTCAGTGTTCCATCATACTGTAACATCAGTGTCCATCATACTGTAACATCAGTGTTCCAATATACTGTAACATCAGTGTTCCAAACATACTGTAACATCAGTGTTCCATCATACTGTAACATCAGTGTTCCATCATACTGTAACATAGTGTTCCATCATACTGTAACATCAGTGTTCCAATATACTGTAACATCAGTGTCCCATCATACTGTAACATCAGTGTTCCATCATACTCTAACATCAGTGTTCCATCATACTGTAACATCAGTGTTCCAACATAATGTAACATCAGTGTTTTCCCTCATACTGTAACATCAGTGTTCCATCATACTGTAACATCAGTGTTCCAACATAATGTAACATCAGTGTTCCATCATGCTGTAACATCAGTGTTCCATCATACTGTAACATCAGTGTTTCCATCATACTGTAACATCAGTGTTCCATCATACTGTAACATCAGTGTTTCATCATACTGTAACGTCAGTGTTCCATCATACTGTAACATCAGTGTTCCATCATACTGTAACATCAGTGTTCCATTATACTGAAACATCAGTGTTTCTTCATACTGTAACATCAGTGTTCCAATATACTGTAACATCAGTGTTCCATCATACTGTAACATCAGTGTTCCATCATACTCTAACATCAGTGTTCCATCATACTGTAACATCAGTTTCAACATAAATGTAACATCAGTGTTCCATCATACTGTAACATCAGTGTTCCATCATACTGTAACATCAGTGTTCCAACATAATGTAACACAGTGTTCCATCATACTGTAACACAGTGTTCCATCATACTGTAACATCAGTGTTTCATCATACTGTAAACATCATGTTTCCATCATACTGTAACATCAGTGTTCCATCATATTGTAACATCAGCGTTCCAATATACTGTAACATCAGTGTTCCATCATACTGTAACATCAGTGTTCCATCATACTGTAACATCAGTGTTCCATCATACTGTAACATCAGTGTTCCATCATACTGTAAAAATCAGTGTTCCAACATAATGTAACATCAGTGTTCCATCATACTGTAACATCAGTGTTCCATCATACTGTAACATCAGTGTTTCATCATACTGTAACGTCAGTGTTCCATCATACTGTAACATCAGTGTTCCATCATACTGTAGCATCAGTGTTCCATCATACTGTAACATCAGTGTTCCATCATACTGTAACATCAGTGTTCCATCATACTGTAACATCAGTGTTCCATCATACTGTAACATCAGTGTTCCATCATTCTGTAACATAAGTGTTCCATCATACTGTAACATCAGTGTTCCATCATACTGTAACATCAGTGTTCCAACATACTGTAACATCAGTGTTCCATCATACTGTAACATCAGTGTTCCATCATACTGTAACATCAGTGTTCCAACATACAGTAACATCAGTGTTCCAATATACTGTAACATCAGTGTTCCAACATACTGTAACATCAGTGTTCCATCATTCTGTAACATAAGTGTTCCATCATACTGTAACATCAGTGTTCCATCATACTGTAACATCAGTGTTCCAAAATACTGTAACATCAGTTCCATCATACTGTAACATCAGTGTTCCATCATACTGTAACATCAGTGTTCCAACATACAGTAACATCAGTGTTCCAATATACTGTAACATCAGTGTTTCATCATACTGTAACGTCAGTGTTCCATCATACTGTAACATCAGTGTTCCATCATACTGTAACATCAGTGTTCCATTATACTGAAACATCAGTGTTTCATCATACTGTAACATCAGTGTTCCAATATACTGTAACATCAGTGTTCCATCATACTGTAACATCAGTGTTCCATCATACTCTAACATCAGTGTTCCATCATACTGTAACATCAGTGTTTCAACATAATGTAACATCAGTGTTCCATCATACTGTAACATCAGTGTTCCATCATACTGTAACATCAGTGTTCCAACATAATGTAACATCAGTGTTCCATCATACTGTAACATCAGTGTTCCATCATACTGTAACATCAGTGTTTCATCATACTGTAACATCAGTGTTCCATCATACTGTAACATCAGTGTTCCATCATATTGTAACATCAGCGTTCCAATATACTGTAACATCAGTGTTCCATCATACTGTAACATCAGTGTTCCATCATACTGTAACATCAGTGTTCCATCATACTGTAACATCAGTGTTCCTCATCATACTGTAACATCAGTGTTCCAACGTAATGTAACATCAGTGTTCCATCATACTGTAACATCAGTGTTCCATCATACTGTAACATCAGTGTTTCATCATACTGTAACGTCAGTGTTCCATCATACTGTAACATCAGTGTTCCATCATACTGTAGCATCAGTGTTCCATCATACTGTAACGTCAGTGTTACATCATACTGTAACATCAGTGTTCCATCATACTGTAACATCAGTGTTCCATCATACTGTAACATCAGTGTTCCAACATAATGTAACATCAGTGTTCCATCATACTGTAACATCAGTGTTCCATCATTCTGAAACATCAGTGTTTCATCATACTGTAACGTCAGTGTTCCATCATACTGTAACATCAGTGTTCCATCATACTGTAACATCAGTGTTCCAATATACTGTAACATCAGTGTTCCATCATACTGTAACATCAGGGGTTCCATCATACTGTAACATCAGTGTTCCATCATACCCGTAACATAGTGTTCCATCATACTGTAACATCAGTGTTCCAATATACTGTAACATCAGTGTCCCCATCATAAATGTAACATCAGTGTTTCCATCATACTCTAACATCAGTGTTCCATCATACTGTAACATCAGTGTTCCAACATAATGTAACATCAGTGTTCCATCATACTGTAACATCAGTGTTCCATCAATACTGGTAAACATCAGTGTTCCAACATAATGTAACATCAGTGTTCCATCATGCTGTAACATCAGTGTTCCATCATACTGTAACATCAGTGTTCCATCATACTGTAACATCAGTGTTCCATCATACTGTAACATCAGTGTTTCATCATACTGTAACGTCAGTGTTCCATCATACTGTAACATCAGTGTTCCATCATACTGTAACATCAGTGTTCCATTATACTGAAACATCAGTGTTTCATCATACTGTAACATCAGTGTTCCAATATACTGTAACATCAGTGTTCCATCATACTGTAACATCAGTGTTCCATCATACTCTAACATCAGTGTTCCATCATACTGTAACATCAGTGTTTCAACATAATGTAACATCAGTGTTCCATCATACTGTAACATCAGTGTTCCATCATACTGTAACATCAGTGTTCCAACATAATGTAACATCAGTGTTCCATCATACTGTAACATCAGTGTTCCATCATACTGTAACATCAGTGTTTCATCATACTGTAACATCAGTGTTCCATCATACTGTAACATCAGTGTTCCATCATATTGTAACATCAGCGTTCCAATATACTGTAACATCAGTGTTCCATCATACTGTAACATCAGTGTTCCATCATACTGTTAACATCATGTTCAATATACTGTAACATCAGTTGTTCCATCATACTGTAACATCATGTTCCATCATACTGTAAAAATCAGTGTTCCCATCATACTGTAACATAGTGTTCCATCATACTGTAACATCAGTGTTCCAATATACTGTAACATCAGTGTCCCATCATACTGTAACATCAGTGTTCCATCATACTCTAACATCAGTGTTCCATCATACTGTAACATCAGTGTTCCAACATAATGTAACATCAGTGTTCCATCATACTGTAACATCAGTGTTCCATCATACTGTAACATCAGTGTTCCAACATAATGTAACATCAGTGTTCCATCATGCTGTAACATCAGTGTTTCCCTCATACTGTAACATCAGTGTTCCATCATACTGTAACATCAGTGTTCCATCATACTGTAACATCGGTGTTTCATCATACTGTAACGTCAGTGTTTTCCCTCATACTGTAACATCAGTGTTCCATCATACTGTAACATCAGTGTTCCATTATACTGAAACATCAGTGTTTCATCATACTGTAACATCAGTGTTCCAATATACTGTAACATCAGTGTTCCATCATACTGTAACATCAGTGTTCCATCATACTCTAACATCAGTGTTCCATCATACTGTAACATCAGTGTTTCAACATAATGTAACATCAGTGTTCCATCGTACTGTAACATCAGTGTTCCATCATACTGTAACATCAGTGTTCCAACATAATGTAACATCAGTGTTCCATCATTTCTGTAACATCAGTGTTCCATCATACTGTAACATCAGTGTTTCATCATACTGTAACATCAGTGTTCCATCATACTGTAACATCATGTTTCCATCATATTGTAACATCAGCGTTCCAATATACTGTAACATCAGTGTTCCATCATACTGTAACATCAGTGTTCCATCATACTGTAACATCAGTGTTCCATCATACTGTAACATCAGTGTTCCATCATACTGTAACATCAGTGTTCCAACATAATGTAACATCAGTGTTCCATCATACTGTAACATCAGTGTTCCATCATACTGTAACATCATGTTTCATCATACTGTAACGTCAGTGTTCCATCATACTGTAACATCATGTTTCCATCATACTGTAGCTCAGTGTTCCATCATACTGTAACATCATGTTCCATCATACTTAACATCAGTGTTCCATCATACTGTAACATCAGTGTTTCCATCATACTGTAACATCAGTGTTTCCATTATTCTGTAACATAAGTGTTCCATTTATACTGTAACATCAGTGTTCCATCATTACTGTAACATCAGTGTTCCAACATACTGTAACATCAGTGTTCTCTATTACTTATACATCAGTGTTCCATCATACTGTAACATCAGTGTTCCAACATACAGTAACATCAGTGTTCCAACATACTGTAACATCAGTGTTCCAACATACTGTAACATCAGTGTTCCATCATACTGTAACATCAGTGTTCCACATAAATGTAACATCAGTGTTCCAACATACTGTAACATCAGTGTCCAACATACTGTAACAATCAGTGTTCCAACATACTGTAACATCATGTTCCATCATACTGTAACATCAGTGTTCCATCATACAATAACATCAGTGTTCCAACATACTGTAACATCAGTGTTCCAACATACTGTAACATCAGTGTTCTATCATACTGTAACATCAGTGTTCCAACATACAGTAACATCAGTGTTCCAACATACAGTAACATCAGTGTTCCAACATACATGTAAATCATGTTACCAACATACTGTATATAAAAAACCAGGACGTGTGACAGGTACAAGTGAAACATGGGGGTAAATATGACACCTTAGACAGGACACAAGTGATATTCGATGGCAGCAACCAGACTGCAGGGCAGACGCAAGGCTGAACCACAGACGCAAGGTTGCATAGCAGGCGCAAGGCAGACGAAGGCTGCAGCACATGCGCAAGGCAGCGGCGCAGGCGCAAGGCTGGACGCAAACGGACGGCTGCGGCACAGACGCAAGGCTGCGGGGCATACGCAAGGCTGGGCGCAGACGCCCCTCAAGGGCTCCTTGACGCTGGTGAGGGGCTCTTGATTTCTAGAATTGGATCTGTGTTTCAGTTCCCTGATTGGAGCCTGAATACCTTCCAACCCCCCCCCCCCACACAGGCGCTGTATAATTCCTACGTGTTTAAGCTCCTCACAATAATAATAATAATACTAATAACAATAATAATAATAAAAATAATAATAATAATAATAATAATAATAATAATAATAATAATAATAATAATAATAATAATAATAATGCGCTTACGCAAGGCTGAAGCGCAGACACAAGGCTACACAGAGCTGCAGACGCTACACCAGGACTATTGATATATATTAGAGAAAAGTAAGAATGAAAGATAGGATCCCGATGCTGCTGCTTATACAGGACATGCACCGGTAGTAGATCGGTAATCAGGAACAACTCTCTCTTCAGAGGTCCAAAACATTATGAAAGAAACTAAAACAGGTGACCCAAGCTAACACCTGACTCGCAATAAGAGGTCATTCACTTTAACCTGGAGAACTTTCTGTTACCCACCACATATCCTTATTACGTAGACCTTATTACATAGGCCGGGATACTGCTGTATACTAACAGCCCCATTCCAAGGTAAGTGAACCCTCAGATCTAAAGAATGTACATACCAGGGGTATACCTGTAGAGGTTCTCGAGGATCAACGCCCCCGCGGCCCGGTCTGCGACAAGGCTTCCTGGTGGATCAGGGTCTGATTAACCAGGCTGTTACTACTGGCCGCACGTAGACCGACATACGAATCACAGCCCGTTTGATCAGGTACTGACTTTAGGTGCCTCTCAGTGCTTTCTTGAAGACAGCCAGGGGTCTATTCGTAATCCCCGTTATGTACGCCGGGAGGCAGGAGAATAATCTTGGGCACCTGGCACTTGCTGTGTTGTCTCAGCGTACTCGTGGCGCCCTTGTTTTTCATTACGGGTTTGTTGCATCTCCTGCCGAGTCTTTTGCTTTCGTAAGGAGTGATTTTTGTGTGCACATCTGGGACAATTCGTCTAGGGTTTTCGAAGTGTATATTGTCAGAGATCCTTTACTGCATTAATTACTGGGAATATTTGGATTCACTCGACCTGTACTCACTGGAGCGCAGGCAAGATACGTCATAATCTACACCTGCAAAATCCTAGAGAGACTGGTCCCAAATCTGCACACAGAAGTCACTCCTTATGAAAGCAGAAGACTGGGCAGACTGTGCAACATAACCCCCCGCCACCCAATGAAATACAAGGGCTCAATGAGTACAATAAGAGACAATAAGTGTCTGGGGCCTAAGACTGTTCAACAGCCTCCCACCATACATAAGGGGAATTACTAATAGACCTCTGGCTGTCTTCAAGAGGGAGCTGGACAGATACCTAAAGTCAGCACTGATCAGCCGGGCTGTGGTCTGTACGTTGGATTGTGAGCGGCCAGTAGTAACAGCCTGATTGATCAGGCCCTGATCCATTGCGGGGGTGTTGACCTTCGGAACGACCTGCAGATATATAATGTGACATGAAATCACACATCAACACAATCATGTTACACTATAATGGTTCATCGTGTTGTAAAGCGCCAACACAGGTGACGCCACTAGACACTTTCTTCTGGGCAAAGAAATATTCTCATAAAGGATTACTTAATATTATATTAATAACAAACATAATACTGCTAATAATAATAATAATTTTCATAAATAATAACAATAATAATTAATCGGGTATGGAGTGTGTTAATTAGTACACAACAACATTCACTGATCTCATGTCCCTACGTCACAACCCTCATCTCTACGTCACAACCCTCATCTCTACGTCACAACCCTCATCTCTACGTCACAACCCTCATCTCTACGTCACAACCTCATCCTACGTCACAACCCTCATCTCTAGGGCACAACCCTCATTCTACGTCACAACCCTCATCTCTACTCCAACCCTCATCTCTACGTCACAACCCTCATCTCTACGTCACAACCCTCATCTCTACGTCACAACCCTCATCTCTACGTCACAACCCTCATCTCTACGTCACAACCCTCATCTCTACGTCACAACCCTCATCTCTACGTCACAACCCTCATCTCTACGTCACAACCCTCATCTCTACGTCACAACCCTCATCTCTACGTCACAACCTCATCCTACGTCACAACCCTCATCTCTACGTCACAACCCTCATCTCTACGTCACAACCCTCATCTCTACGTCACAACCTCATTTATCAACCTCATCTCTACGTCACAACCCTCATCTCTACGTCACAACCCTCATCTCTACGTCACAACCCTCATCTCTACGTCACAAACCCTCATCTCTACGTCACAACCCTCATCTCTACGTCACAACCATCATCCTACGTCACAACCCTCATCTCTACGTCACAACCCTCATCTCTACGTCACAACCCTCATCTCTACGTCACAACCCTCATCCTACGTCACAACCCTATCTCTACGTCACAACCCTCATCTCTTACGTCACAACCCTCACTCTCTACGTCACAACCCTCATCTCTACGTCACAACCTCATCTCTACGTCACAACCCTCATCTCTACGTCACAACCCTCATCTCTACGTCACAACCCTCATCTCTACGTCACAACCTCATCCTACGTCACAACCCTCATCTCTACGTCACAACCCTCATCTATACAACTTCTCTACGTCACAACCCTCATCCCTACGTCACAACCCTCATCTCTACGTCACAACCCTCATCTCTACGTCACAACCCTCATCTCTACGTCACAACCATCATCTCCTACGTCACAACCCTCATCTCTACGTCACAACCCTCATCTCTACGTCCAAACCTCATCTTTTACGTCACAACCCTCATCCTACGTCACAACCCTCATCTCTAGTCACAACCCTCATCTCTACGTCACAACCTCATCTCTACGTCACAACCCTCATCTCTACGTCACAACCTCATCTCTACGTCACAATCTCATCTCTACGTCACAACCCTCATCTCTACGTCACAACCCTCATCCTACGTCACAACCTCATCTCTACGTCACAACTCTCATCCCTACGTCACAACCTCATCCCTACGTCACAATCTCATCCTACGTCACAACCCTATCCTAGTCACAATCCTCATCCTACGTCACAATCCTCATCCTCGTCACAACCTCATCCTACGTCACAACCCCATTCCTACGTCACAACCTCATCTACGTCACAACCCTCATCCCTACGTCACAACCTCATCCTACGTCACAATCCTCATTCCTACGTCACAATTCTCATCCCTACGTCACAACCCTCATCCCTACGTCACAACCCTCATCTCTACGTCACAACCCTCATCCCTAGTCACAACCTCATCTCTACGTCACAACCTCATCTCTACGTCACAACCCTCATCTCTACGTCACAACCCTCATCCCTACGTCACAACCCTCATCCCTACGTCACAACCCTCATCCCTACGTCACAACCCTCATCCCTACGTCACAATCCTCATTCCTACGTCACAATTCTCATCCCTACGTCACAACCCTCATCCCTACGTCACAACCCTCATCCCTACGTCACAACCTCATCCCTACGTCACAATCCTCATTCCTACGTCACAATTCTCATCCCTACGTCACAACCCTCATCCCTACGTCACAACCCTCATCCCTACGTCACAACCCTCATCCCTACGTCACAATCCTCATTCCTACGTCACAATTCTCATCCCTACGTCACAACCCTCATCCCTACGTCACAACCCTCATCCCTACGTCACAACCTCATCCCTACGTCACAACCCTCATCCCTACGTCACAATCCTCATTCCTACGTCACAATTCTCATCCCTACGTCACAACCCTCATCCCTACGTCACAATCCTCATCCTCGTCACAACCCTCATCCTCGTCACAACCCTCATCCCTACGTCACAACCCTCATCCCTACGTCACAACCTCATCTCTGCGTCACAACCCTCATCCCTGCGTCACAACCTCATCTCTACGTCACAATCCTCATCCACGTCACAACCCTCATCTCTACGTCACAACCCTCATCCCTACGTCACAACCCTCATCCCTCGTCACAACCTCATCTCTACGTCACAATCCTCATCCTGCGTCACAACCCTCATCTCTACGTCACAATCCTCATCCTGCGTCACAACCCTCATCCTGCGTCACAACCCTCATCTCTACGTCACAACCCTCATCCCTGCGTCACAACCCTCATCCCTACGTCACAACCCTCATCTCTACGTCACAACCCTCATCCCTGCGTCACAACCCTCATCTCTACGTCACAACCCTCATCTCTACGTCACAACCCTCATCCTACGTCACAACCCTCATCTCTACGTCACAACCCTCATCCCTGCGTCACAACCCTCATCTCTACGTCACAACCCTCATCTCTACGTCACAACCTCATCCTACGTCACAACCCTCATCTCTACGTCACAACCTCATCCTACGTCACATCCCTCATCCCTGCGTCACAACCCTCATCTCTACATCCTCACCCTCGTCACAACCTCATCCTCGTCACAACCCTCATCCCTGCGTCACAACCCTCATCTCTACGTCACAACCCTCATCTCTACGTCACAACCCTCATCTCTACGTCACAATCCTCATCCCACCAATTTACACGAAGTTTTTCACTTTCTGTTTCTGATCATTAGAAGTCATTGCCAGGGTAAACTCGTCATGCTAGTCTGCAGTGGTGTGTTCTTGCCAGTGTGAGGAATGTATCATGGTTGTATTACGTGAAGAAAAGATACATCTTTACTGTCATTCTTCTGGTATGGTAGGCTCAGTTGAGCCATAAGTTCCGAGGAAGTATGAGCCCGTGAAGAATCAGGAAGCTGCTTGAAGCAGAGATGATGAAGTGAAGTAAGAACGGCTGTTGATAACAGCTGGAGAGATGCAGATGAGTGGTGGTTGTGGGTTCAGTTGAGATGCTTACTCTGGAGTGACTGTCCTGTCTCAGTCTTCATCAGTTTATGTCGGTTATCAAGCATTAATGAACACCCGCCCACACTGTGAACTGACCAAATATGGGTTAAGTACATACAGATTTACACAATTATTGTTCAATGCATAAATAACCCGCACATAGGAGAATGAAACTTATATCAGACCGAAACGTCGTCATAAGTTTCATTCTCCTATGTTTGGGTCATTTGTGCAGTGTTCCAGACACGGTGTTGTGCCTTTTATTCTTCCCAATTACGACCAGTTGAAGAGTGACAGGAAAAACGTGGTCCCATAAATTCTTAACATCACTGTCAATTTGTTTACAAGGCAAGAACATCTGGCCACTTCAGTTACATTAAACAACATTAAGGCTGAGACAAAGCATCGGCCAGATGTGAAATATGCTAATATTAAAAGGCTGCATGCATAAAGCCCATCCTATAATTCTAGTATTCTTGTATTTCATGGTATTAATAAAAGTTAGTGGGCTATGATCACTGACAATATTTACTACATGAAATGATGTTCTCAGATAGATCTCAAAGTGATGCAAAGACAACCAGAGTTAAAGTCTCCTTTACAGAGGTGTCATAGCTCCTTCAGTGTGGTTTGAAATTCGAGCTGTACATATGGATCAGGTAGTTGTGCCACTGTATTCTTCTGTAAGAGGGCAACCCCTATCTGCAAGGTTAAAGAGAGAAATTTGGGCTCTGGAAGACTAGAGCTAAAGTGAGCAACTGTATGAGACTCTGGAAAGCAAGTTCACAGGCGTCCGACCAGATGAAGTCTTATCTTACTACTAATTAATTTAGCGAGAGGTGCGCTTGCATTAGAAAGATTGTGACAGCCTACGATTATATCCTGCCTACCTAAAAAACGCTGCATTCCTTTCCTGTCCCAAGAAACTGGAAAGTAAACAGTTGCTGAGAATTTTTCATCCATCGGATCTATCTGATCCTGGCCTACTAAGACTCCTAAATATTTAATTCTAACCTGGGCGAACTCGCACTCGATTAGATTTAGAGTAAAATTCCACTTGGCCAGTTTATTAACAGTGCACACAGACTAATTAGATGCTTCTTCCAATCGTTGTTGTAGACTATCAGATCGTCGGGGTAACCTTCTTTACCTTCTATTGTCAGTGCTCGGTCAGGTGATGCATAAGGTGTTGGAATGAGGCACATACATTCTTCCTTCCTAAGGGGGTCACAAGGTAATTGTAGAGACCATTATGTACGGTGATGGCAGACACAGATCATGTTCGAGGAGTAAGTGGTACTTGGAAGTACCCACAAAGCAGGTCAAGGTGACTAATATAGATGACTCCTGAGACTCAGTAGACTATATCATTTATCTGAGGTAGAAAACAACCGTCTGGTAAGGTGATAGTATTTGCCTTCTTGTAATTAATGTGCTTCCTATAAGTATGATCATATTTAGGTTCCATTATACATAGTAACACCCTTGGACTCTTATTTTTTTTCAATCTGACTTCATGTAAATCCTTCTGTTCAGGATGCGACCAACACCAGTCGACTAACACCCAGGTACCTACTTGTTAGGTGAACAGGACAACATGTATAACGAAACCCGTCTTATATTTCCAGCCTTGCTCAGTGTGAGAAGCGAGAGCTTCGCCAGCCACACCACGGGGCCCCATCTCAATGGTTATCAGAGTTTGTCAGCTATCAGCCAGCACTATAATACTAACAAACATCCGCCCAGACTGTAAACAGACTAAATGTGGGTTACCTAATAAAATAAATATTCACAGTTATTGTTACTTGAAGAGTGACGAGAAAAACTGTGGTTAGTTAAATTCATAAGATTAATATAAATTTATCTGGGGCAATTTAGTTTTATTAAGAAAATTAAGGCGGAGACAAAGCTTGCACTAACATATTCAAGGGATCCTCGATGTGGGATTGGCTAATATTTAAAGGTTGTGTGAGTAACAGGAATACAAAGTAAACTAGTGAAAGGAACTCTTACAGTAAGTCCTTTACAGTTCACTTATAAAACTCCATTGATGTGTTGGTCCACCCAAGTGTCAGTATAAGTAGGTCGTCACCCTGTAATGAATAAACAAAGAATTATTGAGTTACCCCCACTTTTCCCAGCTGGGGATGGTATGGCTGCCACAACTTCACATCTCTTTCCCCTGACAAAAATACTGAAGTCTACCTGTAGGGTGCTCCGGGGGGGTCAACACCCCGCGGCCCAGTCCACGACCAGGCTTCCCGGTGGATTAGGGTCTGATCAACCAGGCTGTTGCTGCTGGCCACACGTAGACCAACGTACGAACCACAGCCCAGCTGATCAGGAGGTGACTTTAGGTATCTGTCCAGTTCCCTCTTGAAGGCAGCCAGTAGAAAGACTCTACAATTTTCCTAAACCTGTATCTTAACTCTAATCATAACTCTTAACTCTTCACATCTGTACACATACAGATGTTTACAAAAATTATATATAACATTTTGTAATTCGAGATACACATTTCAACACCCACACAAACCATACCACGGGTGGGGGATTGAACTCACGGCGAGTGAGCCGTAAAACTCCAGGCCAGCGAGTTTAATCCCCACCCGTAGTATGGTTTGTTTGCAGTCGCGTTATTGCGACTTCGCGGGTCAACACCCACACTTTAGTCAGGGCTCATATCATTAACTTTCCAGGATTCGAATCCCGGTCAATTTCAGTACTCTCGCGGACACTCATAGAATACTGAATCAACCTCCTGTTTTGTCTTCCTCGTAACAACAGTTGTTCGAGCACTCCACTGAACAGTAAACTTAAGTTCATTAAACCTTGGTTTAGAAAGACACGTAAGCAAACACTATAACATATTTATTAGAAAACGTTTCGGTCCTGGGACCTTGATCACTTCTAACATGAAGAAGTGATCAAGGTCCCAGGACCGAAACGTTTTCTAATAAATATGTCATAGTGTTTGCTTACGTGTCTTTCTAAACCAACTTATCGGTATTTATTACCAAGGTTTATACCATCATTAAACCTTCCCTGGGTTTGTCTTGGAATGAGACAGCACAATAGGCTACACAATAGACCCTGATCCACCATGAAGCCTGGTCACAGACCGGGCCACGGGGGCGTTGACCCCCCGGAACTCTCTCCAGGTATACACCAGGTATACACATTACCTTCCATTCCTAACTTACCTCTCACCTTCAGTAACTAATCTTATTGTCTATCTTCGTACAATCATAAAAATTTACAATTAACACTACAAAATATTACAGCGCAGTGTAAAAATAAGTATATATATTTTTAAAATTTTAAGTAAAAATTAAATATAGAAAGGAATGTCACGATAAATTATTAAATTCCTTAAACTAACTGAAATAAATAAATTACATAAAAAACTCAAATTAGACAGACGAGGCGACATTTTTGTTAACTTGCAAATATTATATTCTTAAATATTTTCTGCTTTTTTTCATCCCAACTATTTCAGCTTTATGTGTAGTGTTATCACGTAACAATGAAGGAGCTTCACAGGTGTGCCAGGAATTTCACAGGTATGCCAGGAATTTCACAGGTGTGCCAGGAATTTCACAGGTGTGCCAGGAATTTCACAGGTGTGCCAGGAATTTCACAGGTGTGCCAGGAATTTCACAGGTGTGCCAGGAATTTCACAGGTGTGCCAGGAATTTCACAGGTGTGCCAGGGAATTTCACAGGGTGGCCAGAATTTCACAGTGTGTGCCAGGAGAATTCACAGGTGTGCCAGGAATTTCACAGGTGTGCCAGGAATAATTCACAGGTGTGCAGGAATTTCACGGTGTGCCAGAATTTCACAAGTGTGCCAGGAATTTCACAGGTGTGCCAGATTTCACAGGTGTGCCAGGATTTTACACAGGTGTACCAGGAATTTCACAGGTGTGCCAGGAATTTCACAGGTGTGCCAGGATTTTCACAGGTGTGCCAGGATTTTCACAGGTGTGCCAGGAATTTCACAGGTGTGCCAGGAATTTCACAGGTGTGCCAGGAATTTCACAGGTGTGCCAGGAATTTCACAGGTGTGCCAGGAATTTATCACAGGTGTGCCGGGAAATTTTCACAGGTGTGCCAGGAATTTCACAGGTGTGCCAGGAATTTCACAGGTGTGCCAGGAATTTCACAGGTGTGCCAGGAATTTCACAGGTGTGCCAGTAATTCACAGGTGTGCGCAGGATTTTCACAGGTGTGCAGGAATTTCACAGGTGTGCCAGGAATTTTCACAGGTGTGACAGGAATTTCACAGGTGTGCCAGGAATTTCACAGGTGTGCCAGGAATTTCACAGGTGTGCCAGGAATTTCACAGGTGTGCCAGGAATTTCACAGGTGTGCCAGGATTTTCACAGGTGTGCCAGGAATTTCACAGGTGTGCCAGGAATTTCACAGGTGTGCCAGGAACTTCGCAGGTGTGCCAGGAACTTCACAGGTGTGCCAGGAACTTCACAGGTGTGCCAGGAACTTCACAGATATGCCAGTAACTTCATAGGTGTGCCAGGAACTTCACAAGGTCCCAGGAACTTCACACGTGTGCCAGGAACTTCACAGGTGCGCCAGAAACTTCACAGGTGTGACAGGAACTTCACAGGTGTGCCAGGAAATTCACAGGTGTAACAGGAACTTCACAGGTGTGCCAAAAACTTCACAGGTGTGCCAGGAACTTCACAGGTGTGGCAGGAACTTTACAGGTGTGCCAGGACCTTCACAGGTGTACCAGGAACTTCACAGATGTACTAGGAACTTCACAGGTATACCAGGAGCTTGACAGGTGTACCAGGAACTTTACAGGTGTGCCAGGAACTTCACAGGTGTACCAGGAACTTCAGAGGTGTACCAAGAACTTTACAGGTGTGCCAGGAACTTAACAGGTGTACCAGGAACTTCAGAGGTGTACCAGGAACTTCACAGGTGTGCCAGGAACTTCACAGGTGTACCAGGAACTTCGCAGGTGTGCCAGTATAAAAGTGCCTCGAATATGCACTCTTTCCTCAACACTTGTTTCCCTTGAGACATAAACCTATTAGCCCCCAGATAACTCGATTATTTCACTTGACTAGAAATGCATATTAGATACACTTATGTAACGTTATTATGGACACGTTTCGCCCACACGGGTCTTGTCTATTTAATACAGTGGAGCTCAGTTGTATCGTTGGAGAGTACACAAAACGTTTCACTATGTGTCTTGTTGTTTGTCTTGACGGACGTAAGTCAATTCAGCTGAAACTTGTGAGGTGCTGAAGCTTCTGTATTCTGCACAAAACAAATGGCCACGAATTCTAAACACGGCTTTCATGTAAATCCTCTTCTTTGATGACAGGTTTGGCATCATCCTGCTTCATCATATTGTCGTGGCCATTTTTCTGAAGAATACAAACATCAATGATATACAAATAACCCGCACATAAAAGAGAGAAGCTTACGACGACGATAAATGGTCCAAGTCGGACTGAAACGTCGTCGTAAGCTTCTCTCTTTTATGTGCGGGTTATTTGTGTATCGTTCCAGTCACGGTATTGTGCCTTTTGTTGTTATTAACATCAATGACTTTTCCAGGTGTGTTTAAGGTGTGTAAATCTCTAACTTTGTCTCCCACATATATTTTCTGGTATCTTTCACATGGCCATAAACAATAATAAGGCACAATACCCTGACTGGAACAATTCATAAATAACCGCAAGTAGGAGAATGAAACTGATTACGACGTTTTGGACCGACTTAGACAATTAACGTATATATGGCACTGATAAAGTAGTGTTTGTTGTGGCTACACTAAGACTCCACTTAGAGTCTGCACTTGAAGTATAAGTTTACCTGGAGATAGTTCCGGGGGTCAACGTCCCGCGGCCCGGTCTGCGACCAGGCCTCATGGTGGATCAGGGCCTGAACAACCAGGCTATTACTCCTGGCTACACGTTACCTTACTGTTGGGAAGGATAACAAATCTGTCTGAAGATCTGTCAGCCTTGGCTATGTGTTGATGATCTACCAAGCATGTTGTCTACATTCAATAACGAGATAAGAGGATAAAGTGTAGTTTAGGTAAGACCCGGTGAACGTACCCACATTCCTCCTGTAGGCCCCGTAGGTTTCAGAGAAAATTCTGCTTTGGCCTAGTCATTTGGGGTTAGACTGTATATGAATCAGAAAATGTCTGAGAAGGGTACCTATATTTCAAGGTCCTAGACATCTGGGCACCTTAATGACAACAAATCGCATTGTCCACCACCACACACGTCAACCACCTTCTTTGCTCTATAGTTGAAGCAAGGGGATAGAGCCAGTGGATACAGCCCGAGTGTAGAGCCAGGGGATGGAGCCAGGGGTTAGAGCCAGCGGTTAGAGCCAGGGGATAGAGCCAGGGAATAGAGTCTGGGGTTGCAGCAGGAGGCCACACAGTCACACTACCACATCTTGAACCCTCTAGCCTGATGACAAAGGCACTCTGGACAACTGGTACAGCCATACCAGGGTACCTCACTTCACACGTTATCAACACACATCTACTCTGGCAGGCTAAAGATAGCAGGGAGGATGGGAAGGGACTCTCCTTATTCTCTGGGCCTAATCCCTCGTTTCCTTGATTGGAAGAATGACAACAGTTAAACAGAAGCTACCACCCCTCTCTTCTTGGAGACCCAGTAACCAGAACCTTGTGGATGCCAGTGTGTGGCACCCAGCTGTCTGTCAGTAAGCAATGATTTGGTACCAAAATGGGTGCCAGGTACTTGGTTGGGCAGGCAAGGTATTCTGCCACTCGGGTTGATATAGAGTTGTTTAGTAGTTGGATGGGTGGGCGGTTGAGGTGAGCCGCTGCTCTGGTGGGCACAGGGCAGGTGGGTGGGCACTTGAGATGGCCAGTCGCTGAGTTGTGCACAGGGCAGTGAACAATAAAGTGACATTCAGGGGAGGAGGATAGAGGATGGCAAGTAGGCAGGAAACTATTAGGGCAAATCTAGGAGACATTCCTAGGGCAGTGAATGCCATCCAGCATCTTTATAATAGGCAATCCGTACTCAGGGCGGGCAGCCACTGGGGAAGTCAGGGGCAGTGGGGCATCACACTTGCTCATAACCCGGGGCGAGGCACAAGTTCTGGGGCAATAACTTTTTTGGGGGAATCATCCGAGGTTGCTTCCCCAGGTTGAGCACAGGGCCCTGAGGTCTGGCCGAGTGAGGCGTGACTTGAAGCTGGGTCCGGGATGGAATACTTAGTATTCAGTTCAACTCAATTCAAGTTTATTCTCTATAAGGGTTACAATATGGGGTTTACAGGTTTTGGGTATTGTGTGGTTTACATGTTATTAAATATTAATTACAGAGGGGGCCACTAGGACACCTAGCATGGCTAGGCATATCGAGCAGACTTAGATTAATTCTTAACATTAAATCCTTACAGATTATGGTATTAAGGCTAAGTGACTACATCATAATTTGTGAGTTTAGCAATGTGAATGTTTTTGTTTTGG
Source organism: Cherax quadricarinatus (assembly GCF_026875155.1). Taxonomy (NCBI): domain Eukaryota; kingdom Metazoa; phylum Arthropoda; class Malacostraca; order Decapoda; family Parastacidae; genus Cherax; species Cherax quadricarinatus. The sequence goes on along the minus strand of NC_069445.1, from coordinate 38,270,870 downwards.
CACAATACAAAGTGTCTATATTGGAGTATCATAGGCAAACTTATGACTAGTTAGGGTTTATTATTTTAAGATTAGTATTTCTAGGTTTACAGTCAGTGGGTGAGTGAGTGTAATTTTGAACCACCAGGTGGTTATCATGTAGTTAGTTGTCAGGGTGTATCAGGGAGATAAGATGTTTTCTAACTGTAGTGTTGAAAGTGATGAATGTGTCTGCAGTTCTAGAGTTTTCAGGTAGGGTGTTCCAGATTTTAGGTCCTTTGAAATACATTGAACTTTTGTAAAGGTTTAGTCGAACACGGGGAATGTCATAGAGATGTTTGTGTCTGGTGTTATGCCTGTGGATCCTGTCACAACTATCAAAAAAGCGTTTTAGGTCAAGGTTAATATTGGAATTTAAGGTCCTGTAGATATAGATTGCACAGTAGTAAGTGTGGATGTTCTGAACAGGGAGTAAGTTTAGATCTATGACGAGTGGGGGGTGTGTTGCCAGGGATGGGATTTAGTGATTATTCTTACTGCAGCTTTTTGTTGGGTTATTATTGGCTTTAAGTGTGTTGCTGCAGTTGAACCCCAAGCACAGATAGCATAGGTGAGGTATGGATGTATAAGTGAATGGTATAGTGTGAGAAGGGCAGTTTGCGGCACGTAGTATCGTATCTTGGAGAGGATTCCCCACCGTTTTGGGATACTTTTTTTGTTATGTGTTGGATAGGGTTTTTGAAATTTAGGTTTTTGGGTCGAGGTATAGGTAAAGGGAATTTGCCCTCATTATGTCTGGCAATTAGAGTGTTGTCGATCTTAATGGTTAAGTTTGCGTAACACCTGCTTGCTACCAAACATAATATAGTAGGTTTTGCCAGTGTTAAGTGTAATTTATTGGCTGTCATCCAATTTCGATATTTTGAGCAGCCCCTCTTTAAACAATGGTGTTGAGGGTGGCAAGATTAGGGTGGGGGGTTTGACATAAGTTGTGTCGTCAGCAAAGAGAATGGGTTTCAGGTGTTGGGATATGTTTGGAAGATCATTGATGTAAATGAGGAAGAGCAGGGGTTCAAGGACACTTCCCTGTGGAACTCGAGTATCAAGTGGCCGTATTGATGAGGCTGTGTCTTTAATGGTGACATACTGATACCTATTAGAAAGGTAGGATTTAAAATATGCAAGCGCAGGGCCCCTCTTATCCCATAGTGGTCAAGTTTGTGGAGTAGGATGCCGTGGTTACTGTGTCAAACGCTTTTCATAGGTCAATAAAAATTCCTAGCAGATATTCCTTATTTTCCAATGCTGTGTAAAGCAGGTCTAGCATTTTTACAATTGCATCATTAGTGCTTTTATTTTTCCTGAATCCAAATTGGCAGGGGTTGAGTATGTTTTGTGACGTTCTAAATGAACATACTCTCCTGTGCACGAGTTTCTCGAAGATTTTGGATAGCAATGGTAAGTTTGATATTGGCCTATAGTTGTTTACGTCTGTAGGGTCACCACCTTTATGTATTGGTGTAACCCTTGCTGTCTTGAGTAGTGTCGGGAAAGTGTTAGTTTCTAGTGACATGTTAAAAAGTAATGTAATAGCATGCGAAAGGACATGGGCCGCTCGCTTGTACAATAGTGGTGGGACGTTAGACAGATTCCATATTGGTATACTACCCAGTGTTGACGTGTACTTAGCTCAGTGTTGACGTGTACTTAGCTCTGTGAAGACCTGTTTGCCCGCTCTCTACGAATTGAAGCAAGATGCCCTCCATTGAGCAACTTTACCAACAGCTTAAGGAAGAATTGAGGATGGCGAAGGTTGAGATTCGGCGACTGACCGAGGAAAACAAGAAGATTCGTAGTAGTCCTCCTGTTTTGAGTCCTCAGGTCAAGAAGGGAAACTGGTCAGTGGCTGGACAGCAGGGAACGAAGTTGACGATCAAGAAGACGAATGGAAAGGTAGAAACGATGAAGAAGAAAGAGACTGCCGTGCAAACTGTTGTGGAAACATCTAATACATTCTCAGTGCTACCCAACGAATGTGAGTCGACTACTGGGAACATCAACAACGAACGACACCAAGGAAGGTAAGAAATTGTTGTTGTTGGGGGTAGCCAAGATAGGTATATGGATAGGCGTTCTGCTTGAAGGACAGGAGTAGGAGACAGAGAGTTTGCTTTCCTGGGGCTGGGATGGAGGATATTGTTAGCCCTCTGGATGACATCATGAGAGGTAATGGGAGCAATCCTATTATCTGTCTCAGTGCTGGAGGCAACGATGTTGGCAGACGTAGGAGTGAGACCTGATTAGCAGGTATAGGTCAGCAATAGAATTAATTAGGAGTAAGGGTGGGAACCCTGTCATATGTGGTATTTTGCCAAGGAGAGGAGTTGGAAATGAATGGTTGTCCAGGGCAATTGGTGTCAATTGCTGGCTGGACAAATACTGTAAGGAAAATGTGGCAACATTCATTGACAACTGGGACCTCTTCTATGGCAGAAATGACATGTATGCCAGGGATGGGGTTCACTTATCTAGGTCTGGGTGGTGTAGCACTGGCAACTGCAGTGGAGGGAGCACTAGGACTTTAAACTAGGAATAGTTAGTGGAATGGGTTTTGGCAGGAAAAACAGTGAAGTCCCAGTGTAGTAATATTACAAGTTCTAGGGGAACTAGTAATAAGCAGAACGAGGTAGATATTGAAAAGCCAGGGACTTTGGGTGATAAGGACAGTAATAGGTTTAGTAGAAAAACAGAAATGAGCAGGAAGGGTAAAGAGAAAGGAGAGTCTTTCAATGTTTATTATGCTAATTGCCGTAGTGCTAGGAATCAGATGGACGAGTTGAGATTAGTTGCTAGTGCAGGTAACATTGATGTATTTGCCTTAACCGAGACGTGGTTTAATTAAAAAAGTCGGGACATGCCTGCGGAATGTCATATTCAGGGTTTTAAATTGTTCCAAGTAGATAGAAGTATCGGGAAGGGGGGTGGGGTGGCATTGAATGTCCGAGATCGCTTGAACGGTTGCATAAAAACGGGTATTAAGTCTGAAGTAACACATGCAGAGTCTGTTTGGATAGAATTTTCAGAGGGGCATGAAAAACTGATTTTAGGAGTGATATACCGTCCCCCAAACTTAGATAGGGACCAAGGGAGACTACTATGGGAGGAAATTGTTAAGGCCACAAGGCACGATAATGTAGTAATTCTAGGAGACTTTAACTTTAGTCATATTGATTGGAATTTCTTGACTGGGAATTTAGAATCATACAACTTCTTAGAAGTAGTTCAGGATTGTTTTTTGAAGCAGAACCTACAAGGGGAAATAACCTGCTTGACTTAGTTCTGGCAAACAATGAATCCCTTGTTAATAATTTAGAAATTTCAGAGGAACTGGGTGCTAGCGACCACAAATCAATTACATTTAGCATTGAATGGAAGTACGATAGTAGCGATAACTCAGTAACAGTCCCAGATTTTCGCTTAGCAGATTACGATGGGCTTAGAGAACACTTATCATCTGTTGACTGGGGTAACGAAGTGAGCTATCAATATGACAGTTTTCTGAACACTATACATGCTGATAAATTGGACACATGTGCAACTCTTGGGTATCTTTATTGAGGAAACGTTTCGCCACACAATGGCTTCATCAGTCCATACAAAGAAGAAGAAGAACAGGAGGAGAATGAGGTAATCAGTCCCTCAACCTTGAGTCGATGTGGTCAGTCCATCAATCTTGAATAGAATACGGCATACGTGCTGAGAAGGAGATTATAAACCGTTGGCAGGAGAGGTGCAGCAGTCATAGGTGGTGTAACATTTGTTCAATGTTGAAGTAGGTTGTGCCCAAGAATTAGGCAAGCGAAGAATTCCCAAGTATTAAGATACCCAAGAGTTGCACATGTGTCCAATTTATCAGCATGTCGGTTCTCTGAACCATTCATCTACAAACCTGTCAGACACTGCAACTTCTTGGGATCTTAATACTTGCGAATTCTTCGCTTGCCTAATTCTTGGGCACGACCTACTTCAACATTGAACAAATGTTACACCACCTATGACTGCTGCACCTCTCCTGCCAACGGTTTATAAGCTCCTTCTCAGCACGTATGCCGTATTCTATTCAAGATTGATGGACTGACCACATCGACTCAAGGTTGAGGGACTGATTACCTCATTCTCCTCCTGTTCTTCTTCTCCTTTGTATGGACTGATGAAGCCACTGTGTGGCGAAACGTTTCCTCAATAAAGATACCCAAGAGTTACACATGTGTCCAATTTATCAACATGTCGGTTCTCTGAACCATTCATCTACAAACCTGTCAGACACTGCAACTTCTTGGGATCTTAATACTTGGGAATTCTTCGCTTGCCTAATTCTTGGGCACGACCTTCTTCAACATTGAACAAATGTTACACCACCTATGACTGCTGCACCTCTCCTGCCAACGGTTTATAAGCTCCTTCTCAGCACGTATGCCGTATTCTATTCAAGATTGTTGGACTGACCACATCGACTCAAGGTTGAGGGACTGATTACCTCATTCTCCTCCTGTTCTTCTTCTCCTTTGTATGGACTGATGAAGCCACTGTGTGGCGAAACGTTTCCTCAGTAAAGATACCCAAGAGTTGCACATGTGTCCAATTTATCAACATGTCGGTTCTCTGAACCATTCATCTACAAACTATACATGCTGCTCAAAGAACGTTTATCCCATATAAAGAAATTAGATCAAATAGAAATGACCCAAAGTGGATGAATAATAGGCTCAAATATCTACTAGGGCATAAGAAAGGAATTTATAGGCGTATCAAAAGAGGTGAGGGTCATCTTATGAATCAGTATATTGACATTAAGAGGGACATTAAAAAGGGGATAAGAAAAGCTAAAAGGGACTATGAAATTAAAGTTGCTAGGGATTCTAAAACTAACCCAAAAAGTTTTTTCCAGGTCTATAGAACCAAAGTTAGAGATAAGATAGGTCCCCTTAAAAATAACTATGGGCACCTTACTGACAAAGAGAATGAAATGTGCTCGATTTTTAATAATTATTTTCTCTCAGCTTTTACACAGGAAGACACTAACAATATTCCAGTAATTAATTTTTATAGTGGGCTAGAAGATAAATTATGTAACATCACAGTCACTAGTGAAATGGTTGTGAAGCAGATAGACAGACTGAAGCAAAATAAGTCGCCGGGTCCTGATGAGGTTTTTTCAAGGGTTCTTAAGGAATGCAAAATGGAACTCTGTGAACCATTAACTAATATTTTTAATTTATCTCTTCAAATAGGTGTAGTGTCTGATATGTGGAAGATGGCTAATGTAATTCCTATTTTTAAAACAGGGGACAAGTCGTTACCGTCAAATTACCGCCCAATAAGCCTGACCTCAATTGTAGGCAAATTACTAGAGTCAATTATAGCTGAGATTATAGGAAGCCATCTCGATAAGCATAGCTTGATTAATGATACTCAGCATGGATTCACAAGAGGCCGGTCTTGTCTAACTAATTTATTAACTTTCTTCAGTAAAGCTTTTGAGGCTGTTGACCACGATAAAGAATTTGATATTATTTACTTAGATTTTAGTAAGGCTTTTGATAGAGTTCCGCACCATAGACTGTTAAAGAAAGTGGCAGCTCATGGTATTGGGGGAAAAGTGCTGTCGTGGACCGAGTCATGGCTCACTGACAGGATGCAGAGAGTGTCCATAAATGGGGTTAAATCCGAGTGGGGATGTGTAACTAGTGGCGTTCCACAGGGATCAGTCTTGGGCCCGTTGTTGTTTATAATATATATCAATGATCTTGATGAGGGAATTACTAGTGATATGAGCAAATTCGCCGATGACACAAAGATAGGTAGGATAATTGATTCAAACGTAGATGTTATGGAACTTCAGGAGGATTTAAACAAACTCTATTCTTGGTCAGAAAAGTGGCAGATGCAGTTCAATGTAGATAAATGCAAGGTTCTGAAGCTTGGGAGTGTCCATAACCCTAGTTGTGAAAAATTTGTGTGGACTGCCTCCAAGTGAGTCACCTACCCTGGCAAACTCTGTTGACACAGAGCTCTGAGGTGGGTACCTCAGCCTCACAAGTGGCTTATAGGACAGATTTTCACAAATGATTGGTATTGCAAGAAAACTCGCCTGCATGCACGTATAAAGGACTAACTTACTTGGTGTTGCAGCATATCCTGATCTTCACTTCCCTAAGCTTAGCCTTAGCCCTTTTGGACTTCCCCTCAGAAACCACGTGCAACCGGGAGCCTTAATTCCTGCAATATTCAATCGTATTAGTGTCCTGCCTGCACCTCAGAAATTCCTATATCCAAGAGGGTATGTATCCCCTAGTATAACTATGCAGACTCAGACACTAGCTTCCAGACTGCTCTGAGACACTGGTACTTACTGGGCATGCCCTGCCTGTTGCAACCGGGCCCACAGTTAAAACTCACTCACAATCTCCCAAGACACTGGCCAGAAATCTACGAGATAAAGGTGGAGGTCTTGTCTTACTGTATGGGCCTGACGGAGGAGGTCATCTACGGTACATCGAGGTGCCTCTACCAGATTTCTCCAGGTCTCAGATGTGAAGACACGTGGGGGCGCCGACTGCTGATCACGGCACGTCTTGTCCAGTTGGTGTCTGTCTTAAGAAGAACGAGCTGGTCCCTCTTCCAGACCCTCGTCTCTTCGTTCAAACTAGGGCTGCCAGTTCTCCCTAGCTAACTTATCCTAGTGTTTGCCTACATTATCAGCCTATTACTGCCTATGTTAAGGTCTTAGGTCTACATTATTATTATCTACAGTTGTCTCAATAATCCTAATATTAGTGTACTACCAGTAAAACTACCTACTCATTCCCTGAAGAGTAAATCTATAAATTAAATAACCTTACCAACAATCCATGCCAACGAGAGAGAATGCTATTTGTTTGGGTGGGGTATAAGGGCCATCCAGCTCAGCCGTCCCATACAGCCATGCTGGATCTGTCCTGTGGAACTTTAGGGACCAAATAAATTTCCACACTAGTACTTATAAGTTAAATGATGTAGAACTTAGCCATACAGATTGCGAAAAGGACTTGGGGGTTATGGTGAGCAGCAACCTTAAACCAAGACAGCAATGCCTAAGCGTACGTAATAAGGCAAATAGATTACTGGGATTTATATCAAGAAGTGTAAGCAACAGAAGTCCAGAGGTCATACTGCAGCTTTATACATCATTAGTAAGGCCTCACCTAGATTATCCAGCTCAGTTCTGGTCTCCATATTACAGAATGGACATAAATTCGTTAGAAAACATTCAGCGTAGGATGACTAAATTAATACATAGCATTAGAAATCTTCCTTATGAAGAAAGATTGAAGACTCTTAAGTTACATTCACTTGTTAGACGAGAATGAGGGGAGACCTGATCGAAGTGTATGAGTGGAAGATAGGTATTAATAAACGGGATATTATAAGGTCTTGAGGATGTCTCTCCAAGAGAGAACCCGCAGTAATGGATTTAAATTAGATAAGTTTAGATTTAGAAAGGACATAGGAAAGTATTGGTTTGGAAATAGGGTAGTTGATGAGTGGAACAGTCTACCTAGTTGGGTTATTGAGGCTGGGACTTTGGGTAGTTTCAAATTTAGGTTGGATAAGTACATGAGTGGGAGGGGTTGGATTTGAGTGGGACTTTCACATCAGAGCTTATTTCTTGGGTGGCATTGAAAATTGGGTTGGGCAAATGTTTTGTTAGTGGGATGAATTGTAAAGGACCTGCCTACTATGGGCCAACAGGCCTGCTGCAGTGTTCCTCCTTTCTTATGTTCTTATGTTCTCATAACACCTTGTCCTGGGATACTGAGGTGAAGACTGCAGGGGGATTCACCTGAGATCCTAGCCCCTGATGGGGTGGTTGGTAGAGGGAAGCAGGACTGATCCTGGCACTGTGCTGGGTAAATTCCTTCAGGTGGGTGAATGGTGATGGAAGGCTGGGTGATAAATGGCTGGGTCACAGGCACCAGAGTCACCATACGTCTGAGTGCCAGGTGGCACAGGTTGGGTGATGGATGAGTGAGTTATGGGTGAGTGTAAGCATTCCTTTGTCCCCACAATTCTCACACAAGCCAAAAAAAATTATGCTCCCATACTCCCATACTCCCAAAACTTTACACTATAACAACGAGTTTAAAAAAAAATACAAGTTTGTTTAGATGTTTGTAAGAGGGAGAGGGCAAATATACCCAGCACACTATCTGACCTTCACAGGACTGTTGCTAGAATACTCTACCTTCTGTTATCTGAGTGACCTGCGATCTTGTTCACTCTCCCTCGACTCTCATAACTTGACATTGATTTCATAATATATCACTGCACTATAACAACCTAACTTACAAGCATTTGCAATTATCCAGTTCACTTCACTGAACATACGGTAGAAATGACCCACTTTTAATAACTTACCTGTGATGCCTTCACTTGCCAAAAGAGTACATCGTACTATTTATACTGCCCAGCACTCTATACCACAGGAAAAATATATTGGGGAAATTGATTAACAAAAATTATTATGGAACGCAAACATTTTACACAAATAATGAATGTATGAGAAATATATAATTATTGTTAAGTTTAACATATATAAAGTTGTTGGGAGGGGAATAATATAATATTATAGGGAGAGTCTACCTGGAGGATATGCCGAGGCTCAACGCCCCAGCGGCCTGGTCCATGACCAGGCTTCCTGGTGGATCAGGGCCTGATCAGCTAGGCTGTTACTGATGAAGATTGAGACACTTATGCAGCATATGGGAATCTTTATTCTGGAAACGTTTCGCCACACAGTGGCTTCATCAGTCCAATACAAAGAGGAAGGCGTAAGGAGAGGAGGAGTATGAGGTAATCAGTCCCTCAGCCTGGAGTCGATGTGTTCAGTCCATCAATCTTGTAGAATGTACAGCATAGGGCCGTAGACGTGGCTTATATACTGTAGTGAGGTGACTTGAAGCAGACGGAGGCGGGATCATAGTGGTATCATCCACTAGTCGAAGTAGGTCTTTGTCCAAAGGTTGAACAAGCGTTGAAGAATTCTTTGTAAGAAGATCCCATGATGCTGCAGTGTCTGACAGTTGTGATGAATGGTTTGAAAAACCGACAAGTTGAAGATTGAGACACTTATGCAGCATATGGGAATCTTTATTCACACACACATAGGCTGTTACTGCTGACAACACGTAGTCCAACGTACGAACCACAGCCCGGCTGATCCGGCACTGACTTTAGGTATCTGTCCAGCTCCCTCTTGAAGACAACCAGGGGTCTACTGGTAATTCCCCTTATGGCTGGTGGGAGGCTGTTGAACAGTCTTGGGCCCTGGACACTTACTGTTTTTCTCTTAGTGTACTAATGGCGCCCCTACTGGGAGTATGTTGCACAGCCTGCCAAGTCTTTTGCTTTCGTAGGGAGTGATTTCTGTATGCAGATTAGGGACCAGTCCCTCCAGGATCTTCTAGGTGTAGATTATGATGTATCTCTCTCGCCTGCGCTCCAGTGCGTACAAGTCAAGTGCTCCCAAGCGTTCTCAGTAGTTAAGGTGTTTGATGGGACTTATATGTACAGTAAAGGTTCTCTGTACATTCTCTAGATCTGCAATTTCACCTGCCTTGAATGAAGATGTTAATGTACAGCAACATTCCAGCCCAGAGAGAACAAGTGATTTGAAAATGATCAGGGTGGAGAATATAATGTTATAGGGAGGGAATAATATAATATTATACGAAGGGAAATAATATAATGTTATAGAGAGGTTAATACAATGATCTATCACACAACTATGAAAAAGTGGTATAGAAACTATAATGGTAAAAGGTAGACTTATAATAGTCTTCTACAGGTCACATATATCTCCGTTTAATGGATGGTTCGTCCTGGGTAAGGTTCGGCCTCTGCTGTCTGGATGGCTAGCTTGTTCTCCTGTGACACAGTTCTTGTCAAGTGGATGGGAAGGTTGGAGCAGCATCAGACTGCTGCTCTAAACCGACCATCATGGAGTGTGTCCCAGGCCGCCCACACAGGGCAGGTCCCAGGCCGCCCACACAGGGTGGGTCCCAGGCCGCCCACACAGGGCAGGTCCCAAGCCGCCCACACAGGGTGGGTCCCAGGCCGCCCACACAGGGTGGGTCCCAGGCCGCCCACACAGGGCGGGTCCCAAGCTAGGCTACCCGCATAGGGCGGGTGACTGCTGGCAGCCATGGGTATATTATTATTAAGTTCAGTGACTATCAACTCTGCCATTGCTGCAGCTGCTGGTAAGGTATACATGCCCCTGTATATTACTGGCAACCTCTCCCTTATGTAAGCATCACTACCACATCCTCGAAGTTGGCAGCCTCCATGCTTGGGAAGGGATCTTGATTTAAGAAACTGGGTCTTTTATCCCCTTCCTTGAATCAAACCTGACTATCTCCCAGGTACTAAATAACTCCTGCATGTTCAACACTTTCTAATTAGTATAACAGTGATACAAAAAATAACAATAATATACCAACAATTGTACTTGTGGTATGAATGAGCTACTAACATTTATTAGCAGGATCCCTGGCCAAGCCTTAAGTCACGTGACTTACAGCTTGGCCAGGGAGCCAGCCTATAAATGTTGGTAGAACATTATATACTATATAAGTAATACTGTTGACAAATAAAATACAGACAGTCTGTTAAATGAACCATTAATTATCCCCAGAAAAAGAGGTATTAATAATGGCTGGCAAACTAATTTTTCTTCCTCCAAGATTTCAGTGATAACATGGCAGCTCCACTTCCAGTCGTCTTCAGGCTACTAGCACTAGTGTATCCTAGCTAGTGTATCCTAGCTAGTGTATCCTAGCTAGTGTATCCTAGCTAGTGTATCCTAGATAGTATATCCTAGATGGTGTATCCTAGCTAGTGTATCCTAGCTAGTGTATCCTAGCTAGTGTATCCTAGCTAGTGTATCCTAGATAGTGTATCCTAGATAGTGTATCCTAGCTAGTGTATCCTAGCTAGTGTATCCTAGATAGTATATCCTAGATGGTGTATCCTAGCTAGTGTATCCTAGCTAGTGTATCCTAGCTAGTGTATCCTAGCTAGTGTATCCTAGATAGTGTATCCTAGATAGTATACCCTAGCTAGTGTATACTAGCTAATGTATGTTAGGTGGTGTATCCTAGCTAGTGTACCCTAGCTAGTGTATACTAGTTAGTGCATCCTAGATAGTGAATCCAAGCTGGTGTATACTAGCTAGTGTATGTTAAGTAGTGCATCCTATCTAGTGTATCCTAACTAGTGTATACTAGCTAGTGTATCTTAGGTAGTGTATCCTAGCTAGTATACCCTAGCTAGTGTATACTAGCTAATGTATCCTAGATAGTGAATCCTAGCTAGTGTATCCTAGCTAGTGTATCTTAGCTAGTGTACCCTAGCTAGTGTAGCCTAGCTAGTATATAATAGCTAGTTGATAAATTAAGACACATGTGCAACACTTGGGAATCTTTATTGAGGAAACGTTTCGCCACATAGTGGCTTCATCAGTCTATACAGAGAAGAATGGTGAAGAATAGGAGTTTCAGGTAATCAGTCCCTCAGCAATGAATCGATGTAATCAGTCCGTCAGTCTTCAAAAGAATACAGCATATGTTATTATTATTATTATTAAAGATTCGCCGGTATTCTCCCGGCCCGGGCCTTTTCCAAGTGGTGGCCCGGCCTTGGCTCCCTCTTTAGGGAGTGTCTGAGACCTAAGCCTCCCATGGAAGGAGGCACAAGTACCTCCTCAACTTTGGGACCAACTGTCCTCAGGCCTAGCCACAAGCTAGGCCTCTCTGGTCTGCCATCCCCGCCCCAAGGGGCCTAATGGGAAGGACAGGCTTGTGAGCTACAAGCTCGGGCTCACACACACCATGTGTGAAGAAGTGGCTTATGTACTGTAGGCAGGTGAGGTGAAGCACTCGAAGGTGGTATCACACTTGACAAATCCAAATGTGGAAGGAGGTCATGCCTAAAGGTTAGGCAAGTGAAGAATTGTTAGGTAAGACACATATGCAACGGTTAGGTATCTTTATTTTGAAACGTTTCGCCTACACAGTAGGCTTCTTCAGTCGAGTACAGAAAAGTTGATAGAAGCAGAAGAGACTTGAAGACGATGTAATCAGTCCATCACCCTTAAAGTTTTGAGGTGGTCAGTCCCTCAGTCTGGAGAAGAGCATTGTTCCAAAGTCTCTTCTGCTTCTATCAACTTTTCTGTACTCGACTGAAGAAGCCTACTGTGTAGGCGAAACGTTTCAAAATAAAGATACCTAACCGTTGCATATGTGTCTTACCTAACAACCTGTCGGTATTTTATACCATTTTAATGTTCAAGTGAAGAATTCCCTGTGTTAAGATACCAAGATGTTGCTGTGTCTGACAGGAATGTAGATCAATGGTTCAGAGAACCGACAAGTTGATAAATAAGACACATTGGCAACACTTGGGTATCTTTATTGAGGAAACGTTTCGAAACACAGTGTTGCATGTGTCTAATTTATCAACTTGTCGGTTCTCTGAACCATTTATCCTCACACTAGCTAGTGTACACTAGCTAGTGTATGCTACCTAGTGTATCCTAGCTAGTGTATGCTACCTAGTGTATCCTAGCTAGTGTATGCTACCTAGTGTATCCTAGCTAGTATATGCTACCTAGTGTATCCTAGCTAGTGTATGTACTCCTAGTGTATCCTAGCTAGTGTATGCTACCTAGTGTATCCTAGCTAGTGTATGCTACCTAGTGTATCCTAGCTAGTGTATGCTACCTAGTGTATCCTAGCTAGTGATGCTACCTAGTGTATCCTAGCTAGTGTATGCTACCTAGTGTATCCTAGCTAGTGTATGCTACCTAGTGTATCCTAGCTAGTGTATGCTACCTAGTGTATCCTAGCTAGTGTATGCTACCTAGTGTATCCTAGCTAGTGTATGCTACCTAGTGTATCCTAGCTAGTGTATCCTAGCTAGTGTATCCTAGCTAGCGTATCCTAGATAGTGTGTCCTAGCTAGTGTACACTTCCTAGTGTATACTACCTAGTGTATTTTAGCTAGTGCATCCTAGCTAGTGTATGCTAGTTAGTATATACTAGCTAGTGCATCCTAGCTAGTGTATCCTAACTAGTGTATCCTAGCTAGTGTGTCCTAGCTAGTGTATAGTACCTAATGTATACTTCCTAGTGTATCCTAGCTAGTGTATCCTAGCTAGTGTATACTACCTATTGTATAACTAGTGTATCATAGCTAGTGTATCCTAGCTAGTGTATCCTAGCTAGTGCATCCTAGCTAGTGTGTCCTAGCTAGTGTATACTACCTAGTGTATTCTACCTAGTGTATCTTAGCTAGTGTATCCTAGCTAGTGTATCCTAGCTAGTGTATCCTAGCTAGTGTATCCTGGCTAGTGTGTCCTAGCTAGTGTATACTTCCTAGTGTATACTAACTAGTGTATCGTAGATAGTGTATCGTAGCTAGTGTATCCTAGCTAGTGTGTCCTAGCTAGTGTGTCCTAGCTAGTGTATACTACCTAGTGTATACTACCTAGTGCATCCTAGCTAGTGTGTCCTAGCTAGTGTGTACTACCTAACGTATACTTCCTAGTGTATCCTAGCTAGTGTATCCTAGCTAGTGTGTCCTAGCTAGTGTATACTACCTAGTGTATCTTAGCTAGTGTATACTACCTACTGTATCTTAGCTAGTGTATTCTAGCTAGTGTATCCTAGCTAGTGTATCCTAGCTAGTGTATCCTAGCTAGTGTATCCTAGCTAGTGTATACTTCCTAATATAAGACACATATGCAACAGTTAACTACCTAATGTATACTACGTAGTGTGTCCTAGGTAGTGTATCCTAGCTAATGTATCCTAGCTAGTGTATCCTAGCTAGTGTATCCTAGCTAGTGTATACTACCTAATGTATCTTAGCTAGTGTATCCTACCTAGTGTTTCCTATCTAGTGTATCCTAGCTAGTGTATCTTAGCTAGTGTATCCTAACTAGTGTATCATAGCTAGTATATCCTAGTTAGTGTATCTTAGCTAGTGTATACTACCTAATGTATACTACCTAGTGTGTTCTAGCTAATGTATCCTAGCTAGTGTATCCTAGCTAGTGTACCCTAGCTAGTGTATACTAGCTAATATATACTAGCCGGTGTATCTTAGCTAGTGGCCTGGTGGCCTGGTGGTTAACGCTCTCGCTTCACACGGTGAGGGCCTGGGTTCGATTCCCAGCCAGAGTAGAAACATTGGACGTGTTTCTTTCCACCTGTTGTCTATGTTCCCCATCAGTAAAATGGGTACCTGGGTGTTAGTCGACTGGTGTGGGTCGCATCCTGGGACACTGACCTAAGGAGGCCTGGTCACAGACCGGGCCGCGGGGGCGTTGACCCCCGGAACTCTCTCCAGGTAAACTGTAGACGCACCATTTTTCCCAATTTTATTGAAAAAAATATGTGACGTCCTTGCAATATCTCAAGAATTTATAGCGTTAAAAACAGTCTCACTTAAACTAAAAACATATTATAAGAGAGATATGGACACTGTTATCAGTTTTAACATAGTTAAAAAGATGAAATAATTATTACTTAAGATATCTGAAATAAGTTGTAATATTACTTTGCAATATAGATCCCTAATGCTAATTATATTAAATAAATTTGGTCATTGATTTTAAAGTTATAACTGGAAAATGGCTCGTTTGATTGTTCTTAAGTCTTTAGTATTGGTGTTTTATTATGAGAATGATGTACCAAGAAAGTCCTGTTGTACTCGGCCGTAAATCAATTTCCCAAACAAGGAACAGTCCTACTAAAGTAAATAAAGACAAGGTAAACAATAGGTAGTTTTTTAAGTACCTGTGTATTCCTTCCACCAATATTTACAATATGCACAGAATGAAGTTGAAGCAAAATGTTAATGAGCAAGAGAGCCAATAGTCACTACAATTCGTTCTTCACTTCATGTAAGATAGACCAGTATGTGTGTACCGGACCAGTCTCAGTGAGAGTCTGCCTCCAGCCAGGTGTGGAAACATAACTTCACTTCAGATGGACGTGAGCTCTGACCCAAGTGGTTGATGTATAAACCTGACATCAAACCAGAGTAGCTGGGGTCCCTTTGCAACTATTCTAACCTAACTGCCAGATTGACTGGTAATGAATGACTGTAATAAGTGGGTGTGTGATGATCGCTGAATAAATTGCAGCATCCCCAGTCCCAGGTTTCAGAAAGTACAGCTAAATCATCCAGGTATGCTTAAGTGTCTACTAGCTTTTTTATAGCCAGATGGATCAGTTTTTGAAGTGTGTCTGAAGCACTGAGTATGCCGTAGAGAGTTATGGTGTATTGATAATAGCCTCCTGGACTTTCAAATGCAGAAATTACAATGGCCCTCAGTTAAATGGATCAGATAGCTCTTGAAGAGGTCTAATTTGCAAAGGTAGTGTTACCCGCGAAGTCCACAATATCATCTATATAGGGAAGTGAATTAGCCTCATGCACTTTGATTTTAATCACCTTCCAGTAGTCAGTACACATCCCAACACTGCCACCTAGTTTCTTCATCAGGATGCAGGGTGTTGCCCATGGACTTTATGATTCTTCCACCAACTTGTTGTGGTGTGCACCAAGTATGTTACGATTTGTTCGACCTTCATCACATAACCATCGGCATGCCCTCTTGACCAGCGAACTGGCAATTCAGAGTTTAGCAGTTTTTGGGTCCCACTGCTATATTGATTGCCCTGTTGATTGCTACATTGGTGGTGTCTATCCAGAAGTCATTGTTGTACATTGAGCATATGGTATCAGGTGGTGCTTGTTATGATGGTGGCTAGTAATGACACCTAAGCATGTTAGGCGTAGGTGACGGCGTATACTTTACAAAACTAGCTGAGACTATCTCTACAGCACTGCTAGTGTGTTGGTCATTCAGTTGGCATTGAGTATCAACATACTCTTACAGTTTTACAGCTTAATGAGTTAATACGCAATAAATTAAGGTCTGAATTGTATAGTGTGGCATTTTAGCCTAGTGATTCAGCTGCTATAAAAGGTCGCTTTCTTGCTCATAATGGTACTAATCATACTTTCAGTGTCTGCATGACATCCCCTTAATCGCAGAAACGAATGACAGACCTGGTTTATATTAGGGTCAACCAGCTTCGTTAACTCTTGAATTGGCATAAACTACTCTTGGGCAAACTAGGGAGCAGCGCGCCTTTACAAAGGAAAAATATGAGAGAGAGAGATAATACCGTTTTTAACGTCCAGAAATCAGTCTCTCCCACTTGAATTAGAGCCTGAACAGTTTTTTGTAATCTTTTAAAAATGAGGCTCTACCTCTACCATAGTCATTCGAGCACTGGGCAGCATATGTGCATATGACTTCTCTAATTACAGCTTTGTGAAAGTTACTGTGCAAGGTGCATATCAGTGCATACCTGCCAAATATTGTAGAATTTAAGTTGAACAAGCATCAACCTGGGCAGTCTTGTGTAGGTTTTGACTGGCTCCAGACCAAGACCTTAACCAAGTAGTATAAGGCAGCTGGTGTTTCTAACTTTAACGAGTTGTTGTCACTCATTGTTGATAATCTGCTTGAGACTGTTGGTCAGGAGGTGAGGGTCTACCTAGATCATATTCTCATAACCGTCATGGAAGCGGCCAAGTTAGCAGATATCTTTGAAGCTAAATGGGTGCTAAATGAAAGATCCACTAACGTTTCTTCCAACCAGTATTGTATGGACAGACCATCGGTGAAATACTTCTGCTGGTAGTATGAGGATGGAAGCTGGGAGCGAGTCACGACACCCACCTCAAGACCAGCAAGAGGCAGGTGGCAAGATTCCCGAACCAGTATTCCATCACTTCTACCGTAAGACCGGCTACATTAAGGCCAATTGCTTGAAGGTTCAAAAATGGTGTTCCAAAAAGGGTAAAGCGAATAATCCGTGTTTCATCTACCCATTGGAAATTAGATCATTTGCTCATATCACTGCTAACCATAATAAAGTTATTGCATGGCACCGTTCTACAGCTCTGTTAAAATGTATAAACTTAGCTGCTTCCTCCATACAGGTGGCCACCTTACAGGGACACTGGTGCTTACTGTTCTCTTTTACGAGGAGTACTTCAGTCTCTGATAATATTACTAAGATTATCAGTTCATTTAGAAGCTCGTGGAGGAGTGGTCTTTTCCATTCCCCTACAGAATTTGTTAATATAATAATATAATATCTTTATTTCTACAAGTACATGTACAAGGTATACAGGCCTATCTGTATCCCTTGTAAATGTATACCTATACTACTACTATAGAAAGTCGCCTGTTATGCTGAGCATTTCGGGCAAATTAGGTCAGTTTTGTCCTAGGATGCGACCCACACAGTCGACTAACACCCAGGTACTCAGTTTATACTGATGGGTGAACAGGGACAGAGACAGCAGGTGTCTTATGGAAACACGTCCTAATGTTTTCCAACAGTACCGGAGGTTGGTGCTCCAGACCTCAGTGCGTGAGCTGATACTACACTGGCTATTTAACTGTACTTGTATCCCAGTCGTTCCCAATGAAATAGGTGCTACTGTTACTTTGCAATGATGTCCTGTGTTCCAGATTGTGTCCCGATCCATTTATGACTAAGGAAAGCTTAACCCCCTTCTCCAGTTCTGGGAGTAATTCAGGCAATGACCAAGGAAAAGTCCAGTGAGAATGCTGACAATACCTTAGGGGGCTCCGACCATTGGTTAGACACGTTTTTTACAATGGTAGCTGTCCAGGGCCTTGTAAATCATGTGAAAACTCCCTGGTTATGCTCTCCTATTCCTGTGTGGCACGATGGCCAGATGCTCCCGACTCCTTGCGTGATGGACTAACCTTCAGAGAAGAGCAACAGAGGGACCCTACTTGTGAAGGTGTAAGAGCCCTTCAGACTCTCAAAGGGCATTTGAAGGAGCCTCTCCTCCTTATGAGAAGAAAACAGAAATATTATAGCAATATAAGATAAATAACTTTTTATTGAATATAAATAAATAGCTTAATATATGAAGCAAACATGAAATCGTCCTCAGGCAAATAATGGAAAAATTAAATGAATAAATAAATCAAACGAACAAGCCTAATATGTACAGAAAGATGTTCTTCTGAGTCTGCCGATGTTATGGCAAGGCGCACATGAATAGCTGGAGTGTAACAGGACACTGGAAATAGAGTAAGGAAGTCACAAGTGTTCGTGATTATTGTGAAGTCCAGCTCCAGACGGTTACAGTGCAAATAAGGGTGAGCAGCTAGTAGCTTAGGTAACCGAGTTAGCTGCCGGCAGTAATAATGAACTGGAAATCGGCAACAGAGTATAAAGAACAAGGCAAGTTCCTCAATATGTTGCCGATATAGCAATTCTGTCCTCATGGTATAGAAAAACAGTTCTCAAGTGAGGCTTTTGATCTGCACAGAAGTAGTGCAATAGTAGAGGTCTTGTGATGCAGGAAAAGTGAAGGAACAACAGTGTTCCCAAGATTCCAAATTCTTCAATTTCTGATCTGTTATTAGACTGTGCTGCTCGTCTCATCTCGCATCTGGTGGGTGACCCAAACCATCCAGCAAGACTGAGAAGAAAATAAAAGGAAGTTACAAACCGGACAAGGAGTCATTCACTTAATAGGCTGAAGGCCTTGTAAACGTAACTGTATCCAAGTCTGGACAAAAGTTAAAAATCCTAACAAGAGTACAAGTCTTGTCTATTAAATTGAGAAAACAAAACTAAACATGAAATGAGAAATTAAGAGTTGAGCTCCATTCTTACAGATTTAATAAGGCATACTACCAGTCATACTTCCTCAACCAGTCGTTCAGTCGTCCACTCTTATTTAATGAACTTTTCCCCTCACACAACTCTTGCCTCTGCTTTTTTAAGTCAGTGGTCTCTGAAGCCAACTCTGTGCCCACGACTAAATACATACTTAACAATTTATCCTATTAACTAAACCTATTGGTAAGGATGTAAGCTAAACGGTAACCCAAAAGGTTTAGGGCTCAGGTTTTGAGGGTTGCCCATAATTCATCCATGGGAGGACACTTGGGTGTCAAAAAAAAAAAAAAAAACACTGTACCACATCACTAAACATTTTGATTAGCCAGGTTTAAAATGATATGTCCAGAGCTTGATCAAGCCCTGCTATGAATGCCAGCAAAGTATAATCACTCCCAGGTCTTTGACGTAGAGCGAAACACCAACGTCAAAGACCTGGGAGTGATTATGTCGGAGGATCTCACCTTCAAGGACCATAACATTGTATCAATCGCATCTGCTAGAAAAATGACAGGATGGATAATGAGAACCTTCAAAACTAGGGAGGCCAAGCCCATGATGACACTCTTCAGGTCACTTGTTCTATCTAGGCTGGAATATTGCTGCACACTAACAGCACCTTTCAAGGCAGGTGAAATTGCCGACCTAGAAAATGTACAGAGAACCTTCACGGCGCGCATAACGGAGATAAAACACCTCAATTACTGGGAGCGCTTGAGGGTCCTAAACCTGTATTCCCTGGAACGCAGGAGGGAGAGATACATGATTATATACACCTGGAAAATCCTAGAGGGACTAGTACCGAACTTGCACACGAAAATCACTCACTACGAAAGCAAAAGACTTGGCAGACGATGCACCATCCCCCCAATGAAAAGCAGGGGTGTCACTAGCACGTTAAGAGACCATACAATAAGTGTCAGGGGCCCGAGACTGTTCAACTGCCTCCCAGCACACATAAGGGGGATTACCAACAGACCCCTGGCAGTCTTCAAGCTGGCACTGGACAAGCACCTAAAGTCAGTTCCTGATCAGCCGGGCTGTGGCTCCTACGTTGGTTTGCGTGCAGCCAGCAGCAACAGCCTGGTTGATCAAGCGCTGATCCACCAGGAGGCCTGGTCACAGACCGGGCCGCGGGGGCGTTGACCCCCGAAACTCTCTCCAGGTAAACTCCAGGTAAAGTGAGGAAAACTTGGACAATATATCAAACCTGCACCACTTCGTCCCATATTGCTGATGAAGAACCATTTGGTATGGTTTCATTTGCAAGCTTGATCGTAGACTGTGTGGGATCTTTACCTAAGGCCAAGTTAAGTAAACAATACTTGTTTACCATCTTAAATAAAACTTCCAGATATCCTGAGGCAGTGCCTATGCATAGTATTAATACTAAGGCAATCTTAAAATCCTTTACTAGATTCATCTCAAAAGTTCAGATTCCACGGAAAACCATTGAGTCAATTAGGTATAACGTGAAGACTTTCTTCAGCTTATCACCGTCAGTCTCAATTTTTGGAAAGTTCCGCTAAACCTTGAAAACCATGATGTGTACTTATTGCATGCATTTTCCTACATACTGGGATGAATCGTTACCTCTGCTTCTTTTTGCCATGCGAGAAAATGTGCCAGAGTCTACAGGGTACAGTCCATTCGAACTGACTTTTGACCATAAAACAGGGGTCCACTGCAAGTGCTTAGGGAAAGATGGTTGGAGAGGACGCCATGAAGACTCCCTACCATCCTACAGCAAGACTACATCTAGCATGTCAAATGGCTAAGGATAACCTTAAGAAACCCAGGACGACTTGAAAAAACTTATGAAAAGGCATCAAAATTCCGTTCATTTAATCAGAGACAAAAAGCATTGGTCCAGAAATATGTACTGGGTCACACCTTAAAGGCAAAATTTAACGGCACTATGAAGGTGGTGAAAAAAAATCAGATCTAAACTATGTGGTAGTGCCACTCGACAAGCCAAAAACAGGAAGTCTACCACATAAATCAGGCTAAAAAATTCTTTGAATCACATCATGCCCCATCTTCAGACTCTGATGATAACCCTGATTTCTTGCATAAAGTTTCAGAAGTTTAAATAAGACTTCCTAACTCGGCTCTACTTCAGAATCCTTCTTCAAGGGGATGGGGGTGTCCTTGTTGTGGTGAAGGCGCTTTTGGTCTGAGGAATTGGAGCATTTGGTCTTCTTCCTCCGACCGATGCTAACTACCCCCCACTTCTCCTTTTCCAGCCCCATCCTTCCCATCCCTCCTTTTCAATCCCTCCTCTTTTCCCCATCCTTCTCCCTCTTCTTCCTTTCCTGCTTTTGGCCTTTGGGGTCCTCCCCTCTGAAATTCTAGCTCCTAGGTCCATCCCATTCCGTTGAGGCCCTTGGTGGTGGTAGTGTTTGCCATGGATTCTAGATCATCTGGGTTCGCTCCAATATCCCTCTGGAGTCACGATGTCCTTCGGGTGTCGGGTGTATCTCTGGAGGCTGCCTTTCAGTTCCAGGAGAGGTTGGCCAAAGGAGGTATGCCTTGCACTAGGCTGCAGACCACCCTCTCTTTTTGTCTGCCAAGGTAACTGATGGATGTGAGGTTTCTATCCTGGATTACCAATTTACTGGTGTGTAAGGTAGGGTAGGGAACGAATTCCATGCAGCATCTGAACTACCGGTACAGTTCTTTCCTCTGCTGTCCCCACTCAAGTTTCTTCCTTTCCTGTCCCATTCCAAGTTTCTTCCAAAGTTCCTTCTAACCTTTCATCCCCCCTTCAGTGGTAACTTCCATTTTTCTCTCCATTCTTTACCTCTGATATCATACTGCCTTCTGCCTCCTTTTTCATCTGAAATGCTTGAAGCCATCTCCGAATATATCAGAGACAAAACCTATGATGAACACCACTCCATCTCCCATTACTCTTCCTTCCCACTTTACTCAACCTCCTACAAGACTCCCTCACAGCATTGCAATACTTTGCTCCTTACTAATTATCTGCTACCTCCACATGTAGACTTTACTAACCCTACTAGTACATAGACACCTACTGCTGCATGTTGTCAGTATACATATACATATACATGAGGTCTCAAATATTCCACTTACAGTGGAATATTCGAGGCCTCAGGAGTATTCATGGTGAACTTCAGGTGTTGCTCTCCCAGTTTTTCCCTGTTTGTGTTTGTTTTTTAAGAACCTAAATTGCTCTCTGCTGTTATCCATCTCATCTCGGGCTATATCTTGTTGCATTCATTGGATCCTTTTCCTGATGGAACTTTTAATGAAAGAGCACTTTTCGTAAACACTGGCATACCACACTCTCAGATCCTTGCTCATACTTCACTGCATTACACTGCAGCCCATATCTCCTTGAACAAGTGGCAAACAGTTTGCTCTTTGTATCTTTCTCCTTCTCGACCATTATCTATTCCTGATTTTTAATTTCTGGTTTCTTCCCTACCTCCACTTCTCCTTTTATTAGGTGATTTTAATGCTCATTATTTTTTCTGGGGAAGGTTTTACTGTGGCTCTCGCAGGGATCATTTGAAGGCTCTTCTTGCTTCTCTTCCCCTCCATGTTTTAAATACGGGTACTCTCGCCTATTTTGACCCTCTCACTCAAACTCTATCTTGCATAGATCTCTTAATTTGCTCCTCTTCAACTGCAGATTTACATGACAGTGATCATTTTCCTACCCTCCTCTTAGCCCACGATGACAGTTTGAATGGGCGAATTCAACCTTTTACTCGCGTCCAACCGTTGTTATTGAGAAACCCTCTCCTTTGACCTCCCTTAATGAGTTATTACAACTCTTTTCACTTATGGAAGCACTATCACCTGGTATTGGCCTCTCTCCAGAATGCTATCGACTGTGTTTCCCAACGGACCAGTACTCATGGGTTTAAATTTTCTGGTACTAAAACACACGAAATTACTTTTACTTATTGCTCTGTTGTCTCTAATACTTCATTATACTTGTATGGTTCCTGGATCTCTGAACATGATTCAGTCAGATTTCTCAGTCTTCTGTCCTGGAAACCTCACATTACCTCCTTGAATACTTGTCATTGCCGGCTGAACCTCCTTAAAACCCTCACTCATCTTTCTTGGGTAATGGATCGTCGAATTCTCCTTCGACTTCTTTCAGCCCTAATTCTATTGAAACTAGATTGTGGTGCCCAGATATGTTCTGCAGCCTCTTCCACAGCTCTTTCTATACTTGATCCCATTCATCAATATCCGAAGTATACCTGGAGAAGTTAATGGCGGTCAACGCTCCTGCGGCCCGATCTGAGACCAGGCCTCATGGTGGATCAGGTTCTGATCAACCAGGCTGTTGCTGGATGACATATATGTCTAGGTATTTTTAGTTCTTCCTTGTCGAGAGCTTATATGCAAAGGCGAATGTTCCACAGTTGAATGATCGCCTTGACGCACATTGCCTTCGATATTTTGTCTGCTCTCGTGACCTTCATGATCCTTCTACATTCAGGATGGTAACAGACGTTACTGGAGGTCCATTATTTGATCACCACCCCTGTTTACTCCATCCATTTTCTCTTCATATTCACTTGCTCTTGGCTGCTCTTCAATTGCTTCCTTTATATGTTCATCTAGCATCTTTTCTCCTCCCCCTTGGCAGGTTGCAACATTCTAGTCTGTTCTTCCCCACTGCCGTCGAGAAAGCTCGAATACCTACAGTTGCTTCTTACTCACTTTTTCTTAACCATTTCCAGTCTCATTTTTATGCCATAGCAATTTACACTGGTTCTAAATCCTCTGACAGCGTCGGGTTTGCAGCAGTGTTCCTGAACAGTGTTGTGCAAGGTCATTTATTAGACTCAGCATTTTCACAACTGAACTGTATGCAATTCTCATAGTGATTATATATATTGCTTCCAAGCTTACTTCAACATTTGTGGTAGTTTTGGACTCCTTTAGTGCTTTGTAGGCTATCAAAAAATTTAATTTGCCTCATCCCCTAGTTCTTCATATTTAACTTTAGGTGCGCCGCATTTCTAGCAAAAACAAAGACAACGTTTTCTGCTGGATCCCTGGTCATGTTGACATGCAGGTCAACAGGCAGACGGACTCTGCTGTGTAGCAGCTGTATATGATATTCATGTTTCATATAGGGATATTCCTTTCTCAAAGTATTTTGTTGTAATCTCTAGCCACCTTCTCAACCGTTGGCAACAATGTTGGTCTGAGTTGATTCACAACAAATTATATTCTATTAAGCCATGTTTAGGATTCTGGTCTTCTTATCATCAATGTTGTGGTTGGGAGACTATGCTTTCCTATCTTTGCATCAGACACACACACATCTTACTCATGGGTATCTCATGGAGAGGCACCCGGTTCCACTCTGTGAGAATTGTCAGGTTCCAATTTCAGTTTGCCATATTTTATGAGACTGTCCTATCAGCGAGCATGCAGAATTTACCTCTGACATCATCACTGCTCTAACATCCTCATTTTATCTTCCTTCCTCACTAACAGTCCAACTTTTAACTCAGACTTCCTTTTTGACTTTTTGACACTAACAGATTTATTACACAAACTTTGATTGTATTTCCTATAGCACTTCACACCGCCTTTAGTAATGTTACCTCCATTATACTGTCTACCCTCACTGGTCTCATACCCTGCCAGGCTGTATGACCCATGTTGGTTTAACACTTAGTTATGATTATCATAATAATTCAGAATCCTCGCCCTTTTATGTCAAGACTTGTAGAAGCCCTCATAACTGATCTCACCAACTTTCTGCAGTTTTGTCCTGATGCATTTGTGGTTAGTCATGGTTACCATGACACAAATGTGAGTTCTGATAAACCTTTTAAACTCTCCCTATTTAGCTAACTCAGATAAACCAAAAATACTGCAACAAGAGGTAATTATCAGTATACTGTGACCCCATTTAGCATGAGGAACTCATCAGCCACATTCCAAAAATTTAATCTATTAAGCTATTCAATGGGTTAGTAGGTACTGAGGTTGTTC
This sequence comes from Cherax quadricarinatus, assembly GCF_026875155.1. NCBI lineage: Eukaryota > Metazoa > Arthropoda > Malacostraca > Decapoda > Parastacidae > Cherax > Cherax quadricarinatus. Next base: position 38,246,037 of record NC_069445.1, on the reverse strand, counting down.
TGGACGATTTAGTTGTGCTTTTTGATACTTGGAACAGATTACTTTGAGATAAATTTCAGTAAGACAGCCTTTGATCAATATACAATAAATTTTTTAGGTCATTATTATGAACACAGGCATAGAATGGCCTGCAAACTTTGTCATAATTGGAAAAATCCTGGAGCAAGGAAAAGACAACAGAAGTTATATGACTTGCATTTCCTTTATCAAATAAGCAAGCTGATATTTATGATATGTACACTATTTACAATATGTACAGTAATGTACATATTGTACAAAGGAGGCAAAATGCAAGAGCCAGACAAGACACCATGAAAGACCAGCAGACGAGGCAAGTCTGCTGCCAAAACTCGCATCACAAGTGAACCACATTGCTTTACAGTTATGGCGGGCTTGTCTGTGACTGGCCCGATAAGCCGAGTTACTGATATAGTGACAGGGCCCCTATTGATCGTTAAATCCTTAGCACCTGGTTCACTGGTCAGGGGGCAGCCTATAAAGTGTAACATGCTAGTAGCATGTCACAGTCATGAAGTTAGGAATGGCAAAGTGGCATCCAATTCCACCAATAATTTGGCTTTACAAAATTATCTGGTTACTGAGAAAGTAAATAACGTGAAGGTTCCTCAGGATGATAGGATTTTACTAGAAGTTTAAAAAAAAAAATCTCTGATATTATGACCCCTTAACCTCCCTTAGCAGACCTAGGAAAAAGTTTATTTGGTCCCCTTATTCCCAAGAGGCTTTCAATAAAATTAAGTGTCTATTGCGAGCACGCAATTCCCAGATTTCACCTCTCAGGTGGATGCCTGTGAGGTAGATGTTAGTGTAGCTTTGTTTTAAGCCTCTGGTGAGGAATTCCTCCATCTGGTCGCTCACTGGCTCACTGGCTTCAGCATAGCTGAAGCCAGTGAGCCGACTCCACTATAGAGGAGACCCCTACATGTCATCCTTTCTGCACGTGCCTCAGGTGTACAACTACAATAATTCTTTGACCTGCCTAAGCTCTATACGGAACAAGAACACTCGTCTTATGCATTGGGTCTTATGGCTCCACCATTGCAAAATCTCTTTCAAGCATGTCTCTGGGAAGGACAATTTCATGGTGGACTCACTCTCCAGGGCATGTTAGTTAGGATCTTATATGCAGAATTTATCATAAAGTAATTTATTTGAAAAATAAGGAATAGATGTTTTGGTGAGGGGACAGACTGCTCTCATCCACAAGTGTCTTGGAACTTTGTCAGCCCTGCAGTCTGCTGTCTCACTCTGGGGCAACCGCTTGGCTTCGAAAACTTTCACTAATCTTCAACATATAGTTAAGCACTGCTTGCCGGGTTGGATGGTATGAAAGGACCTTTATATTCCCTCCACCAATATTTACAATACGTACAGAGTGTAGTTGAACAGCAAACTGTTAATGTGCGAGCGAGCAGAGTCACTGCAATTAGCTTTACACCTCATGCAAGATGGACCAGTATATGTGTACTGGAGCAGCCTCAGTGAGTTTGCCTCCAGCTAGGTGAGGAAACCTAACTTGTAGTACTCGGCTGAGGGTAAGCTCTCACCCAATTGGTTAACGTATAAACCTGACTACGACTCAGAGTAATTAGGAACCCTTTACAACTACCCTGACCTAACTACTAGTTTGGCTCCTGTAGTTCAACTTACTGGAGTATAATGCCCTCCTATAATGACAATGTTTCGCCCAAACGATGAAAGTTATCAAGTCACAGACAGATTTTACCAGAGAAAGAGAGAGAGAGAGAGAGAGAGAGAGAGAGAGAGAGAACGAGTGTGTATGTGTGTGTTAATTAGTTTTAGTTAGTAGTTAGTTAGTTACCATTTTGCCCTAGGCACATGTCGATTAGACACTAGGCCTGTTGTGTGTGTGTGTGTGTGTGTGTGTGTGTGTGTGTGTGTGTGTGTGTGTGTGTGTGTGTGTGTGTGTGTGTGTGTAAATAACAGAACAGTGCGTCACCTACCGAAATAGACATTCCAGCCGCTGCTTTCTCATCACCGCTCCACTGACAGCCTGGTCTGCTATCCAGGTCACACTTGCAGGTATACACATGCTGTACAAGGTATACACCTACTGTACCAGGTTTACACCAAGTATACGTCACCCACCACCATATATAACTTACACAATATACAGGTCAAAACTTCAGGTATTTACCAACACCATATACACTATACAAGTCAGACCAGGAGGTCCACATCTTCCACCGCCACCCGCAGGATACTACCTGTTAGTTACTAACCCAGGATAATACTTGCAGGTTACTAACCCAGGGTAATACCAGCGAGTTGTTAACCCAGGATAATACTTGTAGGTTACTAACCCAGGATAATATTTGCAGGTTACTAACCCAGGATAATATATATGTCGTGCCGAATAGGTAAAATTTGCGGTTTTGACTTAAATAGCAACGCTCTTCTTGCCGAATAAGGCAAGCGAAAAATGTGTATGCAACAATTTGGCAAAAATCATTGTGAACCTAACGACAAAAAATATATTTCATTGTGTTTGTTTATTATTAAATTATTGTAAATTTTTCTAAAATACATTTAACTGAACTAGGCTAAATTAAATTGCGCTTATTTTAATAAGGTTAGGTAACTTTTCTAATGTGCTTTTGGTACAAAATTATTAATTTTTACATTAATACAAATGAAAAAATATATCTTTAAACGTGTAAGTGGAAAATTGTAGAAACGACTTAATTTTAAATGAGTTCTTGCTAATTGACCAATTTTACCTATTCGGCACGACATATATGCATTTCCTAGAGCTGATAACTTCATTCGCCTTCCCCATCAATACAAAGATGAGAAAGGCAGAACCCCCACTCACTCCACTGACAGCGAGATAATCAGAGTGTAGGTGAGTGAGAAAACTGAAGAGCGTAACACTTTAGCCAGGTCACCATATGGAGAAGACCCGGGCCGGAAGTACCGGCGAACCTCTAATGAATGAATGAAGCGTAACACTGTGGGAGCGATGCTGACGCTGGTGAAGCACTTAGAGGAAAGCACCCTGCCAGGGAAACCAAGGGCGCCAACAGTTCCAACACCTCTGTCCCCACTGTGGAACCATTGATTTTCATCCCTGTCCTGCTCTGCTAGGAACTTCACTGGAATAAGGCCACAGCATTTAAAGGATTGCAGAGACACTGCTTTCAGAGATCACAAGGTTCGTTAACAATTCCTTGGCTGGTCTGATTCCTGATGAAATTAAACCTTTCTTTTTTGGTGTAACACTTTGTGCACTTAAAAAGAAGGTTGGAGGAATTAGGCCAATTGTAGTAGGCAACACTTTTCGCCTCCTCGTTTCCAAAGCTGTTGTCCAAGGTATTCGTGTACAGGCAGCCATGATGCTTCAACCAAACCAACTTGGCTTTGGGGTCTCTCAGGGAAATGAAGCAGCAGTTCATGCAACAAAGGCGTATATCAACAACCTGCCTGAGGACAATGCAGTGTTAAAATTAGATTTCAAGAAGGCATTTAATCTCCTGAAAAGAGATGTGGTGCAAGAACATTTCCCTGGTCTCTTCCCTTTTGTTTCAGCTGGATATAGCAAGGAATCAATGCTCCTGTTTGGAGAGCATGAAATCGCATCATCAGAGGGTGTCCAGCAAGGGGATCCTCTTGCACCATTTCTCTTCTTTATAGCAGTTAAGGAAATCACAGTCAGACTGACCAGTGACCTAAACATCTGTTTCCTGGATGATGGCACACTAGCAGGTACAAAGGAGTCCCTCCTAGATTATCTTACACAGGTGATAACACGGGGACAGGAAATGGGCCTCATCCTGAATCCATCCAAATGTGAAATCATCTCAGTCAATCAACAAATAATAGATGCAGTGAGATCCAAACTACCAGGAGCATCAGTCATTGCCCCACAAACAGAGTCTTGCTTGGGGCACCTCTGTGAAGCGATGCCGTTGACACAGTTCTCAGGAAGAAACTGGAAGAGTTGAGGAGACTGGAACAACGAATAGGCAATTTTGACACCCACGATGCCTTGTACCTTCTCACAACATGCTTGAGTTTGCCCAGGTTGACATTTCCTAAGATGTGCATCTTCATATGATAACCCTATACTGCACGAATGTGACAGTGTCCTGAGGCAGATTTTCACGAAAGTACTTAACCTTACTCTAGAAGATGGGCAGTGGGACCAAGCTACACTTCCACTCAGACTAGGAGGCATTGGTGTCCGCAAGTCATTACAGACTGCGCTACCTGCTTTCCTGTTCTTATGCATTGCATCCAGTGGACTTGTAGCAGCGATTCTCCCTGAACACCTTAGGGGCAAGAATGGAGCCCATGACCAAAAGTTCGTTGACAGAGCCATAATCTGGGATAATCTAATGGGCTCTGAAACCAGACCTGCTCCCCCCCAATAACTACAAACAGTCACAACGGGATGGCCAATAGTGGAGAATATAGCCTCAACAATGCTTCAGAGTGTGTCAGGGAAGGGTAGAACCTGCCTCCTGGCAGTGAGAGCTCCTCATGCAAGTGACTTTCTGTTAGCTGTTACCAACTCCAGCCTTGGCATACGCCTCGATCCACAGACCATCCGCATCGGTGTTGCCCTTCGATTTGCCGCCCGTAATCTCGCCGAACACAAGTGTATTTGCGGCAGTGAAGCAGAAGACCGATTTGTGTACCATGGTCTTGTGTGCTGTAAATCCAAGGGAAAGATTGCAAGTCATGAAGAGGTTAATAACATTATCAAGAGGACCCTCACAACAGCCGGATGCCCAGCAATAAGGAAGCCATCCCAGCTATGCAGATCTGATGGCAGCCAAAAGCATCCAGATGGTATCACCCTTCAAGCCTGAACAGACAGCAAGCAGGTGGTGTTGGACTACACATATGCATCTACCTTGGCTGATACCTATCTCCAATACACCACACACTCATACTCATAACTTACTTCCCATACATATCAATCTTGAATTGAAGTCTTCAGGGCTGAGGAGAGATATTGTGATAAAAAGTGCTTAGTGTTTTATGTGACTGTTATGGGAATAAAGGCTTATGTAACACATTATCATTAGGGAACGAGACAATCCTAAGCTAATGTGTAAAGAAATAGGGCATCCCAGTGTTATTGAAACAGACGGACAGTGGAGACTACCTTCCGTCCATGAACCGTACCTGAGCTGGAACTCTCACCTGATCACAAGAAACTGTATCTACTGTTACTTAACAACTATAACAGTATATTCTAGTATGGGTGGTTCATTGGAGAAGAATATTGTCTACAAAAAATAAAATTAACACTGGAGAGAGTTACACTCACTTGCTGTTATAAAAAAAAGAGATAGAGTTTTCATAACCTGTTTCAAGAAAGATATTATTCAATTTGTAAAAAGCATTAAGGACATTAAACATTTTGAATGTGTTTTTTTTTAGAAAGGGATTGAAAAAAATTAATCCCTTAACAGAATGTGGGAAACTCACTACAAATTCATTCTTGAAGGCATGGATGTGTATATTTAAGAAGGTAATGTATGAACGATAATGTTCATGAAAGAAGAAACTCAAGTTCCTGAACAAGATGCTGATGAGAATGATAAGAAAGTGGGATAAGCAAGAGATAAGAGATCATACTGGTATCATTTGTAAGATATGTATATTTTAGTTGGTAAGAAGAAATAGTTTGTAACAAAATAAAAATACATTCCATCCAGGTGAGTTGGTAATTCCCAGATGACGGAGAGAAAAACTGCCTCTCTGAACACGATGGTATGAGCGTGAGTTGTGTGTACTCACCTAATTGTGGTTGCAGGGGTCGAGACTCAGCTCCTGGCCCCGCCTCTTCACTGATCGCTAGTAGTTCCTCTCTCTCCCTGCTCCGTGAGCTTTATCATACCTCGTCTTAAAGCTATGTATGGTTCCTGCCTCCACTACATCACTTGCTAGACTATTCCACTTCTTGACAACTCTATGACTGAAGAAATACTTCCTAATATCCTTTTGATTCATCTGAGTCTTCAACTTCCAGTTGTGACCCCTTGTTTCTGTGTCCCCTCTCTGGAACATCCTGTCTCTGTCTACCTTATCTATTCCACGCAGTATTTTGTGTGTCGTTATCATGTCTCCCCTGACTCTCCTGTCCTCCAGTGTCGTCAGACCGATTTCCCTTAACCTTTCTTTGTAGGACATTCCCCTTAGCTCTGGAACTAGCCTTGTTGCAAACCTTTGCATTTTCTCTAATTTCTTGACGTGTTTGACCAGGTGTGGGTTCCAAACTGGTGCTGCGTACTCCAGTATGGGCCAGGCGCCCATAAGCCGCAGCAGTTATTTGGTTAATGTGGACTTCCGGTGACGTGCTCGGTCTTGTACTCTCCCCCAGATTTTCCTCCTTGAGTGAGGTTTGCAGTTTTTGGCCGTCTAGCCTATACTCTGCGGTCTTCTTTGCCCTTCCCTGATCTTCATGGCTTTGCATTTGGTGGGGTTAAATTCTAGGAGCCAGTTGCTCGACCACACGTCCAGCTTGTCCAGGTCTCTTTGTAGACCTGTCTGATCCTCATCTGATTTAATACTTCTCATAAACTGCAAATCATCTGCAAATAAGGACACTTCTGTGTCTATCCCTTCCATCACGTCATTCACATATACCAAGAATAGCACTGGTCCTAAGACTGACCATTGTGGGACCCCGTTCGTCGCAGGCGCCCACCGTGATACCTCATCACGTACCATGACTCGCTGTTGCCTCCCTGTCAGGTATTCTCTGTTCCACTGCAGTGCCCTTCCTGTTATACATGCCTGATCCTCTAGCTTTTGTACTAATCTCTTGTGAGGAACTGTGTCGAAGGCCTTCTTGCAGTCCAAGAAAATGCAAGCAATCGACCCATCCCTCCCTCTCATGTCTTGCTTCAGTTACCTTGTCATAAAACTCCAGTAGGTTTGTGACACAGGGTTTGCCTTCTATGAATCCGTGCTGGTTGTCGTTTATAACCTTGTTCCGTTCCAGGGGCTCCACCACTCTCCTCCTGATAATTTTCTCTATGACTATACATGTCAGTGACACTGGTCTATAGTTTAGTGCTTCGTTTATGTCCCCTTTCTTAAAGATGGGGATCATATTTGCCGTCTTCCATACCCAAGGTAGTTGCCCAGTTTCAAGGGATATGTTAAAGATTGTGATTAGTGGCACACACAGTGTCTCTGCTCCCTCTCCAAGGGCCTATGTAGATATGTTGTCCGGTCCCACCGCCTTTGAGGTATCAGTGTCACCTAGAAGCTTCATCACCTCCTCCTGGGTTGTGTGTATTTCATCCAACACTTGTTGGTATATCCCTTGTTGGTGTACCCCTCTGTTTTGTCTTAACAGTGTCCCTTCTGCTATCATGTGGGAGTTCGACACGTGGATTAGGTAAGAAATACTCACGTAGGCTGGTAGTACGTATAATTACAGATAATGTGGGTTGCGCCCTTACAGCCATACCTATCTCACTCGCTCCTCTCGTAACACTGACTGACTGGCTGCCCACGTACCCATAGAGGGTCTTTGAATAATGCCAGGTCAGCTCAATATGAATAGACAGTGACTCAGGCAGAGACGGTTGGTCGTGAGTCAACTGGCACAGTGGTTACTGGTAACTGGTTACTACTACTGAGAGCTCGGCGACGCTAACGTATGTCGTCCCGACATACAACTAATACAAACTAGAGATGGCAGGTATACGGCTTGGGCTGATTCTATACAATGTCAAAGTACACAACAATTAAACATTATAACATACATAAGTAGAACATTGGAATGGAAGCTTACGTGACTGAAACTGTAATGCAATACAAGGTATACTATAGTACAACTTAAAACTCAACAAATGAACAACGAACTCAACGTTGAGATTACTAGTGATAAAAAAAAATTTGATCGATCGACCTGTATTCATGTGATCTACGGATTCTGAGGAAGGAATATATACAAAGAAAGAGTGTTTAACAGAAAGGCAGATTCGGTGCACTCAAATCTAGACTGTTAACTCTCAGAATGCGGAGAGAACATGAACACAAAAAAAAAAATTCTTGAATACTGATAAGTTGATACTGTAATTATTCATCTATACAGGTTATTTACATTTAACCCCAACTCTGCTAGGGTGAGATTGACATATGCAGAATGGGTGTCATCTCTGGGAGGATCAAACTCTGTAGCATTGGCTAACTCATGCTGTATTTGAGGCAAATCTGAATTGGAAGTTACAAATGATACTGAGGATTTCTCAATACCTGTCGTGTATTTGGGAAAAAACGACATTCGGGTTTGATCTTTCTGACTGAGTATCAGAGGAAGAGAGTCCCCAGGATCAGGGGGATTGCCCGAGTCGGGTCACATTAGTCTGGGTTGGAACTTTTCCCTTATCTAACAAAACTAATTTCCCTATGATCCAAATGGGGTTTCTTTTTTGCCCAAGTACTAACCCTCTTAACCTTATACTTATTCCCAGTGAAAATTTAAAACTCTGGGAAAAAGGGCCCAAAAAAAAAATTTTGATAATTTTTGGGCATTGCGGGACTTTTTTGTTAAAGTTAACCCGCAAAACTCTCGAACCTTTTTGATTTTGGAGGGCTTTGTTTCGGTGTTTGGGATCTTGAAAAATTTGCGGTTGATTTATGAAGTGTTTTCAGGTTTTTCTTTAAAAACATTTTGAGCTAAGCTGGTACGAGTTGTATGTTTTTCATAAAGGGTTGAAATTTGGTTTCGGATTAGAATATAAAAAAATATAAGGAAAAAACCTTTTATCTACACCATAAAATCCCTTAATGGGGAGTGTCACTATAAAAACATTGTAACCCAAAATTTATAGCCACAATGCCACATCGGGTTTTAAAACTTCTTTCCCTTTTTTAAATGTTGGGTTGATAGGGGCCCTAAAGGACATAAAGTCTTTCTTTTTGGGTTTCTTTTCCGCTAAACCCTTTGGCTGGCGGGATGAGAGGAACAAGGGTGGGTTTTAGAAGATCTTGACAAGGTGCACAAATTTTAAAGGGAATTTATTACGGAATTCACCCCATTACTGTTATGGATTTAGGAGTGGTAGGGCCTGCAGTTAATGCGTTTTTTTAAACGCTTTGGGGCTACTGTCTCGGCAGTCTTATCTGAATTTGGAACTAACCCCAACAAATATTGGGAAATGGTCTCCAAAACCCACCCCAGATGTTTTTTTGCCTTGGGGGGAACTTGGAAAAATTAGTTAACAATCTAGCGAAAACTTTTTCCCCAAGGTTCGTTATTTAGTTGGTATACTGGATTGGTTTAAAGGACCTTAGCTTTGGGCCTTTATGTTCCCTGCAAAACACTAAAATTTCTTAACAAAACTCAAAAAATATCAGTTCCCAATACGAGGCCAAAAGTATTTCAATCGGGCTTGTTTTACTGAACGTTTCCTTACCAGGGTGTGCAACCCCCTGGTACATCGTAAACTAGCTGTAAGGCTACTTTTCACTAGTGACTGGGGAAATTTAATAATTTGGTATCCTCTTCGGGCTAGGAGCCCCCAACTCGGCTGTTCTTACAGAAACCCCTTGGGTTCTGAAAAGTAAAGGATGGGTGCTGGTGGCTTCACAGTCAAATAAGTTCTTCCTGGACGGGAAAATTGGGAAATCAAAACCAGACCACTTTGGGATCTGTTCGTTGGGCTTTTTAATCTTAAAGCACTAAAGGGGGGGTCTGCAGTTACTATACTAAACAGGTGCGATAAGGCTTTCTGGGGATACTTCGATTTGCCGGTAAATGCAAAGGTGGGAAAAACCTTTTGGGGTTAGTAAAGGTCCATCTGGCCCTTCCAGTAGGTTTTTTTGTTCGGGGGAATAAGGGTATCAGTGGAGATGGTCTGTCAAGATATAAAACTGAGTACTATAAAAAAATGTTTTGGAAAGGGTTTTAAAAGGCCCATACTTTTGCTAAAGCTTTTTTGCTCAGTTACTGTATTTACGTTCAGCCTTTGTAAGGACTCGGTAGCAAATTTGGAACGCGTTTCCCTTCCCATGGGTTTCTTCTGGAATCGGCCCCAAATCCCAATTGAAATTAGCATCAGTTGTCAGATAGAAGGGGCTTAGAAAAATCTGGAAATTTAAAAATTTGGAGCAAAAGTTAGTTTTTTCTTTTAGATTTTGGGTTGCTCTTTCTTGAGGGGAAGGTCCCAAAAAAAAGGGAGCATCTTTTTAAGCAACTCATTTTGAGGAGCAGTTAGGGAAAGGGAAAAATTTGGTTTGAAGATCTAAAAAAAACCTGTTTTAAGCCCAAAGGATCTTGGGGCATCCCCATTTTTGGGGGGGGTTGGGAAAAATTTAGTACTGCAGTTACTTTACTTTGGTCAGTCGAAACCCCTCTAGGAGTGGACTAGGGTGACCAAGAAATTTTAAATTTTGATCAAAAAATTAAATTTTAGACGTTTGATCTTTAAATTGGTTCTTCAACCCCTTCCCAAGTACTACTAAGTCTTTTTAAAGTGTGTATCCAGGGCTTTAGACAGGGACGATTACGTCTTTCTAAGTACACCAAAAGTGCATTACCTATGAGACCTCTAAAGAAAATTAGTCATGAGCCTTGAGAACGTGGGGGAAGATCGAATCCAAAACGCCATATGGAGGAAGTGATAATGCCCCTGTAGGAGTGGGAATGCAGTTAGCTCTTGGCTGCCTCTTTGAAGGGGATTGCCAAAACCCTTTTTAACAAATCTAGGGTGAAAGATTTTTGTTATCTCCAATATTACGTAAAAGTTTCCAACCCGTACAGGGAGTGGAAAAGCGTTTCTGGAAGGTTCTGCTTTTAACTTCCTAAAGTCAATCACTGGGCCCCAAAAGTCCCCACCCTTTCTTAGGTACTAGTACCCGGGTCCCTTTAAAGGGGAATTGCTAGGTCCCATAACTCCTTCTTTAAAAAACCATTTAAATTGATCAATTCTTCTGCGACGCAAACTTGTGAATGGGGTTTTTCTGTAGCAGGTATGTAAAATAGGTTACCCCCTTTTTTTCCCCAAGTGGAATACGATGGGACAATAAGTTCGTTACCCCCCCATCTTCTCACTGGAAAAAGAAATGGCTTTACGACGTTTGTTAAAACAGAGTCAAACAAAACGCTTGACTTCTCGGGGGAAGTCAGGGGGGGCTAAGTTTTTTCTCCTCAACTGGGGGGAAAGATTGATCCAGTAAAGTGGATGAGGTCTCCCCGGAAAGAAATGGGCCCCCGACCCCATGGTCAGGTACAACTCATCCTCTACCTGAACAGGGTAGGGATAGTGAACAAGGTAAACCCAAGTTGGTATTTGCTTGGGGCAAAACACTGTAAACCAGAGTTTTGGGCCCCAGGTAAAAAGGGGATTTTAAACTATCTCTTACAACATGAAAGGAGGTTAAAACAAATGGGACCTTTTACTTTGCAAGAATCACTGTAACTGGGACGTTATCCCCCATTGGAACTAGGAAACAACAAAGACATTTCTAGTGGGGAGCACTAGCCCCCAACAGGGACGTCTTTTGAGAGGGGCATGTGCATCAACAAGAGAGGCTTTAAAGGTTGCAATAATTTTTTTCCGCGGGCCCGCCCCCTGTGGGGGAAAAACTATATTTAAACTAGCAGGCATTGCGGGATAGGTTGTGCACTAAAGGCAATTTTGGAGTGCCCCTCGGACATTGAGGCATGGGAAAAAAATTCCTGCAAGTCGGAAGGTATGGGTTTGGAACCATGATGGGAGTGACGGGAATTAAGTGCCCCCAGGGGAACCGCTTGGGTACGCTACTGGAGAATCATTAGCTTGAAAGGGGATTTTAACCCTTTAATCTTTCTCTGCAGCATTTATAACAGTTTCTAAATCCAAGCGGGTTTAAACCCAGAATGGAACGAAAAATTTGTAAATTTTGGGCATGCTCGATAAGGGTCGGCACAAGCGAAAGTCTCGCAGGGGGAAGAAAACCCCCAGGGAAGGTACCAGGGAAAGTAATCTGGTCGACAAAAAAGGAAGGAAACAGTGAAATCTCTACCTTGGATAGAAAAAGGGTTTTTGGGGTCCGCCCCGGACACGCAGGGGAAAAACCAGATACTCCACTAAGGGGGAACCCGGTCGGGTTCTACGAGAAGGACAAAAGTCCCTAAATTCTTATCCTTAAACAAACTAGACCCCAATTAAAATTGACTTTCCACCCGGTCCATGAAAAAAAATGAACGGGCTTTTAAACAGATGCTTGCACTATAGGGGCCTTTTGGGTTTCATTGGAAGTTTTGTTTCAAACAAAAAAAGGGGGTTGGGCTCAGAAAAAGGGGCTTGTTCTTCTTCACCCCAAAAACATTTTATGTCAGGACATGTGAAAACAAAAATCTTTTGCAGGGTTGTCATTCTCGAGATGCTTAAGGCTTAAAGGAATTTTTGAACGGGGATGGTGTCTATTATACATATGTCAAAAGGGACGGGGGGGTTTGGGTGGGGCGCCGAAATTTCCCCAATTTGGAAAAACGAGCCTGGTTTGGTTTTGTTTGAGAATTTGGGAAAAATGAGCCTGGTTTTGGTTATTCTGAGAAACCCGATACCCGTTTTCCCCTAGGGGTTTTGCGGTTGGGGAAAGGCCCAAAAAAAGACCTAGAGTACTGAAGGTTTTTTAGAGAGCTTTGCACTCGGGGGGGTGTGTCATGTCATGTTTCTATGATAAGGTTTAAAATAGGAAAGGAAACTGGGTAAATCCTTTATCCCGTACGAGTCTCTTTGGGTTAAAATATAGGGGCAAATTTAATTTCAATATGGCCCCGGAAACCAAGTTTTTAACAATTCCCGACTAGGTTATGAATGTACTTTGAATTTCTACGAGGGTTTTAACGACTTGTACACTGGTTTTTGTTGATCTTGAGTGGTTGACGACTACGAATTTTTCTCCCCCCCCGTGGCGCAAACCGAGGTTTGGGGCAGACTAGGCATATGTGTGACATTACTTTTGATAAAGGGAAAGTACCCTGGGGGCACAAGGGGAAAGTACATGAAATTTTAAAGGCTGTTTAAAATGGTTCCTCGTCACATTTGGGGGATGAGCCTCATAAGCACACAGAGAAGCAGGGGGGCATTAGTTCTTTAATTTTCTCCAAAAACTGCCAATTTAGCAAACGATGCCTTTGGTTTGGGTTTTTCCTCGTCAGGGACAAAAAAGATGATTGGGGCAGCATTGATAAAAAGATGGGTAAAAGTTTGTCTAATCTAAAAGCAAAAGCACTTTCCCATTCATTTCTCATGGGTTTTAGCATTCAAATAGTTCCCCAGAAAAGCTTTGGTTTAGCTGTTTTTTTTGGGAAAAGGAAAGAACGAATCAGTTCCTTTTATTGTGACCCTTAGTAAGATTCCCCCGAAATCTCGCATATCAAGGAGACACAACGTGAACAAACAGCAGGGGTTTGATAAAGGGCTTTTTAGCTAAGTCTGATAAGACTTTCCTTGGGAAAGGGGGGCCCTTTAATAGAGCACTAGCAAAAGAGAACGAATGGCTGCCCCAAACCATGTTCAAGACTATTGGGAACCATGGCCCCTTGAAAAAAGGTAACGATCAAGGGGAAACACGAGTAAACTTTGTATCTCGGTTCTGGGGCGGTTTTGTCAGTTGCTAAGGAACTGTGAGGGTGATGACAGGGGGGGGAACGTAGCCCGAGAGGTTTGGGGTCCCACATTCACTAAATTTTCACTTGACGGTATGTGAGGGCTAATGGCCAAAAATAGCCCCCGAGAAAAAATAAGGCAAAAAAAAATGAAAAAATAAAAATTTATATAAAATTCTAGAATTTAAAAAAAAGATATTTCAACTAATTCTGCAGAAGGAATTTAAAAAAAAAAAGTCTAAAAATACACTGCAAGAGGAAGGGGCAACTTTAAGGTCAAGGAAAAATTTTCATTGAAATATAAAAAGTAAAAAATATTATGGAGGGGTTTTAATTAAATGCAAAAAGAGCTGTCTTTACTCCCTTGTAAAAAAAGAAAAATTTAAATTTTTTTAAAATTTTTAAACAAAGTAAAAGGGATAAAAAAAAATTTTTTAAAATTTTTAACCCCGGGGGAAATTTAAGTATTTTTCTAAAAAATGCCTAGACGAGATTAAAATATAATTCTAAAAATTTTAATTAAAAAAAAATAATTCACTGAGAAAAGTGCAACCCAAAAAAAAGTGTGGGAAAAAAAACACTGCAGTAATAAAGTGTCAATGGGAAAAACTTTAGGTTAAATAATGAAATTAAAATTGAAGAAAAAAACTGTTTTAACACTTTAACTTTTTTAAATTGTAATTTTGGGCAAAAACAATTTCCAAAACAGAGTAAAGAAAAACACTTTAGTTAAAAGTAATTAAAATTTCATCAAGAGTTTAATTTGTTCAAAAAAATTAAAAATATGAATAAAATAAAACAAAGGAAAAAAAACGGGTAAATTTTAACCCCTTACAGTGGCAGGGGGAAAACCTTTTTTTTTTAAATTATATTTTACAACAAAATCTTGCTGTGACTGTAGACCAAAAAAATTTTTTGGCAAAAAAAAATTTGGGACCCCAATCTGCGAAAAAAATTAGAGGAATGAGACACTGCTGGGATACGAAAAAAAAGGGCACATAGAAAATTTAAAAGGATAATTTGGTATACTGGGGTGAAAAATCACTGCGTGAAATACAATGACAATTTTGGAGAATACAACGCTGAAAGAAATTTCAATAAAAAAAAAATTTAATCACTTCACACAAAAGTGACTGTTTGGAAAAATACACAATAATACTTTTCTAGGGGACAGGAGGGAGCCTAAAGAAAAAAAAACCAAAAAAAAAAAAAAAAAAAAATATAAGGGTAAGTGAAAGCACTGGGAAAAATTTTATAAAAATAATGGTCAAAAAAAAACAATGAAAAAAAAAGGTTTAGAGTTTCAAAGCAATTTATATAAATTTTCTCACACACGCAAATGTCTTTAAAAAGCTAGAAAAAGGGCTCTAAATTATCATGAAGCTGTTTTGTCGGGTGATTACTGGTAATGAGGGTAGGGGCTTAGGTTGTCTGCGCGGTGTTGACTGACAAATTTCCCACAAACCCCCTGTTGGGCGGAAGAAATGCGCTTTTCGGTGAACCCCAAAATTGGAAATTTTTTCGGTGGGCTCACTTACAATCTCTTGACCAATTTTGTGAAACCAAAACAGTAGTAGGACCCGGTTTCAAAGGGGGCAAACAACCACCCGGTTGGTGGGGGGTCTGGTGGTGGGGGCTGGTGGCTGGTGGTGGGAGTGGTGGAGGTAGAGTGTGGTGGGTGAGAGACTCCGCTGGGGCACTGCCCCCGCCCCACTTACCACGAAGGTGGCTTGATAAGCCCCTCTAAAGCCACAGGGAAAGGTGAAAAAACCCCTTTAGCATCCAACCCGGGGCACAAAGCGTTTTAGACAATAATTTAGAGGAAAAATTTGGGTTACTTTTTTCTGCGTTTTGGTTTTCTTCTCTCTCGCACTGGGTTAGAAGCTGGGTTGGTGACTGGCTTTTCCCCCCGAGAATGGGTGGCCCGGAAAAGTGTAAAAGGTTTCACAAAGCACGGGGGGAGCAGTTGGGGTGACAGGGGACAGGTGGATGATAGGCTGATGGCGTTTACTTCCACAGTCTGGGTTACTGACTGGCTTAAGCAAAATCCAGGTTTAACCCCTGGAGATTGAAGCAAAAATTTGCACACGAACCCAAACCAGGAAGCTTGTAACGGCTGCAAAAAGGCTCGCCCGGTGAAAAGGGGGTTTCCCTGGGGTAGTTTCTGGTGGGTGGGCGGTTCACCCCTTTTACCCTGCTGCTACTCAAAAAACACCCTTTAACGGCCCTTTAAAAATTCCCCTTTTAAAAAAGTAAATCCACGTCCACACCCCTGTCACCATTTATCATGTGGGAGTTCGGACACGTGGGTTAGGTAAAAATTTTTTTTAAGTTTGGTGGTAGTTCGTTTAATTTCCCGATAATGTGGGTTTTCGCCTTACAAACCGTACCTATCTCACTCGCTCCTTTTGGAAAAACTGACTGACTGGCCCCCCACGTACCCATAGAAAGGGGCTTTGAAAAATGCAAAAAGGGCAGCCAATATGAATAGCAGTGACTAAAGGCCCGAAAACGGTTGGTCGTGAGTCAACTGGGACAGTGGTTTCTGGTAACTGGTTACTTTTACTGAGACTGCCTCCACAGTAAATACTCCCTGAAATTCATGTTGGGCTCCTCACAACTTCTTGGTCTTTTTTGTGGAAAACTCCCCGCCTTCTTTCCCCAGCATGATTACCCGGGGCTTTGACTTTTTTCCCCCTTAGGGGTTTAAAAGCAGTTTTTGGGTCAGACTTGGGCTTTCGATGCTTGGTTATTTTTGTACTGCCTTTTGGGCCCCCCCCTTCCTTATCTGTGCATTTCCCCTTTTTTCTTTTTGTCGGGCTAAAACTCTTTTTATTCCTGGGTCCTTTGCCTTCTGTACATTTTCCATTCTCTAGCACTGTGTCTTCAACTTCCAATTGTGGCCTCTTGTTTCTGTGTCCCCTCCCCGGAACATTCTGTCTTTGTCCACCTTGTCTATTCCATGCAGTATTTTATATGTCGTTATCATGTCTCCCCTGACTCTCCTGTCCTCCAGTGTCGTCAGGCCGATTTCCCTTAATCTTTCTTCATAGGACATTCCCCTTAGCTCTGGAACTAACCTTGTCGCAAACCTTTGTACTTTCTCTAGTTTCTTGACGTGCTTTATCAAGTGCAGGTTCCAAACAGGTGCTGCATATGGGCCTGACATACACGGTGTACAGTGTCTTGAACGATTCCTTACTAAGATATCGGAATGCTTTTCTCAGGTTTGCCAGGCGCCCATATGCTGCAGCAGTTATCTGATTGATGTGTGCTTCCGGAGACATGCTCGGTGTTATACTCACCCCAAGATCTTTCTCCTTGAGTGAGGTTTGCAGTCTTTGGCCACCTAGCCTATACTCTGTGTGTGGTCTTCTGTGCCCTTCCCCTATCTTCATGACTTTGCATTTGGCAGGATTAAATTCGAGAAGCCATTTGCTGGACCAGGTCTTTTTGAAGTCCTGCCTGGTCCTCATCAGATTTAATTCTCCTCATTAACTTCACATCGTCTGTAAACAGGGACACTTATGAGTCTAACCCTTCCATCATGTCGTTCACATATACCAAAAATAGCACTGGTCCTAGGACCGACCCCTGTGGGACCCCGCTCGTCACAGGTGCCCACTGTGATACATCATTATGTACCATGACTCGTTGTTGCCTCCCTGTCAGGTATTCTCTGATCCACTGCAGTGCCCTTCCTGTTATATGCGCCTGATGCTGTAGCTTCTGCACTAATCTCTTGTGAGGAACTGTGTCAAAGGCCTTCTTGCAGTCCAAGAAGATGCAATCAACCCACCCCTCTCTCTCGTGTCTTACTTCTGTTATTTTATCATAAAACTCCAGAAGGTTTGTGACACAGGATTTGCCTTCCATGAATCCATGCTGGTTGGCATTTATACTCTTGTTCTGTTCCAGGTGCTCCCCCACTCTCCTCCTGATAATCTTCTCCATAACTTTGCATACTATACACGTCAGTGACGCAGGTCTATAGTTTAGTGCCTCTTTTCTGTCTCCTTTTTTAAAAATGGGAACTACATTTGCTGTCTTCCATACCTCAGGTAGTTGCCCAGTTTCCAGGGACGTGTTGAAGATTGTGGTAAGTGGCACGCACAACATATCTGCTCCCTCTCTAAGGACCCACGGGGAGATGTTGTCCGGTCTCATTGCCTTTGAGGTATCGATGTCCCTTAGCAGTTTCTTCACCTCCTCCTCATCTGTATGTATGTCGTCCAACACTTGTTGGTGTATTCCTTGCTGGTGTCCCCATCTGGTCTGTCCCCCCCAGAGTCCTTCCTGTCTGTACTGTAAATACTTCCTTAAATCTCGTGTTGAGCTCCTCGCATACCTCTTGATCGTTTCTTGTGAGTTCTCCACCTTCTTTCCTCAGCCTTATCACCTGGTCCTTGACTGTTGTCTTCCTCCTAATGTGGCTATACAGCAGTTTCGGGTCAGATTTGACTTTCGATGCTATGTCGTTTTCATACTGTCGCTGGGCCTCCCTCCTTATCTGTGCATACTCGTTTCTGGCTCATCTACTAATCTCCTTGTTTTCCTGGGTCCTATGCCTCCTGTACCTTTTCCATTCTCTGTTGCACTTAGTTTTTGCCTCCCTACACCTTCGGGTAAACCAAGGACTCGTTTCGGTCTTCCTATTATTTCTGTTTTCCTTGGGAACAAACCTTTCCTCTGCCTGTGTGTGTGTGTGTGTGTGTGTGTGTGTGTGTGTGTGTGTGTGTGTGTGTGTGTGTGTGTGTGTGTGTGTGTGTGTGTGTGTGTGTGTGTGTGTGTGTGTGTGTGTGTGTGACAATAAGGACTTAAAATATACGGAGTTTAGCCAAGTTAGTTATTATCTGTGAAACAGTCAGAGACCTTTGTCACCAGGGACGAGGCTCTACGAGGCATCAACTGTGTAAAGGAGAACGGCTGAGCTAAGATAATTCTCAAAAAAGTGATGACTTAGATGAGAGATGAACTTGTAGATGGAGACACTGAATAAATATCATGTGGATGTTGGAACAATCTACTATATTATATAACAGAAAACAACATCCACACAAGCTTTCTTTGTAGTCTATTTACATGTGAAAATAATTATTTACATGTGAATATGATTCGTTGTAGATTATTAACATGTGAATATGATTTGTTATGGATTACTTACATGTGAATATGACTTGTTATACCAGGTGTGTGTATATCACACACCAGTGGTATAACACACATTATTTTCAAGAATATTGAACAGTTTATTAATGTTTTAAAGCCTTGAGTAAGTACGCGTATTTATAAGGGAACGTGTAACTAAACCCTCCTAATGATAACATTTTACAGTGTGATGTAAATAAGTTTTACGGGTCTTTACGAGCTATAAAAACCTTAGTTTTATTTACAAGCTCAGAACCAGTTTCATGTGAACTGATTTAGTTAAGATTAGAAGCATGATTTGCAATAGTTATATTTGCAAACTATGAGACAGTAGCATGACATTCATGGATGATTTGATTGCATTTCTCTAATAGTGTTTAAATTCTTTGTCATGTAGGTATCACAGGAAGATATATTATATTAAGGTACGATGTGCACCCACAGAAATGAAGTCAAGAAATAGATGCCTTTGAATCGCCTTGATTTCTCCCGAGTCAAGAGACCAGATAGACTTATAAACCAGGATTACCCAAGTAGTTCTTCCAAGTCTATTTTTTATGAGTCCATAAGCTTTTATGTGGATATGCCAAACAAAAGTAGATTAAAAAATATATATTTATTTTTTCAAGGCTTCTCAGTGGTTAGAAAATGACTTTTCTTATGAATGAAACGCCTTTACTGGAGAGGCAACAGAATATTGAAAAATATTGACTTGATCTTCCAGTCACTTTCAAATGCTTCCTAAGAGTGCTATGTTCAATCACCTTGAAAAATTTCTCTGTACATAGAGCATCACAAAAATTTCTATTCATGTAAAAGCACAGAAGCTTTGAAAGAGCACCTTACCATACAACACATGACATAGGACATGTTGAGGGAAGTGCTCCAGAGAAATGCATACCACCTTCATCACTCTCTTACCTTGAAATACATTGACTATACACCAACTCCAAAAGTTACACTGCATCTAAACACAATACCTTCCCGTGTACACTTTATCATGAAGAATCTCTTGAAGCACACTGAAACACCTTTTATGTGGAAAGTGCCTTGCCATGCAGCGGTTATACTCCCATGAAAACATAATCACCATGTAACACTGTCATTAGTTACACTGATGGTGCCCACAAATTTAGATATATGCATGGTAAGTAAGCTGCTGAGTCTGTGTGGAACAATCACAAAATCTAACAATATGCGTCGTAGAGGAGCATTTAGTTTATGGGTTAACTCACATAACCCAGCATAACCCGGAATGTATTCATAACTGATACTATCCCGGATTTGCATTTTGTGTCTTATTTTCAACTATCTGCCGGTATCACTTACCATTTTTACCAGAGACTACTTTCTCTGTATATTCATAGTAAATAGAGCGGCATGATTAGTCATGAGATTATTAATAAACTTTCCGACCGACATCAGTCCATCACAGACCAGCGTTACCAAAAATGATCTATTCATAGATTGTGAGTTTCAAACATGGCTGCCACCAGGGACTTATCACTGTGACTATGTGGATCCAACACGTTAAAACCCGTGATTCCATGACGCTGAGAAAAACAGCAGAGTGGTAACATTCAGCAGTACAGACTGCTAAGTGATTGTAATATGACACTGCTGGAACGACAGATGCAAGAAGCCAGCAGTTGTTCTTTTAAATAAGCTCTCAACGTATCTTTTAAAAGACAGATAAAAAGTTTACTGGTAATCCTAAACCTCTAGTTTATATGAAATCCCACATGGTATACTGGCCAAATACCTTTCTACATTACTGCCTGCCGTCAGTCAAGCCTATTTTAAACACTCTGAGAAGTCATTCTCGCGTGGCTGCGAGTTTAACATCCATCCCCAGTAACGTGACACGGTTGGGGTACATGAATGATATACTTATCGTCTACCCTTGAAAAATTAATATTCGGAACATACCAAAGTCAACTGCATGGAATCATTCATCAGATTCACCCTAGAAGTCGAAAATGACAACTCCCTTTGCATGTTGTGTAAAACGGACAACACCCTGGCTCTCAAAGTATATCATAAATCTACTAAGAATGGTCTACACTACAACTAATACTTCCGTCAAGATGCCAAGTTCAAGAGAAAAGTTTTAATTGGTTCTTCCTGAGAGCCTAGAGGATCTAAAGTCCATTTTTCCTAGAAGATACAACCAAAAGTGTAGCTAATCGTCTCGAGTTTCCTTCCCGTTTTACTACCGATTGTAGAAGAGCAGAGTTCATAGCCACTAACTTATCCAGTGCACTTTGACAGCTGTAAAATAAGTGTAGCCATTAGTTCCTAGACAACCATCAGGGACTCTGATGATTCTGCTGCAGGAGTCTACATCATACTAAGTTGTTTCTACGAGAGAGCATTTGTAAAGAAGAGGGCCGGAAAGTTTAGAGCAGTGTCTGAAAGAGTATAAGCATGCCTTCAGCAGGATGATATGAACACAGCATCTGTTATTAACCGAAGCTCGCGTGGCCCTCTGATGAAGTGGGGAGAGGCCACACTTGTAATCAAGGAGATTGATAGCAAGAAGAAACGATGTTTGAATCATCACTGATCACTGTTTCCAACACTGTTCCCAAGAAAAACGGTAGTTGTAGAATGTCAGATAAGCTTTGCTAACTTGCTGCCACCAAAACGGAACACGGTAATCAGATGACCTGACTGACACATACCATATCTCCTCCACCTGATTTCTAAATATACTGTAAATCTCTGATGCTCCCTGTGAGTGTAACATTTCCTGATAAAATGTTCTAGTATTACATATATGTCATATTTACTCGTAAAATACAATTATAATGACAAGGCTCATATTAGTTAATCAGGAAAGCGTATATACATAACTGATCAAGGAAGTATAAAGTGATCAAGAGAGTATATATACATAAAGTAATCAAGAGAGCATATATGCATTAACTGTTCAATGAAGTGTGTACATAAGCTCTCGTAAACAGTGTGATGATATATGTAGGTCAGCTTCCTGTGCTCTGGCAATACCACAGATAGTGTTACCATTCAGCACCAATAACAGCAGCTGCAGAATCTTGTTTTATATACACATATATATTAAGATGTGAATATGAACGATAGTGTCAACAAACTGGATGAAATAGCGTATTACTGACAAGCATCAAGAAAGACACACGTCACGGAACAGTAGAAATAAGTCACATTGTTAACTTCATTATACTACCTCAGGTTAAATTTATATAATGTATTATATATGCATGCCTACAACATCTGTGAACTCAAAAAATATCTGCAGCATTTTAAACAAACTTACAAAACTTATGTAAAATACTGAGACATTGTTGTCTTAATTATTAAAGCTTGTTCTGATACTTTTATTTTCCTCTTATGCAAACCGTACACACTTAAACTTACATTGATAATAATTGAATAATAAAAAAATAAACTTAAAGCTACGTTAGGGCGAGAAGAATATGCAAGTCAGACTGTGACTCGACTGTTGTGGGTGGCATCCTGCGTGTGACGACCTCAAGCACCACAACTATACATACACACACACACACACACACACACACACACACCCACACACACACACACACACTCACACACACACACACAACACACACACACACACACACACACACACACACACACACCACACACACACTCACACACACACACACACACTCACACACACACACACACACACCACACACACACACACACACACACACACAAAACACACACACACACACACACACACACACACACACCACACACCTCACACACACACACTCACACACACACACACACACACACACACACACACACAACACCCACACACACACACACACTCACACACACACACACACACACACACACACACACACACACATCACACACACACACACACACACACATACACACACACAACACCACTCACACACACACACACACACCACACACACTCACCACACACACACACACACACACACACACACACACACACACACACACACACACACACACACACACACACACACACACACATGAAGTGTTCTGGCATAACAGACTGGAGAATGTTTTGCGTTTCATTCATCAAAATGTAGCAGATGGTGAGTGTTGTATACTGCACACTGTTTATGTAAACTGATACACTGTACATGCATACTCCTACACTGTACATATGAACTGTTAGCCTACATGCCTAGTTACCATAGCTTCCCCCAGAGGGCAAGCCTGGTGGGTATGCCACCTCAACCCGCGTCACCCTGCCCCTCTCTCACTCTGGCAGCTGACTTCACTCAGCCAACAGGCCTACTACTCCCTCCATCGCAGCCCGGCCCCTGGGGGCCAAGGGCATGAACACACCACCTGTGTACCCACGATATCGCAAATAAAGAAAGAAACCTCCGAAGAGTATCATTGAACCCCGCACTGATCACAACGGTAATTGGTAACAGTGGTGCTTGCAGCAGTGGTGTTCCCCTGGGAGAGACGGGAAGGAAGAAGAATGAAGAAGTTGTTATATAAGAAGTATCGGCCTCTCTACGCAATATCCCGAAGTCGTGTCTGCAATATTTTCATTCAGACACAGACCAGAATCTAGGTGGCATACACATGACCAAATGGTCTACTTTTTGACGAAATACCGAGCTACCTGGCGCACCATTACTACCCTTCCCCCCCTGGGCTCCAAGCTACCCGGGAGCACCTTTCAAATTCCCATCCCGGCTCCAACACTGGGCCCCACCATTACTACCTTCCCACCCAAACCTAATTTTGCCCAAAAAATTTTAAAAAACATACAAGCTCCAGTGAAATGTCAAATTTTTTTTCAAGTAAAGGAATAAAAAATTAACCAAAAAAATATGATAATGTAAACACACCGTAGATATAAGAAAATTTTTCCCGTGAAAATTTGTTTACCGGGAAAATATGAAAAGCTTTAAAAATATATGAAAAAGTGGGTTTTAAAAACCAAGTAAAAATGGGTAGGGAAAAAATGAAACGAAGTAGACAATAAACACCAGAGGAACACAGGAGGGGGAAAAATTTTCCCACATGTTAGAAAAAACGGTTGGGGGTAAGTATCCACACGTTAGAAACAAGAGTTTGGGGTAATTTATCACACAAATTTTTTGAAACCAGGGGAGTGGTGTAAGTTATCAACCTGTTAACACAGGTTGGTAAGTTATCACACACGTTAAAAAAACCCGGTAGGGGGTAAGTTTTCACCAGTTAGAAACACAGGGAGGGGAATTAACCAACTTAAAACACGGTAGGGGAAAATTTTATCACACACTTGTTTGAAACACAGGTAGGAGTAAATTATCCACACTTGAAACACAGTAGTGGGTTTAAATTATCACCACGTTAGAAACACAGGGTTGGGGGAAGTTATCCCATGTTAGAAACACAGGTATGGGGTAAGTTTCACACACACTTGTGTTAGAACACAGTAGTGGGGAAATTTTTTCACCCCGTTAGAAACACAGTAGTGGGGAATTTCACACACATTTGAAACCAGGATGGAGTAAGTTATCACCACATGTTAGAAACCAGGTATGGGGGAGGGGGATACACACATTTAGAAAACGGTGTGGGTAAGTTATCACACCATTTTAGAAACCAGGTAGGGAGTAAGTTTTTCACACACTGTTGAAAAACAGGGGATGGGTAAGTTATCACACACATGTTGAAAACAGTATGGGGTAAGTTTCAACACATTTTGAAAAACAGGTATGGGGGAATTATCCACACTGTTTGAAACACAGGAAATGGGTAATTTTCAACACATGTTAGAAACACAGGGGTTGGGGTAATTATCCACAAGTTTGAAACCAGGTAGTGGAGTAATATCACACACATGTTAAACACAGGGAGTGGGTAAGTTTTCACACACACTGTGTTTAAAAAAAGGTGGGGAAGTTACACACACATTTAGAAACACGTGTGGGGTAAATTTCACACACACGTTTGAAAAAACAGGTTGGGGTAAAATTACACACACATTTAGAAACCGGGGATGGGGTAAATTATCAACACACTTTTAAAAAACAGGTAGTGGGGGAAGTTACACCACATAAGAAACAAGTAGTGGGGTACGTTATCACACACACTGTGTTTTAAAAAACAGGTAGTGGGGGAGGTTTTCACCCCTTGTTAAAACACAGGATGGGGAATTACACACACACTTTTAAAAAACAGGTTTGGGGGAAATTTTTCACACCCTTTTAAAAAAACAGTATGGGGGAAGATCACACACGTTAGAAACCAGTAGGGGGGAAATTATCACACAAACCTTTTGTTAGAAACCATAGTGGGGTAAGTTAACACACACATTTAAAAACACAGGAGTGGGGGAAGTTTCGCCGTTAAAACACGGTTGGGGTAAGTTACCACTTATTAGAAACACAGGTAGTGGGGTAATTATCACCCACTTGGTTTGAAACCAGGTAGTGGGGGAAGTTTTCACCACAAGTTGAAAAAACAGGAGTGGGGTAGTTATCACACAACTTTTGGGTTGAAACACAAAATGGGGTAAGTACACCACGTTGAAAAACCATATGGGGTAAATTAACACCGTTAGAAACACGGGGATGGGGGAAATTTTTTCGCACTTTTGAAACACAGGGGAGTGGGGTAAGTTTCACACTTATTTAAAACACAGGTGTGGGGGAAGTTACACACACTTTAAAACACGGTAGTGGGGGGAAGTTACACACCACTTTGTTAGAAACACAGTTTGGGGGTAAGTTTTACACACGTTAGAAACACAGGGAGTGGGGTAAGTTATCACACACAAAAAAACACAGGGATGGGGGAAGTTTCCAACAGTTGAAACCCAAGAGTGGGGTAAAATTTTCCACACATGTTGGAAAAACAGGGTTTGGGGGAATTTTTACACACAAATTTGAACCAGGTATTGGGTAAGTTTCACACACGTTAGAAAAAAGTAGTGGGGGAATTTTTTCACACACTTGAAAACACAGGTAGTGGGGTAAGTTTTCACACACTTTTAAACCAGGTAGGGGGAATTTCAACACATGTAAAAAACAAGGTTTGGGTAAAATTATCACACTTTTTAGAAAACACAGGTAGTGGGGGAAGGTTTTTCACAACGTTTGAAACAAGTATGGGGTAAGATCACACTCGGTTAGAAACACAGGTATGGGGGAATTATCACACACGTTTAGAAACACAGGTGTGGGGGAATTATCACACCCTGTTTAAAACACAGGGAGTGGGGTAAGTTACACACTCATGTAAAACACAGGCATTTGGGGGAATTTTTTAACAATTGTGTGTTAGAAAAAACAGGTAGTGGGGGAAGTTTTCACAAACTGTGTTTGAAAACAGGTTGGGGTAAATTTTCAACACATGAAGGGAAACCAGTAGGGGGCAAAATTTCCATACATGTTTAAAAAACCCGGAGTGGGTAATTTCACACCTGCAGAACACAGGGGGGGGTAAGTTTTTTACACCGTGTTAAAACACGGGAGTGGGTAATTTTTCCAAACTTGGTTTGAAACACAGGTTACTGGGGGGAAGTTATCGGCACACTTTTTAGAAACACAGGTAGTGGGGGAAAATTACAGCAACCCCTTTCTGTTTTCCAGGTAGTGGGGAAGTTACGGGGCACACTTTGTTAGAAACACAGGGATAGGGAAATTTTTTAAACCTTTTTGAAACCAGGAGTGGGGAAATTAAGACAGATTGGTTTGAACTCAGGTGTGGGTAAGTTATCAACACACTTGTTAAAACACAGGCGTGGGAATTTTTTTTACCCATGTTGAACACAGGGTGGGGGAAGTTTTTCACACACGTTAGAAACACAGTGTTGGGTAAGTTATCACCACATTTAGAAACAAGGACTGGGGAATTATCACCATTAGAAACCATAGTGGGGGAAGTTAAACACACACTTAAACACAGGGGTGGGGGAAGTTATCACACTCCCTGTTAGAAACACAGGGAAGGGGGGAAGTTATCACTCACTTTTAGAAAACATAGTGGGTAATTATCACACACATGTTAGAAACACAGGTAGTGGGGTAAGTTATCACACACGTGTTAGAAACACAGGTAGTGGGGTAAGTTATCACACACGTTAGAAACACAGGTAGTGGGGTAAGTTATCACACTCGTGTTAGAAACACAGGCAGTGGGGTAAGTTATCAGACACACGTGTGTTAGAAACACAGGTAGTGGGGTAAGTTATCACACACTTGTTAGAAACACA
The DNA here is from genome assembly GCF_026875155.1 of Cherax quadricarinatus. Classification (NCBI taxonomy): domain Eukaryota; kingdom Metazoa; phylum Arthropoda; class Malacostraca; order Decapoda; family Parastacidae; genus Cherax; species Cherax quadricarinatus. Next base: position 38,219,053 of record NC_069445.1, on the reverse strand, counting down.
GGTAGTGGGGTAAGTTATCACACACTTGTGTTAGAAACACAGGTAGTGGGGTAAGTTATCACACACATGTTAGAAACACAGGTAGTGGGGTAAGTTATCACACACAGTTAGAAACACAGGTAGTGGGGTAAGTTATCACACTCGTGTTATAAACACAGGTAGTGGGGTAAGTTATCACACTCGTGTTAGAAACACAGGTAGTGGGGTAAGTTATCACACACTTGTGTTAGAAACACAGGTAGTGGGGTAAATTATCGGACACACTTGTTAGAAACACAGGTAGTGGGGTAAGTTATCAGACACACTTGTGTTAGAAACACAGGTAGTGGGGTAAGTTATCGGACACACTTGTGTTAGAAACACAGGTAGTGGGGTAAGTTATCAGACAGACTTGTTAGAAACACAGGTAGTGGGGTAAGTTAAAAGACACACTTGTTAGAAACACAGGTAGTGGGGTAAGTTATCACACACATGTTAGAAACACAGGTAGTGGGGTAAGTTATCAGACACACGTTTGTTAGAAACACAGGTAGTGGGGTAAGTTATCATTCCTGCGTGTGAGAAGCACAGGTAGTGGGGTAAGTTATCACACACATGTTAGAAACACAGGTAGTGGGGTAAGTTATCAGACACGTGTGTTAGAAACACAGGTAGTGGGATAAGTTATCAGGCCTGCGTGTGTTAGAAACACAGGTAGTGGGATAAGCTATCAGACACGTGTGTTAGAAACACAGGTAGTGGGATAAGTTATCAGACACGTGTTAGAAACACAGGTAGTGGGGTAAGTTATCACACACATGTTAGAAACACAGGTAGTGGGGTAAGTTATCACACACATGTTAGAAACACAGGTAGTGGGGTAAGTTATCACACACGTGTTAGAAACACAGGTAGTGGGGTAATTTATCACACACATGTTAGAAATACAGGTAGTGGGGTAAGTTATCAGACACGTGTGTTAGAAACACAGGTAGTGGGGTAAGTTATCACACACTTGTGTTAGAAACACAGGTAGTGGGGTAAGTTATCAGACACACTTGTGTTAGAAACACAGGTAGTGGGGTAAGTTATCAGACACACTTGTGTTAGAAACACAGGTAGTGGGGTAAGTTATCACACACATGTTAGAAATACAGGTGGTGGGGTAAGTTATCACACACACGTGTTAGAAACACAGGTAGTGGGGTAAGTTATCAGACACACATGTGTTAGAAACACAGGTAGTGGGGAAAGTTATCAGACACACTTGTGTTAGAAACACAGGTAGTGGGGTAAGTTATCAGACACACTTGTGTTAGAAACACAGGTAGTGGGGTAAGTTAACAGACACACTTGTGTTAGAAACACAGGTAGTGGGGTAAGTTATCAGACACACATGTGTTAGAAACACAGGTTGTGGGGTAAGTTATCAGACACACGTGTGTTAGAAACACAGGTAGTGGGGTAAGTTATCAGACACACTTGTGTTAGAAACACAGGTAGTGGGGTAAGTTATCAGACACACGTGTGTTAGAAACACAGGTAGTGGGGTAAGTTATCAGACACATTTGTGTTAGAAACACAGGTAGTGGGGTAAGTTATCAGACACACATGTTAGAAACACAGGTAGTGGGGTAAGTTATCAGACACACATGTTAGAAACACAGGTAGTGGGGTAAGTTATCGGACACACTTGTTAGAAACACAGGTAGTGGGGTAAGTTATCAGACACACATGTTAGAAACACAGGTAGTGGGGTAAGTTATCAGACACACATGTTAGAAACACAGGTAGTGGGGTAAGTTATCACACATCTTAGAAACACAGGTAGTGGGGTAAGTTATCACACATCTTAGAAACACAGGTAGTGGGGTAAGTTATCACACATCTTAGAAACACAGGTAGTGGGGTAAGTTATCACACATCTTAGAAACACAGGTAGTGGGGTAAGTTATCAGACACGTGTGTAAGAATATAACAACAGAGTTAGCAGGTAAATACACTATACATACACAATGTAAAGTAATAAAAATCCCAGCATGAAAAATACGTTAGTTTAAGACTGCGTCGAAGAAGAAAAAAGTTAGATTAATGTTTTGTGACGCAAGTCAACTCAGGTTAGGATCTAGAATAGGAAAAAATTAGAAAAGACAGTTTTACGAATATAATGATAATTTACAAGATGGATACTTACTTGGAGGTTTGTTTCTGCCAGCAACTTTATCCTGAGAGTCTAACTGAATCTCCATTTCTACTCTATTTTTTTGGTGAAAAAGTTATACACAGCCTTAATGACTCTATTATAGTCGATAAGTTTTAAACCCACCATTAACATACCAATATAATTACAGTTTATAAGATGGGAAACAATAACAACGTTTAAGAATATAAAATTTACCCAAATATTTATAAACAAGGGAATTTTATACTTATTATTGTTTAAGGAAACTTTGGTTGATGTTTCCTGCGTTCTTGTCAAGAATAACGTGAACAAGAAACTAAATGAGAGAGGCTGTGTCCTCACCTCTTCTTTCTTAAATGTTGAGGAGGACAACTGAGTGGATAGTATGTGTATACACAGTATCTGTGGATAGTATGTGTATACACAGTATCTGTGGATAGTATGTGTATACACAGTATCTGTGGATAGTATGTGTATACACAGTATCTGTGGATAGTATGTGTATACACAGTATCTGTGGATAGTATGTGTATACACAGTATCTGTGGATAGTATGTGTATACACAGTATCTGTGGATAGTATGTGTATGCACAGTATCTGTGGATAGTATGTGTATACACAGTATCTGTGGATAGTATGTGTATACACAGTATCTGTGGATAGTATGTGTATACCAGTATCTGTGGATAGTATGTGTATACACAGTATCTGTGGATAGTATGTGTATACACAGTATCTGTGGATAGTATGTGTATACACAGTATCTGTGGATAGTATGTGTATACACAGTATCTGTGGATAGTATGTGTATACACAGTATCTGTGGATAGTATGTGTATACACAGTATCTGTGGATAGTATGTGTATACACAGTATCTGTGGATAGTATGTGTATGCACAGTACCTGTGGATAGTATGTGTATACACAGTATCTGTGGATAGTATGTGTATACACAGTATCTGTGGATAGTATGTGTATACACAGTAATCTGTGGATAGTATGTGTATACACAGTATCTGTGGATAGTATGTGTTATACACAGTATCTGTGGATAGTATTTTGTATACACAGTATCTGTGGATAGTATGTGTATACACAGTATTTTGTGGATAGTATGTGTATACACAGTATCTGTGGATAGTATGTGTATGCACAGTATCTGTGGATAGTATGTGTATACACAGTATCTGTGGATAGTATGTGTATACACAGTATCTGTGGATAGTATGTGTATACACAGTATCGTGGATAGTATGTGTATACACAGTATCTGTGGATAGTATGTGTATACACAGTATCTTGGTAGTAGTGTTTATGCATAGTA
>NC_069445.1:38193062-38215066 GCF_026875155.1 Cherax quadricarinatus | reverse complement strand
GTTTTTGGGGGAACGTTTTTTACAGTAAGGCAAAAACTTTAGCTAGTATGATCTTTAAAGCACTTCCGAGACATTATTTATCAGTACTCTGTTCATGTCTTGACAGCCCATGCTCCACTGATACCTTTATTCCAGAACAAACAACCTACTGGAAGGTTATCCAGATGGACCTTGACTATCCAAGAGTTCAATCCTACCTTTGAACACTTATCTGGCAAGTCAAATGTAGTCACAGATGCTTTATCGCGACATGTTAGTATAGTAACTGCAGACCCTCTATTTACTGCTGAGGATGTAAAGAATGTTCAACGAACAGATTGGTCTGGTGTGATTCGATTCCTGTGAAGTCACTAGCACCCATCAGATAGATAATGGAGGGGAATTCTGTAATGAGATTCTTAAAAATTTGTGTACCTTGTACAAGATCTCTAAATCCACCATTGCTCCTCATCATCCTGCCAGCAATGGGTTAGTGCAGTGGTTCCCAAACTGGGGGTAAATTACCCCCTGGGGGTAATTAAACCATTTTTGGGGGGTAATGGAGGGGTGACAGAAAAAAAGTTATGAATTCTGAAAATCAAGAAAACAATGCGGTACCCGGTATGAGGATTATTGTTAACTTTGTCTTAGTATATAAAGTTGTAAAGTAAACCTATTATAAGTAAGTAATAAAGTTAAACCAAATAACAATAAACATCAAAAACTAATATACAGTATTAGAAAAGAAGAAATATATAGCTAAGTGTGTGGAAACCCAAAAGTATTTTGACAAGTATGCTTCAGGACAAAAGTCACTCAGTAGCCCAGATCGACCTGTCCAGTACGCGTCACTCACTTCCTGAGGCTGCTCTATTTCACACTGTCAGTTTATCTGTGAGCATCAGCCGAGGTAGACATAAGCTGGGTATGTATGTGTACTGCCCTGTGCAGTATTAGTTAGTATTTACCCACTGTTACTGTGAATTTGTAGCTATTATTAATTTTATATATAATGTATGTGTGGTTCTTACGTTTTCAATGGTTTTGCTAGGATTAGCAGAGTATGCGAGGCTGTATACGTTCACGTTTAGCCATATATATCAATAATAACAACATTTTGTGAAAGGGGTAACATGCTTTATGTGGCATGTTAAATTGGGTAACAAGCTGAAAAAGTTTGGGAACCACTGGGTTAGTGGAACGAACCAATAAGAAAGTACTTGATGTCTAGAGAGTCACTATCAATCCCAACAGTGAAACTTGGGATGAAGTTATACCTGATGTGCAGTGTGCTATAAATTCTGCTTACAATGTTTCTATAGGTGACACTCCACATTATGCATTGTACGGTGTAGATAAACGTTTGCCTTATGAGTTGCTATATTCTAATCCGAAACCAAATTACAACCCTGATGATTTCATAGCAACTCGTACCAGCTTAGCTCAAAGCGTCTTTAGAAGAATCTGTGAAACACTTCATAAATCAACAGCAGAATTTACAAGAGTCGCTAACACTCGAGCAAAGCCGTCCAGAATTACAGTAGGTTCGAAAGTTATGCTGACTAACTTTAACAAAACGTCTGCAATGCCTAAGCTTGATCAAAAGTTTGTTGGTCCTTATCGAGTAGTTGAACATATCACTGGCAATAAGTATAAGGTTAGAGAAATTAGTACTGGTCAGTATAAAGAATCGCATTTAGATCATATAAAGTTAGTATGTGATGATAATGATGTTCCAACCCAGACTAATGTGACAGACTCTGACAATCCTCCTGATCCTGTACTCTCTACCTCTGATACTCAGTCAGTCAATCAACCTGAATGTCATTATTCCCTACGCACATGACAGGTATTGAGAAATCCTCAAGTATCATTTGTAACTTCCAATTCAGATTTGCCTCAAATACTGCATGAGTTAGCTAGTGCAACAGAGTTTGATCCTCCCAGAGATGACACCCATTCTGCATATGTCAATCTCACCCTAGCAGAGTTGGAATTAAATGTAAATAACCTGTATAGATGAATAATTACAGTACCAACTTATTAATATTCAAGAATTTTTTTTTCTATTCGCATTCTCTCCTAATTCTGAGATTTAACAGTCTAGATTTGAGTGCACCAATTCTGCCTTTCTGTTAAACACTTCTTTCTTTGTATATATTTCTTCCTTCGAATCTGTAGATCACATGAATACAGATTGATCGATCAAAATTTTTTTATCACTTCTATTGTGTAATCCAAATGTTGAGTCTCATTCTATGAGTTGTGCTATATAATAACTTGTAATGCATTACAGTTTCATTACAGTAAGTTTCATTATAGTCAATTATGTTAGCTTCTATTCTAATATTCTACTTATGTATGTTATAATGTTCAATTGTTGTGTAATTTGACATTGTATAGAATCAGCCCAGGCCATACGCCTGCCGTCTCTAGTTTGTATTAGCTGAATGTTGGGACGACATACATTAGCGTCGCCGAGCTCTCAGTAGTATTAGTTCCTAGTAACCAGTTGCCAGTAACCAGTTACCAGTAGTATGACTCACTACCAACCGTCTGTGTGAATCACTTTTATTCACTGTTCAGCTGACCTAGCATGTTTTGAATGCCGCTACCCTCCGAGGCACTCAGCAAGACAGTCGAAGTAGAGACGCTAGGACAGATGGTAGGTCAGTCTTGGTGCTCCACAGATATTCCACCCAATATACTAGAACATCCAACGTGAGTGTTATTACCCAATCCACGTTATCGAACCCCCACATGACAATTTGGTGGCAGCGGTGGGATACAATGGGACAATAAGTTCGTTATTACCCAATCCACGTTATCGAACCCCCACATGACACATGGTTGTGTTCTGTGTCTGTATGCACACGGTGGTGTTCCATGTCTGCATGCACACGGTGGTGTTCCATGTCTGCATGCACACGGTGGTGTTCCATGTCTGCATGCACACGGTGGTGTTCCATGTCTGCATGCACACGGTGGTGTTCCTTGTCTGTATGCACACAGTGGTGTTCCGTGTCTGTATGCACACAGTGGTGTTCCGTGTCTGTATGCACACAGTGGTGTTCCGTGTCTGTATGCACACAGTGGTGTTCCGTGTATGTATGCACTCGGTGGTGTCGTAACTCTCATTATCTGGCTGCAGCCAACAGAATCACATCCAGTGAAGTATGTTAAAATCAAGATAATAATAATAATAATAATAATAATAAAAATAATGTTGTTAATAATAATAATAATAATAATAATAATAATAATAATAATAATAATAATGTTGTTAATAATAATAATAATAATAATAATAATAATAATAATAATAATAATAATAATGTTGTTAATAATAATAATAATATTAATAATAATAATAATAATAATAATAATAATAATAATAATGTTGTTGTTAATAATAATAATAATAATAATAATAATAATAATAATAATAATAATAATGATGTTGTTAATAATAATAATAATAATAATAATAATAATAATAATAATAATAATGTTGTTAATAATAATAATAATAATAATAATAATGTTGTTGTTAATAATAATAATAATAATAATAATAATAATAATAATAATAATAATGTTGTTAATAATAATAATAATAATAATAATAATAATAATAATAAAAATAATAATAATAATAATAATAATAATAATAATAATAATAATTTTCTCCTAATAATAACTCAAGCATTGTTTCCCAGAACACCTCATTAATATTTTCTTGGCCTATTCAAGTCCGTCGGCACCATTTTGTTCCATAATTTCCATTGTACACTTTTCTAGCAGGTGTTGCATTGTGTAGCAGCGGTGCATGGTAGTGTTATGCATCAGCAACAGTGTTGCATGATACTGTTTTAAGTAACAGTGTTGCATGGTAGTGTTATAAGTAACAGTGTTGCATGGTAGTGTTATAAGTAGCAGTGCTGCATGTTAGTGCTTCTTGCATGTTGCACTTTCCTAGAAGCACACACTACGGACAGGAAGTGACATCAGGCAAGAAAACATGAGTTGACCTGAAGAATGTAACATGGCTTGCTGAGCCGCAAAACACAAACATGCACACAAACACACAGAAATAATGAAGAGGCGGGGCCAGGAGCTGTGACTCGACCCCTGCGACCACAAACACGTGAGCACAAATAGGTGAGTACACACACACACACACACACACACACACATCTTGATACCTTAAAGGCGATGGGACCAGACATATCTCTGTGGGGTCCTTAGAGAGCGAGCAGAGATGCTGTGTGTGCCACTAACCACGATCTTCAACACATCCCTTGAAACTGGGTAACTACCTGAGGTATGGAGATGGCAAATGTAGTTCCTATTTTTAAGAAAGGAGACAGAAACGAGGCACTAAACCATAGACCAGTATCAGTGACGTGTATAAGAACATAAGAACATAAGAAAGAAGGAACACTGCAACAGGCCTAATGACCCATGTGGAGCAGGTCCATGTCCCCCCGGATTAGACCAATGACCCCCCCCCCGGATTAGGCCAATGACCCACCCAGTCTGGTCACTTCTACTCAAGGAAGGAGCACTGCACCAGACCCAGCAGCACAAGCTAGTCAGGTCCAACTCACGCCCACCCACACCCACTCATGTATTTATCTAACCTATTTTTAAAAGTACACAACTTATTAGCCTGAATTCGGGAGTTTGTTCCACTCATCCACAACTCTATTACCAAACCAGTGCTTTCCTATATCCTTCCTGAATCTGAATTTTTCCAACTTGAAACCATTGCTGCGAGTCCTGTCTTGGATGGAAATTTTCAGTACACTATTTACATCCCCTTTATTTATTCCTGTTTTCCATTTATACACCTCGATCATATCCCCCCTAATTCTACGTCTCTCGAGAGAGTGCAGATTCAGGGCCCTCAGTCTATCCTCATAGGGAAGATTTCTGATACATGGGATCATCCTTGTCATCCTCCTCTGTACGTTTTCCAGAGCATTTATATCCATTCCGTAATACGGTGACCAGAACTGAGCAGCATAGTCTAAATGAGGCCTAATCAAGGATATATAGAGTTGAAGAACAACCTGAGGACTTCTATTATTTATACTTCTAGATATGAAGCCAAGAATTCTGTTAGCTTTATTGCGAACACTAATGCACTGTTGTCTTGGTTTTAGATTACTGCTAACCAGAACTCCTAAATCTTTTTCGCAATCAGTAGTATTAAAATCTACATTATTTAGTTTATATGTGGGATGGTTATTTAACTGTCCAACATTTAGAACTTTGCATTTGTCAATATTAAACTGCATCTGCCACTTCTCCGACCATTGCATCAGTCTATTCAAATCCTGGAGTGCTCTAGTGTCCTCATTAGAATGAATTGGACGGCCTATTTTGGTGTCATCGGCAAATTTGCCTATGTCGCTATTTATTCCCTCATCTATGTCGTTTATGTAAATTGTGAACAACAACGGGCCTAACACTGACCCCTGAGGAACACCGCTTGTGACGTGCCCCCATTCTGATTTCTCCCCATTTATGCAAACTCTCTGCTGTCTATTTGTCAGCCATGCTCTACCCAGGAAAAAATTTCTCCTCCTATTCCGTGTGCCTTAAGTTTCCTCAATAGCCTCTGATGTGGAACTCTATCGAAAGCCTTACTGAAGTCCATATACACAATATCATATTCATTACCATGATCTACCTCCTCAAACTCCTTAGTGAAAAAAGTTAGTAAATTCGTAAGACAGGAACACCCCTTTATAAAACCGTGTTGAGATTCATTAATCAATCTGTGCCTGTCAAGATGGCTACGAATTGCTTCGGCAATTATTGATTCCATAAATTTTCCCACTATGGAGGTAAGGTTTATTGGTCTATAGTTCGAAGCTAAGGACCTGTTACCTGCCTTGTAAATAGGTATTACATTTCCCATTTTCCACTTATCAGCAACTATGCCAGTTTGTAGTGATATGTTAAAAAGATTAGCCAAAGGTATGCTAAGTTACTCTTTACATTCCTTTAACATATAGTATGCAAAGTCATGGAGAAGATTATCAGGAGGAGAGTGGTGGAGCACCTGGAATGGAACAAGATTATAAAAGACAAGCATCATCGATTTATGAAAGGCAAATCCCGTGTCACAAACCTCCTGGAGTTTCATGATAAAGTAACAGAAGTAAGACACGAGAGAGAGGGGTGGGTTGACATAATTTTCTTGGGCTGCAAGAAGGCCTTTGACACAGTTCCCCCACGAGAGATTAGTGCAGAAGCTAGAGGATCAGGCACGTATAATAGGAAGGGCACTGCAAAGGATCAGAGAATACCTGACAGAGAGGCAACAACGAGTCATGGTACGAGATGAGGTAATACAATGGGCGCCTGTGATAAGCGGGGTTCCACAGGGGTCATTCCTAGGACCAGTGCTGTTTTTGGTTTATGTGAATGGCATGGTGGTAGGGATAGACTCAGAGGTGTCCCTGTTTGCAGATGATGTGAAGTTAATGAGAAGAATTAAATCAGCTGAGGATCAGGCAGGACTCCAAAAAGACCAGGACAGGCTGGACACGTGGTTCAGCAACTAGCTACTCGCATTTAACCCTACCTAGTGCAAAGTCATGAAGATGGGGAAGGGCAAAGACTGCAAACCTCACCCAAGCAAGTCTCCGGAAGCACACATCAACCAGATAACTGCTGCGGCATATGGGCGCCTGGTAAACCTGAGAACAGCGTTCCAATACCTCAGTAAGGAATCGTTCAAGACACTGTACACCGTGTACGCCAGGTCCATACTGGAGTATGCAGCACCAGTTTGGAACCTACACCTGGTTAAGCAAGTCAAGAAATTAGAGAAAGTGCAAAGGTTTGCAACAAGGCTGGTACCAGAGCTAAAGGGAATGTCCTACGAAGAAAGGTTAAGGGAAACAGGCCTGACGACATTGGAGGACAGGAGGGTTAGGGAGATATGATAACGACATACAAAATATTGCGAGGAATAGATAAGGTGGATAGAGACAGGATGTTAGGAAGTATTTCTTCAGTCAAAGAGTTGTCAGGAAGTGGAATAGCCTGGAAAGTAATTTAATGGAGGCAGGAACCATACATAGTTTTAAGACGAGGTATGATAAAGCTCATGGAGCAGGGAGAGAGAGGACCTAGTAGCGGTCAGTGAAGAGGCGGGGCCAGGAACTGAGTCTCGACCCCTGCAACCACAAATAGGTGAGTACACAAACTGTGGCACGCAAAGAGTACGTAACCTTTATTCGGGGCATGTGCACACCCTCATTGAAAGGCTATCTCCCCCAACCATCAAACCAGGTACTAAGGGTTGATGATGGGGCCCCGTCGTTCACTCAGTACCTAGCTTCCAGCCAATGAGAAGATGGTTTTGGCAATTGCAGAGGTGTTGTGGGTACCACTCACCTAACTGCCCTTGTCATTCCCATTCTAGAGCTGGTTGAAGCACGGTCTGCTCTCTAGTGGCTTCTATTCTGCCTTGCTTACCGTGGAGTGCACTAATACCTATTGTTGTACATAGTGTATATAGTGTACATACTTCTGTTCTAAATTGGTGAAGGATAATACAAGTCAAAAGTTTTTCTGCTGTGCTTATTTTGCTCCCTTTACACCCAGGATAACAGGCCTTTGGGACTCCTGGGTTGTAATACAAACACATGCACATGCACACACACACACACACACACATACACACGGCGGTAAGACAAGAGAGAAAGAGAAGGGTGGTAGATTACTTTTTCTTGGACTGTAAGAAGGCGTTTGACAAAGTTCCACACAAGAGATTAGTGCAAAAGCTAGAGGACCAGGCAGGGATAATAGGGAAGGCACTGCAATGGATCAGAGAATACCTGTCAGGAAGACAACAGCGAGTCATGTTACGTGGCGAGGTGTCAGAGTGGGCGCCTGTGACGAGTGGGGTTCCACAGGGGTCAATCCTAGGACCGGTGTTGTTTCTGGTATATATGAACGACATGACGGAAGAAATAGATTCAGAAGTGTCCCTGTTTGCAGATGATGTAAAGTTGATGAGAAGAATTGAATCGGACGAGCACCAGGCAGAACTACATACAAAATAAGCACACACACATACAAAATAAGCTGGACAGGCTGCAGGCCTGGTCCAGCAACTGGCTCCTGGAGTTCAACCCCACCAAGTGCAAAGTCATGACGATTGGAGAGAAGCAAAGAAGAATGCAGACGAAGTACAGTCTAGGGGCCAGAGACTACAAACCTCTCTCAAGGAAAAGGATTTCAGGGGGAGTATAACACCGGGCACATCTCCTGAGGCACACACACAACACACACACACACACACACACACACACACACACACACACACACACACACACACACACTTGGGGTGAGTATAACACCAGGCACATCTCCTGAAGCGCACATCAACCAAATAACTGCTGCAGCATATGGGCGCCTAGCAAACCTCAGAACAGCATTCCGACATCTTAATAAGGAATCGTTCAGGACCCTGTACACCGTATACGTTAGGCCCATATTGGAGTATGCGGCACCAGTTTGGAACCCACACCTAGCCAAGCACGTAAAGAAACTAGAGAAAGTGCAAAGGTTTGCAACAAGACTAGTCCCAGAGCTAAGAGGTATGTCCTACGAGGAGAGGTTAAGGGAAATCAACCTGACGACACTGGAGGACAGGAGAGATAGGGGGACATGATAACGACATACAAAATACTGAGAGGAATTGACAAGGTGGACAAAAACAGGATGTTCCAGAGATTGGACACAGTAACAAGGGGACACAGTTGGAAGCTAAAGACACAGATGAATCACAGGGATGTTAGGAAGTATTTCTTCAGCCACAGAGTAGTCAGTAAGTGGAATAGTTTGGGAAGCGATGTAGTGGAGGCAGGATCCATACATAGCTTTAAGCAGAGGTACGATAAAGCTCACGGCTCAGGGAGAGTGACCTAGTAGCGATCAGTGAAGAGGCGGGGCCAGGAGCTCGGACTCGACCCCCGCAACCTCAACTAGGTGAGTACAACTAGGTGAGTACACTTCTGAGCTTCTGAGTGAGCTAGATACCTCAAAGGCAATGGGGCCAGATAACATCTCCCCATGGGTATTGAGAGAGGGAGCAGAGGCGCTATGTGTACCCCTAACAACAATATTCAATACATCTATCGAAACAGGGAGATTGCCTGAGGCATGGAAGACAGCAAATGTAGTCCCAATCTTTAAAAAAGGAGACAGACATGAAGCATTAAACTACAGACCAGTGTCACTGACATGTATAGTATGCAAAATCATGGAGAAGATTATCAGGAGAAGAGTGGTGGAACACCTAGAAAGGAATGATCTCATCAACAGCAGCCAGCATGGTTTCAGGGACGGGAAATCCTGTGTCACAAACCTACTGGAGTTCTATGACATGGTGACAGCAGTAAGACAAGAGAGAGAGGGGTGGGTGGATTGCATTTTCTTGGACTGCAAGAAGGCGTTTGACACAGTTCCACACAAGAGATTGGTGCAAAAACTGGAGGACCAAGCAGGGATAACAGGGAAGGCACTACAATGGATCAGGGAATACTTGTCAGGAAGACAGCAGCGAGTCATGGTACGTGGCGAGGTGTCAGAGTGGGCACCTGTGACCAGCGGGGTCCCGCAGGGGTCAGTCCTAGGACCAGTGCTGTTTCTGGTATTTGTGAACGACATGACGGAAGGAATAGACTCTGAGGTGTCCCTGTTTGCAGATGACGTGAAGTTGATGAGAAGAATACACTCGATCGAAGACCAGCAGAACTACAAAGGGATCTGGACAGGCTGCAGAACTGGTCCAGCAATTGGCTCCTGGAGTTCAATCCACCAAGTGCAAAGTCATGAAGATTGGGAAGGGCAAAGAAGGCCGCAGACGGAGTACAGTCTAGGGGGTCAGAGACTACAAACCTCACTCAAGGAAAAAGATCTTGGGGTGAGTATAACACCAGGCACATCTCCTGAAGCGCACATCAACCAAATAACTGCTGCAGCATATGGGCGCCTAGCAAACCTCAGAACAGCATTCCGACATCTTAATAAGGAATCGTTCAGGACCCTGTACACCGTATACGTTAGGCCCATATTGGAGTATGCGGCACCAGTTTGGAACCCACACCTAGCCAAGCACGTAAAGAAACTAGAGAAAGTGCAAAGGTTTGCAACAAGACTAGTCCCAGAGCTAAGAGGTATGTCCTACGAGGAGAGGTTAAGGGAAATCAACCTGACGACACTGGAGGACAGGAGAGATAGGGGGGACATGATAACAACATACAAAATACTGAGAGGAATTGACAAGGTGGACAAAGACAGGATGTTCCAGAGATTGGACACAGTAACAAGGGGACACAGTTGGAAGCTAAAGACACAGATGAATCACAGGGATGTTAGGAAGTATTTCTTCAGCCACAGAGTAGTCAGTAAGTGGAATAGTTTGGGAAGCGATGTAGTGGAGGCAGGATCCATACATAGCTTTAAGCAGAGGTATGATAAAGCTCACGGCTCAGGGAGAGTGACCTAGTAGCGATCAGTGAAGAGGCGGGGCCAGGAACTCGGACTCGACCCCCGCAACCTCAACTAGGTGAGTACAACTAGGTGAGTACACACACATACACACACACATACACACACACACACATACGCACATACACACACACATACAAGCACACACACACACAGAGGTGGAGCCAGAAGGTGAGAATCGGCCCCTGCAACCACATATAGGTGAGTACATACACATGTACACACACACACACACACACACACACACACACATATATATACACAGGTACACACATCAAAGAACAAGTGTGAGAGAGAATAAGAGACATGCAGGAGAACGAAGTACAGAAGGCACATCCATGTGAACACGAAGCTCATCCCCATGCTGCGAGGAGACTACTTCAAGGTGAATACCAAGTTCATCCCCATGCTGCGAGGAGACTACTTCAAGGTGAATACCAAGTTCGTCCCCATGCTGCGAGGAGACTACTTCAAGGTGAATACCAAGTTCATCCCCATGCTGCGAGGAGACTACTTCAAGGTGAATACCAAGTTCATCCCCATGCTGCGAGGAGACTACTTCAAGGTGAATACCAAGTTCATCCCCATGCTGCGGGGAGACTACTTCAAGGTGAACACCAAGCTCATCCCCATGCTGCGAGGAGACTACTTCAAGGTGAATACCAAGTTCATCCCCATGCTGCGGGGAGACTACTTCAAGGTAAACACCAAGCTCATCCCCATGCTGCGGGGAGACTACTTCAAGGTGAATACCAAGTTCATCCCCATGCTGCGGGGAGACTACTTCAAGGTGAACACCAAGCTCATCCCCATGCTGCGGGGAGACTACTTCAAGGTGAACACGAAGCTTATCCCCATGCTGCGGGGAGACTACTTCAAGGTGAACACCAAGTTCATCTCCATGCTGCGGGGAGACTACTTCAAGGTGAACGCCAAGCTCATCTCCATGCTGCGGGGAGACTACTTCAAGGTGAACACCAAGTTCATCCCCATGCTGCGGGGAGACTACTTCAAGGTGAACACCAAGC
Source organism: Cherax quadricarinatus (assembly GCF_026875155.1). Lineage (NCBI taxonomy): Eukaryota > Metazoa > Arthropoda > Malacostraca > Decapoda > Parastacidae > Cherax > Cherax quadricarinatus. The sequence goes on along the minus strand of NC_069445.1, from coordinate 38,203,520 downwards.
TCATCTCCATGCTGCGGGGAGACTACTTCAAGGTGAATATCAAGTTCATCCCCATGCTGTGGGGAGACTACTTCAAGGTGAATACCAAGTTCATCCCCATGCTGCGGGGAGACTACTTCAAGGTGAACACGAAGTTCATCCCCATGCTGCGGATAGACTACTTCAAGGTGAACACCAAGCTCATCCCCATGCTGCGGGGAGACTACTTCAAGGTGAATACCAAGTTCATCCCCATGCTGCGGGGAGACTTCTTCAAGGTGAACACCAAGTTCATCCCCATGCTGCGGGGACACTACTTCAAGGTGAACACCAAGTTCATCCCCATGCTGCGGGGAGACTTCTTCAAGGTGAACACCAAGCTCATCCCCATGCTGCGGGGAGACTACTTCAAGGTGAACACCAAGTTCATCCCCATGCTGCGGGGAGACTACTTCAAGGTGAACACCAAGCTCATCCCCATGCTGCGGGGAGACTACTTCAAGGTGAACACCAAGTTCATCCCCATGCTGCGGGGAGACTACTTCAAGGTGAACACCAAGTTCATCCCCATGCTGCGGGGAGACTACTTCAAGGTGAACACCAAGCTCATCCCCATGCTGCGGGGAGACTTCTTCAAGGTGAACACCAAGTTCATCCCCATGCTGCGGGGAGACTACTTCAAGGTGAACACCAAGCTCATCCCCATGCTGCGGGGAGACTACTTCAAGGTGAACACCAAGTTCATCCCCATGTTGCGGGGAGACTACTTCAAGGTGAACACCAAGTTCATCCCCATGCTGCGGGGAGACTACTTCAAGGTGAACACCAAGTTCATCCCCATGTTGCGGGGAGACTACTTCAAGGTGAACACCAAGTTCATCCCCATGCTGCGGGGAGACTACTTCAAGGTGAATACCAAGTTCACCCCCATGCTGCGGGGAGACTACTTCAAGGTGAACACCAAGCTCATCCCCATGCTGCGGGGAGACTACTTCAAGGTGAACACCAAGTTCAGACATAAACAATCACTCGAACCTCTAATAAGAACATAAGAACATAAGAAAGAAGGAACACTGCAACAGGCCTAATGACCCATGCGGAGCAGGTCCATGTCCCGCCCCTGATAAGCCCAATGACCCACCCAGTCTGGTCACCTCCACTCAAGGAAGGAGCACGGCACCACACCCAGCAGCACAAGCTAGTCAGGTCCAACTCACACCCACCCACACCCACTCATGTATTTTTCTAACCTATTTTTAAAACTACACAACGTTTTAGCCTCTATAACTGTACTCGGGAGTTTGTTCCACTCATCCACAATTCTATTACCAAACCAGCGCTTTCCTATATCCTTCCTGAATCTGAATTTTTCCAACTTGAAACCATTGCTGCGAGTCCTGTCTTGGCTGGAAATTTTCAGCACACTATTTACATCCCCCTTTATTTATTCCTGTTTTCCATTTATACACCTCGATCATATCCCCCTAATTCTACGTCTCTCGAGAGAGTGCAGATTCAGGGCCTCAGTCTACCCTCATAGGGAAGATTTTTGATACATGGGATCATCCTTGTCATCCTCCTCTGTACGTTTTCCAGAGCATTTATATCCATTCTGTAATACGGTGACCAGAACTGAGCAGCATAGTCTAAATGAGACCTAACAAGGATATATAGAGTTGAAGAACAACCTGAGGACTTCTATTATTTATACTTCTAGATATGAAGCCAATGATTCTGTTAGCTTTATTGCGAACACTAATGCAGTGTTGTCTTGGTTTTAGATTACTGCTAACCAGAACTCCTAAATCCTTTTCGCAATCAGTAGTATTAAGATCTACATTATTTAGTTTATATGTGGCATGGTTATTTAACTGTCCAACATTTAGAACTTTGCATTTGACAATATTAAACTGCATCTGCCACGTCTCCGACCATTTCATCAGTCTATTCAAATCATCCTGGAGTGCTCTAGTGTCCTCATTAGAATGAATTGGACAGCCTATTTTGGTGTCGTCTGCAAATTTGCCTATGTCGCTATTTATTCCCTCATCTATGTCGTTTATGTAAACTGTGAACAACAACGGGCCCAACACCGACCCCTGCGGAACACTGCTTGTGACGTGCCCCCATTCTGATTTCTCCCCATTTTTTGCAAACTCTCTGCTGCCTATTTGTCAGCCATCCCTCTACCCAGGAAAAAATTTCTCCTCCTATTCCGTGTGCCTTAAGTTTCCTCAATAGCCGCTGGTGTGGAACTTTATCGAAAGCCTTACTGAAGTCCATATACACAATATCATATTCATTACCATGATCTACCTCCTCAAACACCTTAGTGAAAAAAGTTAGTAAATTCGTAAGACAGAATTGCCCCTTTGTAAAACCGTGTTGAGATTCATTAATCAATCTGTGCCTGTCAAGATGGGTACGAATTGCTTTGGCAATTATTGATTCCATAAATTTTCCCACTATGGAGGTAAGGTTTATTGGTCTATAGTTCGAAGCCAAGGACCTGTCACCTGCCTTGTAAATAGGTATTACATTTGCCATTTTCCACTTATCAGGCACTATGCCAGTTTGTAGTGATATGTTAAAAAGATTAGCCAAAGGTATGCTAAGTTCCTCTCTACATTCCTTTAACACTCTTGTAAACAGTTCATCAGGACCTGGGGATTTGTTAGGTTTTAGTTTCTCTATTTGTCTGAGGACCATGTCACTAGTTACTGCAATCGTGCATAGTTTATTATCCTGTTCTATATGATCTATTATTTCAGGAATATCGCTAGTATTTTCCTGGGTGAAAACTGAGAGGAAGTAGGTATTGAGAATTTCACACATATCCCTATCACTGTCAGTGATCTGACCAGAGTTACTCTTAAGTGGGCCAGTCTTGTCCCTAATCTTACTTCTGTATACCTGAAAGAACCCTTTTGGGTTAGTCCTTGAATCCCTTGCGACCTCAGCCTCATAATCCTTTTTTGCTTTTCTTATTCCTTTCTTTATTTCTCTCTTTAATTGAATATATTTGATTTCTTAACTGCCCATCCCCTCTTTTGATACGCCTATATATGCCTCTCTTTTGACCAATGAGATGTTTTAATCTATTGTTCATCCATCTGGGATCATTTTTGTTAGATCTAATTTCCCTACTCGGAACAAAAGTTGTCTGGGCAGCTAGAACTATGCTCTGAAAAACGTCATATTAGCAACCAAGATCACCTACCTGACCCATAGTCAGGACATCCCAATTTAGCCCACCCAGGTAATTTTTCAGTCCCATGAAGTCGGCCAAGCGAAAATCTGGGACAGAGATTTGATTGCAGTTATCTGCATAATTCCATGATATATTGAAACTAAGTGATTTGTGATCACTTTCCCCAAGCTCATCATTAACCTCAAGATTATTAATTAGTGAATCTTTGTTGGCAAGAACCAAGTCAAGCAGATTGTTTCCTCTAGTTGGTTCTGTTACAACCTGTTCTAAAAAGTAATCATGAACCGTATCAAGAAAGTCACTAGACTCAAGATTTCCTGTCATATTGTTCCAATCAATTTGTCTAAAGTTAAAATCTCCCATTAACACAACATTTTCATATATAGATGCCTTATGAATTTCGTCCCATAACAGCTTACTGCACTCCCTATCAAGGTTTGGGGGCCTATAAATCACACCCAAAATTAATTTGTCACGTCCCTCGAGAAACTGTAGCCAAACAGATTCTGTGTTTTATGTTTCTGTGTTCAAACACAACTGTTCCAAACAAACCATACTTTCCCCCATCCTCTGCAAACAACACTACCCTTCCTGACACCTACTCATGTGGTCTTACCTTCTTCCAGTGCAAGATCCACCCTAACAACCAGTCCCGACCCTAACTCTCAACCTCCAGGAAAACAGGAATTCGAGAATCAGAGCACATTTACAGAAAGTGAAAATTGTATACAAATGTAGATGGGGTAACAAATATGAGTAAGAATGAAAAGAGTGGATAGCAGAGGCATCCAGAGATACTGTAGCAATAACAGAGACCAATCTCACAAAGGCGATAACAAATGTAGTCAGAAGCGATGGACCCAAGGCGGTGATAGCAGTGGGCTACAACTCACCATTAAGCAGCAAGAGGCTGAGATGGAAATATGGTGACAACAGAGCGATGATGGATGCAATAGTTGGGTGTTTACAAGAGCCTATACACACAATGCAAAACTGCTGATCATGGGGGACTTATACCATAAAGAAATAGACTGGGCAAGTGTGGAGCCACATGACGTACCAAATGCTTGGTGAGCGATGAAAAATTTCTAAAGTCAATGACACAGCTAGAAACATTGAGGAGACAAACTAGTGATGATGGACCTTGTATTCACCTTAAGTGTCTCTAATGTATGATACATTGAATATGCGAGGCCTCCCTCGAAAATAGTGACCCTGGAGTACTGAGGTTCGATTACCTTTTGGAAGCGAACATAGACAGAAATGCAGATCATGGAGGAAAGAACAAACTTGACTCTAAAAGAAGAGACTACACATGCATGATACAATCCCTAAGTGAAGTGCTGAGGAAAAGGAAGATAACTGGAAAAAACAAAGAAAGAAATGGTACATGTACCTGAAAAGTTCCAGAAGAAAGAGGAGAAAAAGAACAGGCAAGGACAGTGTGAGCTCTTGGTTGACCCAGAAGTGTAGGGAAACAAAAGCTAAAAATGTAAGACCATGATAAAAATGTAGAAAACAAAGAACATTGGAAAACAGGGAAGCAAGCATGAGAACCAGAAGTAAATACCTATAGGTAAAAAGAGAAGCTGATCAACAATTTGAGAATGAATGCATCAAAAGCCATATCTGAGTTAGTTACAATAAAGCCACATCAGAGGGAGAAAAAACTATAAAGGCTCAAGTTATGTGAGGGAAACTTAAATGACAAATTCACTTTCAAACATAATAAAGATAAAACAAAAAGGCACCTAGCTTCTGTTGACAGCTCAGACTTGTTGCAGCTGCTGTTGAAGGAGTCTCCTACAAGTGAGCTAATATCCCCACACTGGAGCTGTAGAGTTGTGAGTAACTTAATTAAAATTTTCCCCAAAGGGGCGTATATTTCAGTCACTTTATCGTGGATTACTACACACGTTTTGCCCTGTTTACACTAGTTAAACTTGCTAGTGGAGATTGTTAGTATTTCAGAGTCTACCACACTAATTCACTGTTGTCTTTGTTCTCAGCGGAAAATTTGTTGACATCCACACTCTGAGTACTTGGGTCAGTCTGTCTTGCGGCCATGAGTAGCGCCCCTCACTTCCTCATCCCACTAAGGAAATGCTGACCTCAGCTGTATAGACATTCATTTCTAGCTTTTGCAACAGAGTTTAACACAAGAAGGCTGTTTCCTTGTTGTTTAGCTGTGGGCTGATAGTCATAATATCCCTGGTTTGTAGATCAAGTAGAGTGCAGGTTTCCATATATTTTTCCTGCAATGAGGAAAGAGCAATTACTCTAGGTTTACACTCGTGCAGTTGTTCAGAAATTTTAGCAATGAGAGAGGCGTGCCTGGTGATGTCTTGGTTTTAGTAAAGCTGTTGTGGGAACAAGGAAGTGGAAGAATCCACTGGTCCCTTCCGAGAGGGCTAAGGCCCTCAGTGGGCTAAGAGGGCTGAGAGATACCCCCTTCCTTTTTGAACTGGAGAAGGAAGAATGGGAACTCACTAGGAATGACCATTCAGTCTGCAAAGAGAACAAAAGGTTTAGGAACGTATTATCAATTTAATCAGGAGCCTTGCTGCTCGATGTCTGGATAACAGCATAGTCCCAATATTTCAAAATTGAACAAGCTGGCAGCATTAAAGTACAGGGCAGCGTCACTGTCATGCATAGTATGTAAGGTTATGGATATTATCAGAAGATAGTAGTGGAGCACCTGGAAAGGAGCGGATTTGCAACATGGTTTTGGATATGGCAAATCCTGTCTCACAAATCAACATAGTACCTCATACAAACCTGGGACAAAAACTAGAAAATCAGGCAAGAATAACACAGAAAGTATTACAGTTGAATAAGAAATCCTAATAGGTAGGCGGTGGCGGGATGGGCGAGTGTGAAGAGTGGGGTTCCTAAAAGGTCAGTACTTGTACCAGTACTGTTTCTTGCGCATGTAAACAATATGACAAAAGAAATCGAGTAAGAAGTGCCCCTGTTCACAAAGACAGACAGACAGACAGACAGGGCAAACCTGCTAGTTGTGGGAGACTTCAATCACAAGGAAATCGACTAGGAAAACTTGGAGCCACACGGGGGCCATGAAACGTGGAGGGCTAAGATCATGGAGGTGGTATGGAAATTCTCATGCATCAACACATTAGGGACACTACCAGAGAAAGAGGAGAGGACGAACCAGCAAGAATGGACCTAGTATTCACCCTGAGTACTTCAGACATTGAGAACATCACATATGAAAGGCCCCTTGGAGCTAGTGATACATGGTCCTGAGCTTCGAATACATCGTAGAGTTATAAGAGGATAAGGAAGCAGGAAGTGAGAAGCCAAACTTCAAAAAGAGGGGACTACACAAGCATGAGGAATTTCCTGCACGAGGTTCATTTGGAAAGAGAACTAGAAGCAAAATCAATAATTGAAATGCTGGAATATGTGACAACAAAATGCAAGGAAGCAAAGGAGAAGTTAGCACTCAAGGGCATCAGAAATAATGGGAAGGCCAGGATGAGCCATTGGTTTACCCAAATGTGCAGAAAGGCCAAAACTGAGTATGCTAGAGAATGGAAGAAGTATAGAAGGCAAAAGACTCAGGAAAATAAGGAGATTAGTCAAAGAGCCAGAAACAAGTATGCACGGATAAGGAGGGAAGACCAGCGGCAACACGAAAATGATATAGCAGCAAGAGCCAAGTCTGACCCGAAGCTGTTGTACAGTCACATCAGGGAAATAACAACAGTCAAGGATCAGGTAATCAGGCTGAGGAAGGAAGGAAGGAGGAGAGATCACAAGAAACAACCAAGAATTATGTGAAGAGCTCAACATGAGATTTAAAGTAGTATTTACAGTGGAAGCAGAAAGGACTCCAGAAAGCCAGAGTGGCCGGGTACACCATCAAGTGCTGGACACAATACACACAACTGAAAAGGAGGTGGAAAGGCTGCAAAGCAAATTAGATACCTCAATTGCAATGGGTCCAGACAACAACTCTCCATGGGTCCTGAGAGAGGGAGCAGAGGTGCTGTGGGTGCTACTAACAACAATCTTCAACACATCTATCGAACCACGGAGACTATCTGAGGTGTGTAAGACTGCAAATGTAGTCCCAGTTATTAACATAGGAGACAGACATGCAGCATTGAATTACAGATCAGTGTCAGTGACATGTACAGTATGCAGAGTCATGGATAAGATTAACCCGAAATGTTTCAGGGAAGGGAAATCCTGTGTTACAAACCTACTGGAATTTTATGACAAGGTGATGGCAATAAGATGAGAGAGAGAGGGGGTGGTAGATTGCATTTTCTTGGACTGTAAGAAGGTTTTTGACACAGTTCCACACAAGAGATTAGTGCAAAAAGCTGGAGGACAAGCCAGATATAACAGGAAGGCACTGCAATGGATCAGAGAATACCTGATGGGAAGGCATCATCGAGTCATGGTACGTGATGAGGTGTCAGAGTGGGCGCCTGTGACAAGCGGGGTTCCACAGGGGTCAGTCCTAGGACCGGTGCTGTTTCTGGTGAAGAAAGGAGAAGAAACAGTTCAAAGCATGAACAAACACAGGAAGAAGAAATAGGAAGGTGATAACAGGTGCAGAATCTCAGCCTCCAGGGGTAAGCCCCCATACAAACTTCTCAAGCCCAGACCTCCCATCCCCACTCACACCAATGACTTAAAATCAACCCTACCCAACCTCTCACCTACTCCCACTTTCCTTATCTCTTCCACTGTAAGAACCTTCCTACAACCACCCATCAAACTGAGCCCCTACCCACTCCTTCCTCTACACTCCTTGATTCACGAAACTACCAAGAATGAGGGAAACTGAAAACAGGAATGCAGTAAGAGACACGAAACTGATAGTTTTGTGCATGTAATAATGAATAATGGATGAAAGTGTGAATAAGAAAGGCAAAAGACAAAACTCACTAAGATAATTACACAGGTTACTTCCCAGCTGGATATCAAATTAGGAGGAAGGATAGACGATACAGATTAGAGTATTAGGCATTGCGCTGCTAATCAGAAACCAGTGAAGTTCTGAAGATGTGGGAGGAATAAGCAAAGTAGTCAAATGACTAATTAAGTGCAGTAGTAAGAATGAATGGGAGGGTGTTGGCACCTGGGGAAGATGTTGATATCCTTGGGGTGAAATTTGACTCCAAACTGACCATGAAAAACCACGTTTTAAATCTTGTAAACAAGGCAGCCAGGAAGCTCATAGCACTTCGCCGTATCTCGCAACTGCTTGACAGTAGGGGTTACAAAGTACGCTCACACCTTGAGTATGCTCCACTTTCTTGGTTCGCCTGCCCCCCAGTCCCTCTCATCTGCGACTGCTTGACAGAGTAGATAACAGAGCAAGACGTCTCATCTCTCGCCTGGACCAATCCTGAATAGAACTGTCATTTCAGCAGAGCCTTCAACACAGTAGGGATGTGGGTGGCGTTACTGTTATGTACAAGGCCAATATTGTCAAAGTACCACACTTGGCTCCACTTCGAGGACAGCGTGAAGCAAGTTTCTATACCTCAAGACGGGCAGAAAGCAACAACTTCACTCTGGCTGTACCCTTCTCCAGAGCATCACTTCATCTGAGATCATTTATCCTCAGGATGACTCGAGAATGGAACACATTCGTACAGCATAATGATGTCAACGAGATAAAGTCAGTTGATCAAATGAAAATGATGGCCAGTAGATGGTTCCAACTTCATCCTGTTCCCTACTTGTATGTCTCATAACAACAAAAATGCTTTCAAATGAGCTGATGTAGGTAACAGCTCTTAGCTTGCCAATAAAGTTAGGAATCCTTAACCTGTAAATAGCTTGTTAATAGGGATCCTTAACCTAACCTTGTCAAACCCTGTGTAAAAAAAATACCAGGTAATCTGCAAGGATCTGTACAAAAATAATTGAGGAAATATTTCTGGAGGAAACAAGAGACAGCACCAGAGAATCAACGAGAAAGAGCACATCAGCAAGTACTGAACAAGGGTCAAAAAATCTGGCGAGTGAACTAGAAACCTAGAGGATATCTCCTTGTGGGCTCTAAACTAGCGAACAGCAGCACAATGTGAAATGCTAACTGAAATATACAGCGAATTAATTGATACAGGGCAATTATGATAGTTGCTGAATACAGGAAACATTAAATACAGGCCAGCATAACTCAGAAGAAGAATGTTGAAACACCCATAAAGAGGTTCGTTCATGAATTAAAACCAGAACATTTTTAGAATGGTGTATCCTGTCTCAGAAACTTGCAGGAGTTCAATGACACAGTAAGAGAAATGAGGATGAATCTCACTGAAGCTAGCTGGCCCAGTGGCTAACGCGACGGTCTGGAGTTTTGAGACTCTGACCGCGGGATCAAACCCCACCCGTGGTATTGTTTGTTTGCAATCGTGTCATTACGATTTCGTGAGTCAGGGTGGTGAGCGGATAGCCTATTCTTGAACTGTAAGATGACCTTTTTTTGACATAATGCTGTACAAGAGAACAGCACAAAAGCTAGAAGAGAACATAGGATTAACATGGAAGGCAGTGAAGACTTCATCACCCATGGAATGGAGAAGCCACTGACTGGTGAAACGTTTCCGCAAAAAATGATTCCCAGATGTTGGGTAAGTATCATATTCTTCAACCTGTCGGTTTTCTAGCCCATTTACATCATATATGGAAGACACTATAATACATCAAGGAATACCTAACAGGACGGAAACAAAAATTTTATGTCCGAGAAGAGGCCTCAGAATGGGCATATAAAAAAAGCTTGGTTTTACAAGGATCATTACGGGGACCTTCATACTTACTGGGACATGACTCTTAGCTTCCCATCTAAAGCTCACTTTGTAACACGACTGTCCAAGTGATAAATGGTAATATTGTAAAGTGATGGTAAAGATTCATCACAAGGAAAACACACTTCCGTCGGTTGCGCCGCACATTCTTGAACGATCCATCCATTCCTGTATTTTGTCGATTTTTTCTTCTCGAGCATCTTAGCTTCAGTGATGTTGAACTTGGTATAACACGATTGATGCTTCTTGTCTTGGTGTAGCTGCAGTGACCAGTAGACTAAGTTCTTCGTTGAATCTGTAGATGTCTATAGATGGAAATATAAACACAAATGCAGTATAATGTGATCCTTTATTGACAACGTTTCACCCACACAGTGGGCTTTTTCAAGTCACACACAGATCTACCTGGGGGTGGAAGGTACGAGAGTATTTATAGTCAGAATGTTGAATACTCCCGTACCTTCCAAC
>NC_069445.1:38153062-38188062 GCF_026875155.1 Cherax quadricarinatus | reverse complement strand
AGTAGTAGTAGTAGTAGTAGTAGTAAAAGTAGTAGTAGTAGTAATAGTAGTAATAGTAGTAGTAGTAGTAGTAAATAGTAGTAGTTTGTAGTAGTAGTAATAGTAAATAGTAGTAATAGTAGTAGTATAGTGGTAGCAGTAGTAGAAGTAGCAGTAGTAATAGTAGTAGTAGTAGTAGTAGTAGTAGTAAAAGTAGTAGTAGTAGTAATAGTAGTAGTAGTAGTAGTAATAGTAGTAGTAGTAGTAGTAGTAGTAGTAGTAGTAGTAATAGTAGTGGTAGTAATAGTAGCAGCAGTGCTGATGTACCTCACTGCTGACTTAACCAAGTCATGGTACCCTCCCACCAAGGTTGAGATTGCTGATGTACCTCACTGCTGACTTAACCAAGTCATGGTACCCTCCCACCAAGGTTGATAGTGCTGATGTACCTCACTGCTGACTTAACCAAGTCATGGTACCCTCCCACCAAGGTTGAGATTGCTGATGTACCTCACTGCTGACTTAACCAAGTCATGGTACCCTCCCACCAAGGTTGAGATTGCTGATGTACCTCACTGCTGACTTAAACAAGTCATGGTACCCTCCCACCAAGGTTGAGATTGCTGATGTACCTCACTGCTGACTTAAACAAGTCATGGTACCCTCCCACCAAGGTTGAGATTGCTGATGTACCTCACTGCTGACTTAAACAAGTCATGGTACCCTCCCACCAAGGTTGAAATTGCTGATGTACCTCACTGCTGACTTAAACAAGTCATGGTACCCTCCCACCAAGGTTGAGATTGCTGATGTACCTCACTGCTGACTTAAACAAGTCATGGTACCCTCCCACCATGGTTGAGTGCGCTGATGTACCTCACTGCTGACTTAACCAAGTCATGGTACCCTCCCACCATGGTTGAGAGTGCTGATGTACCTCACTGCTGACTTAACCAAGTCATGGTACCCTCCCACCATGGTTGAGATTGCTGATGTACCTCACTGCTGACTTAACCAAGTCATGGTACCCTCCCACCAACGTTGAGAGTGGTGATGTACCTCACTGCTGACTTAACCAAGTCATGGTATCCTCCCACCAACGTTGAGAGTGGTGATGTACCTCACTGCTGACTTAACCAAGTCATGGTACCCTCCCACCAACGTTGAGAGTGGTGATGTACACTCACTGCTGACTTAACCAAGTCATGGTACCCTCCCACCAACGTTGAGAGTGGTGATGTACCTCACTGCTGACTTAACCAAGTTATGGTACCCTCCCACCAACGTTGAGAGTGGTGATGTACCTCACTGCTGACTTAACCAAGTCATGGTACCCTCCCACCAAGGTTGAGAGTGCTGATGTACCTCACTGCTGACTTAACCAAGTCATGGTACCCTCCCACCAAGGTTGAGAGTGCTGATGTACCTCACTGCTGACTTAACCAAGTCATGGTACCCTCCCACCAAGGTTGAGAGTGCTGATGTACCTCACTGCTGACTTAACCAAGTCATGGTACCCTCCCAACACTCACCTTCGCTACAAACACTTTCTTCTAATTAAACTTTTTCCTTAAACTTATACCAACTTTACGTGTATTTTTTTCTTTTGAACGTCATTAATATCAAGAAATCGCAATACTGGATTTGTTAGTGCTCCCAGGATGCACCTGGGAGCACCAGGATGCACCTGGGAGCACCAGGATGCACCTGGGAGCACCAGGATGCATCTGGGAGCACCAGGATGCACCTGGGAGCACCAGGATGCACCTGGGAGCACCAGGATGCACCTGGGAGCACCAGGATGCATATGCGAACACCAGGATGCACCTGGGAGCACCAGCATGCATCTGGGAGCACCAGGATGCACCTGGGAGCACCAGGATGCACCTGGGAGCACCAGGATGCACCTGCGAACATCAGGATGCACCTGGGAGCACCAGCATGCATCTGGGAGCACCGGGATGCACCTGGGAGCACCAGGATGCACCTGGGAGCACCAGCATGCACCTGGGAGCACCAGGATGCACATGGGAGCTCCAGGATGCACCTGGGAGCACCAGGATGCACCTGGGAGCACCAGGATGCACCTGGGAGCACCAGGATGCACCTGGGAGCACCAGGATGCACGCGCGAGCACCAGGATGCACCTGGAACATTTCACAACTCTCCCACAATTCGGAAAGAATATATTGGATGATTTCACAGCCTGAGCTGTTAGTTAACTATGTACCGGCAGCTCATCCTGCCAGCGGTGGAGCAAGGCAACAGGCTTACAAGGGTCACAATGAGTCCTTATCAAACCTCGCTGGCCATACTAGCCATACCTGGTCACACCTGGTCTATGTGATCCCATATGGAAATGCAATCTCAAGAAAATTCAAGTGTCATATTATCGTTTTAAAAAATTGGTCGTTATTGAGTCGCAATCTCATCAAGTAACATGCATCTTGCAACTGCAAAAACACGGATGCTTCTAAAGATACTCGGTTATTATTATCATTAAGAATGAAGCGATGTGCCATTTCCTGAAGGGTTTGCCTGGAGGCGTCTCTGAATGACTGTAAGTTTGAACACTATAAGATACGATGTTCTCCTGCAGGACTTACCAGCCTTTTGTTCCTCTGTGCCCCTTGGGCACTCTGACAGCTTCCCATGTAACCCTTGGGCATTGTGACAGCTTCCCACGTACCCCTTGGGCACTCTGACAGCTTCCCGTGTAACCCTTGGGCATTGTGACAGCTTCCCACGTATCCCTTGGGCACTGATAGCTTCCCATGTAACCGTCGGGCACTCTGACAGCTACCCATGTACCCCTCGGGCATTCTGACAGCTACCCATGTGCCCCTCGGGCACTCTGACAGCTACCCATGTGCCCCTCGGGCATTCTGACAGCTACCCATGTGCCCCTCGGGCACTTTGACAGCTACCCATGTACCCCTCGGGCATTCTGACAGCTACCCATGTGCCCCTCGGGCACTCTGACAGCTTCCCACGTACCCCTAAAATTTAAGGCTAAAAAAATGATATAATTATATTGATTTTTAATTTCATTATAGAATCTACATTTATAAAGATTATTTAAGGATTTGATACTACTGATAACATCCATCACTTGACCTCAGTGAATTTATAAAATATCTTGGTATGTCCCAAACACATCTGTTATATACAGTAATCAGGACTAATGTTGTTGACAAATGAGAGGAACGCTCTCTCACGACTAATGTTTGTGGATAACTGAAGCACAGAGCTACTGGCTACCCTAGTATGAGTCTAGACTAGACTAGAACGCGTTTTGTATCATTCTTACGAGTTTGTTAATTCTGTCGAGCTACATATATGTAACTTTGTAAGATGAGAGAAAGAGGGAAGACAGCTTGCCTGGTTGGTTGCTCTTTTTATCAGCTGATATGTAACCGGGGTGTTCTATATTGCTTAGTGTACAATGTACATTGTACAGCAGTGTACACCGTGGTTATCATTAACAATGATAACCACTTGAGAAGTGCAAATGTACCCTTGGGAGTACATGTACCCAGTGGCAGACCTACATTTTTGTGTCCCTGAAGCTTGGACTGTTATGCGTGCCTCTCACAACCACCAACAACCAGGTCTACGTCATACTTTAATAACCTTTCAATTTTTATTTTAACTGTTATTTTTGTATTGAATTGTACTATATTACTATTAATATTAGTTTTTAAAAAAACTTTTTCATAAAGTAGACCCAAAAGATTTAAGCAATATGGACTAAAGTGGCTTCTGAGACACTCCGGGATTAGGAGCCTTCAAAGGGCACCAAAGTTCCCCCGTCTTCTAATTACATGTTCATTTTTCCACTATAATCTACCTTGTTCATAATTACTACAGAATTTGCTTTGTCTGTTTCGTAAGGTGAAGTCCAGGATCTTTCCTTAATTCATGGTGTAACTTAACAAATTCTTGAGGACATTTGTGTTGCAGAGGTGTGAGCGAAGCTCAAAGATTTGTTAAGTTATACCATAAATTAAGGAAAGATCCTGGACTTCACCTTACGAAACAGACAGAGCAAATGGGACAGTAATTTTGAAGAAAGTAGATTAAAGTGGAAAAATGAACATGTAAATAGAAGACGGGAGAACTTGCGTTCCTCTTAAGCATCGTTAGTCTTAAAGTAGATCTGCCCCTGACTGTATCCCGGGTTGGCAGCCCCGGGTCTGGTAGGTGGCTCTGTCTCCGTGGTCTTGGCATCTCCACCTGTTAAAGTTTCTCCAAATAACAAAGACACTGTAGAGACAAAACGAGTCCTGGAGCTCAGAGCACTGTCAAGCTCCAAGAAGCACTGTCAGGATCCAAGAGAGCACTGTCAGGATCCAAGAGAGCACTGTCAGGCTCCAAGAGAGCACTGTCAAGCTCCAAGGGCAAAAGTCCCAAACTCCAAGAGAGCACTGTCAGGCTCCAAGAAGCACTGTAGGTCCAAGAGAGCACTGTCAAGGCTCCCAAAAGAGCACTGTCAAGGTCCAAGAGAGCATGTCCCGGCTCCAAAAAGAGCACTGTCCCAGGATTCAAGAGAGCACTGTCAGGCTCCAAGAGAGCACTGTCAGGCTCCAAGAGAGCACTGTCAGGCTCCAAGAGAGCACTGTCAGGCTCCAAGAGAGCACTGTCAGGCTCCAAGAGAGCACTGTCAGGATCCAAGAGAGCACTGTCAGGCTCCAAGAGAGCACTGTCAGGATCCAAGAGAGCACTGTCAGGATCCAAGAGAGCACTGTCAGGCTCCAAGAGAGCACTGTCAGGATCCAAGAGAGCACTGTCAGGCTCAAGAGGCACTGTCAGGATCCAAGAAGCACTGTCAGGTTTCCCAAAAGAGCCTGTCAGGATCCCAAAAGGCCTGTCAGGATCCAAGAGAGCACTGTCAGGTCCAAGAAGCACTGCAGGCTCCCAAGAGAGCACTGTCAGCTCCAAGAGAGCACTGTAAGGCTCCAAGAGAGCACTGTCAGGCTCCAAGAGAGCACTGTCAGGATCCAAGAGAGCACTGTCAGGCTCCAAGAGAGCACTGTCAGGATCCAAGAGAGCACTGTCAGGCTCCAAGAGAGCACTGTCAGGATCCAAGAGAGCACTGTCAGGTCCAAGACAAGTCAGAGCACTGTCAGGCTCCAAGAAGCACTGTCAGGCTCCCAAGAGAGAGCCTGTCAGGATCCAAGAGAGCACTTTTCGGATTTCCAAGACAGTCAAACCACAGTCGGATCCAAGAGAGCACTGTTTAGGTCCCAAAGGGGCACTGTCAGGAAACCAAGAGAGCACTGTCAGGTCCAAGACAGCACTGTCAGGATCCAAGGACATGTCATGGTCAGGAATTCCAAGAGAGCACTGTCAGGCTCCAAGAGAGCACTGTCAGGCTCCAAGAAAGCACTGTCAGGATCCAAGAGAGCACTGTCAGGCTCCAAGAGAGCACTGTCGGATCAAGAGAGCACTGTCAGGCTCAATGAGAGCATGTCAGAATCCCAAAAAGCACTGTTTAGGATCCAAGGAGCACTGTCAGGTCCAAGAGAAACACTGTCAGGATCCAAGAGAGCACTGTCAGGATCACAAAGAGGGGCACTGTCAGGATCCAGAGAGCAGTCAGGTCCAAGAGAGCACTGTCAGGATCAAGAGAGCAAATGTCAGGATCCAAGAGAGCACTGTCAGGATCCAAGAGAGCACTGTCAGGATCCAAGAGAGCACTGTCAGGATCCAAGAGAGCACTGTCAGGATCCAAGAGAGCACTGTCAGGCTCCAAGAGAGCACTGTCAGGATCCAAGAGAGCACTGTCAGGATCCAAGAGAGCACTGTCAGGATCCAAGAAGCACTGTCAGGTCCAAGAGAGCACTGTCAGGCTCCCAAAAAAGCACTGTCAGGTCCAAGAACAGCACTGTCCCGGATCCAAGAGAGCACTGTCAGGTCCAAGAGAGCACTGTCGGATCCAAGAGAGCACTGTCAGGTCCAAGAGGCACTGTCAGGAAACCAAGAAGCACTGTAGGATCCAAGAAGCACTGTCAGGTTTCCCAAAAGAGCACTGTCAGGATCCAAGAGAGCACTGTCAGGATCCAAGAGAGCACTGTCAGGATCCAAGAGAGCACTGTCAGGATCCAAGAGAGCACTGTCAGGATCCAAGAGAGCACTGTCAGGATCAGAGAGCACTGTCAGGTCCAAGAGGCACTGTCAGGTCCAAGGGGAGCACTGTCAGGATCCAAGAGAGCACTGTCAGGATCCAAGGAGCATGTCAGGATCCAGAGAGCACTGTCAGGTCCAAGAGAGCACTGTCAGGATCCAAGAAGCACTTTTCAGGATCCAAGGGGAAACACTGTCAGGATCCAAGAGACCCCTGTCAGGATCCAAAAGAGCACTGTCAGGATCCAAGAAAGCACTGTCAGGTCCAAAAAGCACTGTCAGGTCCAAGAAGCACTGTCAGGTCCAAGAGAGCATGTCAGGATCCAAAAAAAGCACTGTCAGGGTCCAAGAGAGCACTGTCAGGATCCCGGGGACCAAAGGTAGGCCCCAAAACATGGGGGTTCAAAACACTGTCACCAACAGTCGGTCTGAAGAGTAGAAAATGAAACATAAGTACAGGGATAGAAGCACTTTAGGGTCAAGAGAGATGAGGTTTTAAAGAATTAGGTAAAAGAATGGCGGAAATCCAAACACGTTGGTAAGAAAAGTTTGGGTTGCAAGAGGCAAGGGTAAGGGTGTAGGATCCGAGCACTGCAACGGAGAAGTAGGGTCAAGAACACTTCGGATCCAAAACACGTCAACACAAGAGGGGTGGAAAGGATCCAAAAAGCCCTTGGGTAAGTGTGTGTTTAAACCAAAGGGGCTGGTCTATTTTTCCCAAATAAACATGTGTTTTTTTTAAGAGACTTTTCCACTAGCCTGCAGGGTCCAGCCTGTCTGGGTCCAGATACGTAGGTAGGTGAAGACAAAAAACCGTCCAGGTAAAAGGGACATGTCGGATCACAAAACATTCAACAAAAGGGGTGAAAGAAACTTCAGGAAAAAGGACACTTCAGGGTCAAGAACATTAACCCAAGGGTTTGGTCAAAACAGTAACTCCCAAAAGGGACCGTCATGAAAGGCCCCAGGTGCATAAGTGTCTTATTTTCCAATGATGGATTTTAATCCAAGAAGCACTCGTTAAAAGACTAGGCCAAACGACTTTGAAAAATATTTGGCTAAAGGACAAGTCGGCCCCAAAAGCGTCAGGTTGAGAACACTTTAATTCCAAGGGCAACTGGGTCGAGAACCTGTCAGTCCAAGGGCATGGCAATCCACACATTTAAGCCTTAGGAAAAATAAAACCTTCCCTCCGGAGATGAACCCAAAAAGATTAGGTAAGAGATGGTGTGGACCATAACAGTAGGTCCGCATTCCCTCCAAAAGGGGAATGGGAAAAAAATATGTAGTAACCCCTTCGGGATCCAAAGATTTTTCCCTCAAGAGAGGAAGTTTCCCCCCACTTTCGAAAGAGAGCATTCCCGATCCAAAAAGCATTTGGAGGAGCTGTATTTTCTGTCCCTTTACATAAGATACATGTGCAGAGTAAGTATTATACAGGATATTTGATTTTAGGTGTTTCTAAGGGAATCTCTATGAAAGATGCCATATTATTGCTGGGTAATAACATTTTTAATTCGACAAAATGTCCAGAACCTATAGTGACTAATTCTTCTCTGATGCTGTCTATAACTCGGGCAACATCCCAAGGGATGTCTGTCGAGAATGCTGACCCATCCATGGACGACTCTGAGCTAGGACTAGACAATTTGTTTTACGAGGAAAACTGGCCAGGGCCTCGTAAATTTAATGAAAAGTCTCAGACCAAGTCTTCCTAATCCAGGGTTGCAGGACTGCCAAATATCTCTGTTTCCATGCCCGAGGGACTGTCCTTTTGGGGAGAACAATGAAAAGAACCTCCCTTAAACTTCGCTTTTCAGGCAGCCATTGGTGAACCTCACACAGATCACCCAATCAAATATAAAATTAAACACAGCCTACTGCTCAACACAGAGACTGGTAGGGGGGAGCCCAAAATTAGAGAGACTGGTAGTTCCTAAGAAATTTAGGTCACAAATTTTGAATATAATTCATAATTCCTCTTAAGGAGGTCATTTGAGAATAAAAAACTGTGTCATGATATGTGAAGTGTGTGTAGCGGGTGGTGGTGGCAAGTGGCTGGTGGTGGTAGTGGTGGTGGTGGCAGTGCTGGTGGTTGGTAGTGGTGGTGGTGTGTGGCAGTGTGTGGGTGGGTGTGGTAGTGGTGGTGGTGGCAGTGTGGTGGTGGTGGTAGTGGTGTGGTGGTGGCAGTGCTGGTGGTGGTAGTGGTGGTGGTGGCAGTGCTGGTGGTGGTAGTGGTGGTGGTGGCAGTGCTGGTGGTGGTAGTGGTGGTGGTTCAAGTGGTGGTGGTGGTAGTGGTAGCGGTGGTGGTAGGGGCGGTGGTGGTCGTGGTGGTGGTGGGCGGGGTTGGCGTGCCAGACTCATGACTCACTCACTCACTGGTCTCAGCTTGGTGTACCATGTTGCCAGACCTCCTCTGACGTCACTCACTGCTGACGTCACTCACCGCTGATGTCCCTCAACACACTGAGGTACCACAACACACTGATATCACTCAACACACTTATGTCACTTAGCACACTGATGTCACTCACACTGAGGCCACTCAACACACTGAGGTCACTCAATTCATTGATGTCACACCCTGAGGTCCCACAACACTGATGTACTCAACACTGATGTACTCAACATTGATGTCACTCAACATTGATGTCACTCAACACACGGATGTTTTTCAAAAGCCTGATGGATGTGAGGGAAAAGTAAATTAGATAGGAGTGGTGGAAATATGAATGAATGTTGGTGGTAGTTTGTTGGGCAGTTTGGTTGTTCTGCTAGGTGGGTGCATTGTCCCCGCTACCTCCCCCCCCCATCCCCCGCCCTACTTCTGAACCCAGTGGGAGGTGACGTGTGGTTGTCAGTCACTTGACTTTCGGCTACCATCAAATCTGTAAGTATTCATTCCACTCCTGTTTAATTTATTATGTGTTGGTTAATTTTGGTTGGTTTCTATAATTCTTCCTGTCATGATTTGGACTTACGTAGTGTAACGTCATCATTTAATTACACGATAGGCCTATCATGTAAGTGATAGGCATACTGCTTATCACTTACACGATAGCAGTATGCTTATCATGTAAGTGATTTATCAATTGGTGTATATTATGGGATTTCTTCATTTTAGCCTTGACTGTCGGCTTGGGTCATCCAACACAGGTGAGATCTTAAAAAAGATCTTATGAACAGTCTGGCATCTGTACCTATACTGGTGCCCTTCCGACACCCAAGCAGCTACTCTCAATTCTAGCAGCTGTACCCCAGTTATAACTCCACCAGCATTCATAGTAGTTCTCTACTGGCGACTTAACTGCTTCACAAGTGTTGTGGTGGACAGAGGATCCCAGTACCTCTATTCGTTAGAATCTCTACTTGTGTTGTGGTCATTGTCTACTCAGTGTGTGAACAGTCACGCCCACCTGTGACAACTCCCTCCCATCGTTACCAACAACGGCTCGGCATTCCTTACCAGGATCCAGAGCTACGATCACAGAACCTCGGCACAGCATCATTCTCCACTATGTATTGTGTACATATAAGCTTTGAGTCACTAATTATTTATATAATTCATTTTTCATTGCCTCGGGTAGGATTAATTTCATATTTAAAGTGTTTTATATTCATTACTAGTTTTACATATTAATAAAATTGTTTATCTTATTATGTTATCATAGATTTTCTATCTTTTCTTACCAAATACTCTTTGAAGGTTCGATAGGGCTGCTGACCCTCTTTTAAGTGTTAATGATATGGTGGGCTTTGTGGGTAAGACCCTTTAATTTCTAAACTAGATCTCCTTAAAGATTACTATCAGCTAACTTTAATGAAAAAAGTGAAAGAGATTTCTGCCTTCTTAATTCCAGGAGTATGGAACTCTTCCACTTTATTTCAAAAATTGATCTATCAGACTATCAAAGGACTTAAAAGAATGACAGCTTACTTGGATGATATAGTTGTAGTTTCTGATATGTGGCATCAATATGTGTCTCTTTGAGAGATTCAAGACAATTGAACTAACTGTAAATCTTAGTAAGTCATCTTTTGGCAAAGTGACACGTAAATTTGCCAAAGTTTTGGCCATTAAAAATTATCCCGTTCCTCAGATTACGAAGTCTCTGCAAAGATTCTTAGGAATAATAGGATTTAACTGTAAATTCTGCCTAAATTTTGCAGTCATTAAACCAAATTTTGCTGGACATGTATTGTCAAGAGGCTTTTAAATGTGCTAAACGTCTCTTATGCGCTGCTCTCATACTTTTATCCCCTGATTTTTTCAAAACCACTTGCATTACAGGTTGATACTGTGAATCCCCTCAGGGAAGGTTCCTTGCTGTTGGTGAGGGGCTCTTGATTTAGGGAATTAAATCTATGCTCCAGTTCCCCGAATTAAGCCTGAATGCCTTCCACATCCCCCCAGGCGCTGTATAATCCTACGGGTTTAGCGCTTCCCCTTGATTATAATAATAATGTGAATCATGAGTAGAGGTAGTGTTACTCCAAGCTTCTGGTGAGGGATGTCTGTAGCCGGTGGCATATTATCTGACCAAATATCAAGCCTATCAGTGGGCCTACTCTACCATAAAGAAGGAAGGCCTAGTCCTGGTACTTGCACTGGAGCATTTCAAAATGCTCTTTTCCAGTACCTCACATGTGGACACTGTCATCAGTGACCACAATCCTCTGGCCAACTTGAGCTCCGTGAAGAACAAGAACAAGAACACATGCGTTGGACATCACCAGCAAAGACAATGTGCTGGCCGACTCCCACTCCAGAGCGTAACTTATCAGGATACCTGGAGTATACCTAGACAGGGTTTCAGGGATCAATGCCCCCTCAGCCCGGTCTGTGACCAGGCGTCGTGGTGGATCAGAGCCTTGGCAACCAAGCTGTTACTGTTGGTCACGCACAAACCGACGTACGAACCACAGCCCGGCTGGTCAGGAACAGACTTTAAGTGCCTGCCCAGCTCTCTCTTGAAGACAGCCAGGGGTCTATTTGTAATCCCCCTTATGTATGCTGGGAGGCAGTTGAACAGTCTTGGCCCCCTGACACTTACTGTGTTCTCTCTTAGTGTACTCGTGGTGCCCCTGCTTTTCATTGGGATGTTGCATCTCCTGCCCAGATATGTAAATTTGGGACTAGTTCCTCTAGAATTTTCAAAGTGTATATTATCACGTATCATTCTCAACTGCATTCCAAGGAGTACAAATCAAGGGACTTTAACCACTCCCAGTAATTAAGGTGCTTTATCGTATTTATAAATGCTGTGAGAGATCTCTACTTTCTCCAGGTCTGCAATTCCGCCTGCTTTGTAAGAGGCCATTAGTGTTTAGCAATATTCCAGTCTAGAGAGAACAAGCAATTTGAAGAGAATCATCATGGGCTTGGCATCACTAGTTTTGAAGGTTGTCATTATCCATTCTATCATTTTCCTAGCAGAGGTGGTAGATACACTGTTGAGATCTTTGAAAGTGAGATCCTCTGACATTATCACTCCCAGGTTCTTCATATTAGGTTTTAGCTCTATTATGTGATTGTAATTTGTTTTATACTCTGGTACACTTTTAATTTCTTCGAGTTTTCCATATCGGAGTAAATGAAATTTCTCTTCAATGAACTTCATATTGTTTTCCATGGCCCATGTAAAGATTTGGTTGATGTCCGCTTAGAATCTTCCATTGTCATCGAAGGATGACACTGTTATGCAAATTCGGGTGTCATTCACAAAGAAAGACACGGTGCTGTGGCTTACATCTCTGTCAGATATGAGGATAAGGAACAGGATGGGGGCAAGTATTGTGCCTTGTGGAACAGAGCTTTTCACTGTAGCTGCCTCAGATTTGACTCTGTTTACTATTACCCTTTGTGTTCTATTTGTTAGGAAGTTATAGATCCATCTACCAACTTTTTCTGTTATTCCTTTATCACGCATTTTGTGAGCTATTTCACCATTTTCACACTTGTCGAAGGCTTAGGCAAAGTCTGTGTATACTAATCTGTATTTTGTTTGTCCTTCAGTACATCTAAAATCTTGTCATTGTGATCCAGTAGTTGGGACAGGCAGGAGCGACCTGCTCTGAACTCATGTTGCCCTGGGTTGTGTAACTGATGGATGTCTAGGTAGGTGGCGATCTTGCTTCTTAGAACCCTTTCAAAGATTTTTATGATATGGGACGTTAATACTATAGGTCTGTAATTCTTTGCAATTGCTTTACTGCCTTTGTAGAGTGGTGCTATGTCTGTTGTTTTTAGTGAGTGTAGGATGACCCCTGTGTCCATGCTCCCTCTCCATAGAATGCTGAAGGCACAGTGATAGGGGCTTCTTGCAGTTCTTGACGAACCCAGAGTTCCATGAGTCTGGGCCTGGGGCATAGAGCATGGGCATGTCATTTATTGTTTTTTCAGTCTTGTGATGTTAGGATATATGCCGCCTAGACGAGTCAGACGTCAAGTGTCTTAATACACTTTAGTAAACTTGCCAAAATTCTCTCTACAGCGTTGCTGGCAAATTGCTTGTTCCACTGGCATTGATTACAAACTCACTCTCACAGCTGCGCAGCTTCATATCTTATAAGTATCAAACTTCGAAAAGGTGGGTCTGGCAATTGTGGAGGTGTAGTGGTCACCACTCACCTTTCCACCCTTGTCATTTCCACTCTAGAGCTGGTTGAACACAGTTGTCCATTCTGTCTCCAGGCGGTGTCTTTGCCTAGTGATTCACTGTGTGGTACACATATACCAACTGTATATAATGTACATACTTGTAAATACTTATAAATGCACTTTGTTAAGGAAAATATAATTCCAAGTCATTCAGCTGTGTTTGTTCTGCTCCTTGCTCCCCTTTACACCCAGAATAACAGGCCTTATTGTTCCTGGGTTGTAATAGGATAATATCAGAGATTTTTTAATTGACCAGATTTTGAGTCTCGGTTATATAAAAATTTGTTTAGATTCTCTACTCTTAGTCTGGTTTACAGCTCACCAAATACTGAGTCATATTGGGGTTTTAGTATCTCACTCATTTTTATGCTGTCATTTGTGTAAGTACATTTTATCTAAGCAGAGGTCCAATACTAGATGTTGTTTTGGCCTTAGATTTGGCATAAGAAAAGAAGTATTTTTTTTTAATTTCATTGATGGCTTTAAGTTCTTCCTGAGTTTCTTGCCTCATGAATTATTCCTTAAGCTTGAGTTTACTATTTGTTGTGATGCAGTTCAGATGGGCTTGTGAGGTCTCTAGGGAGACCTAATTATATGGTCACACCCGCCTTAGCAAATTTCGGGTAGTCATGCCCACGTCTGAGGTCTTTTGTTCTTGACAGCGTCAGACCTCAGCGTCAGGTCGTAACATGTGGTACACACCCCATTGTGGAGGGGGTACTTTGACTACCATATAAGCCCAGGGAACAGCTGAGCAAGGAGGTTGTTGGTGACAGGTCCGGGGAGCGAGAGCTCTGGACACGCGTGTGTGGACAACATTGGAATTTTGGGTCAGCTGTCGGTGATTAAGAGTGAGTACTAGTCCGTGTTACTGATAACAGTCCTTTCCCTGGTAATAAGTCCCATGGTCAATTATATTAATGTAAATTACATCAGTATATGTTGTATTCTAGCCCTTTTATGTTATTAAGTAAACTATAGACTCTGTGGCCTGTGGTTTAATCGTCCCCGCTTCACACGGCGAGGGCCAGGTTCGATTCCCAGCCAGAGTGAAACATTGGACGTGTTCTTTCCACCTGTTCTCATGTTTCCCCATCAGTAAATGGGTACCTGGGTGTTAGTCGACTGGTGTGGGTCGCATCCTGGGACATTGACCTAAGGAGGCCTGGTCACAGACCGGGCCGCGGGGGCGTTGACCCCCGGAACTCTCTCCAGATCTCCAGATAGCCATAGTTCCCATTTTATTTGTAGCCTCCTATGCTATTCCCTATTCTGTTAAGCATTGGGATAACACAGGAGACGTGCTCACTCGCTGGGATACCTCAGGCAGAGTGGGTAAAGGTCTCACATTGTTAGTTCTCTGACTAGTGCCTCCCTTTGTATTTCAGATATACTGCCCCCTTTCAGCAGCTCTGTAATTCTTCGTCTTCACCTGTACAGGGAGCATCTCTCTCTTTCTAGTTTACATCTTCTCTTCCTTTGTCTTAGAGGAATGTACCTTGAGCATACCTCAAGTGCCACAGAGTTAATTCTTTCTAGGCAAAAGTTTGGATCCGTGTTGCTTAGGATATCTTCCCAGCTTGCTTCATTGAGGACATGGTTGGCTTGATCCCACTGTATGTTTTTGTTATTGAAGTTGAATTTGGTGAAGGCACCTTCATAACTGGTCACCTTTTGTTGGTCAGAAACTCTGTGCGTACCTGTCTGTACTTCTTTTATGTTGTGGTCTGAGTGTATTGTCATTGATACTGCTATATTCCACATCAGATCATCATTGTTGGTGAAGATGAGGTCTAGTATACTTTCCAGTCTTGTTGGCTCTATTATTTGCAGGTTTAAAGTGAATTTGTTGCAGAGATTTAATAGCTCATGTGTGTATGAATTTTCATCTGAGCTGCCCCCTGGGGTTATCTCTCCTAAAACACTTTAGGTGTCTTAAGTTGAAATCGCCCAGCAGCAAGATGTTTGGGGCAAGAGTTGGGAGATTTTCCAGATAGTGGTAAATTTTACGAAGCTGTTCCTGGAAATGATGGGAAGTAGCATCCAAAAGCTTGTATACAGCACAATGACAAGGCTTTGGTTTTCGATCTTTACTGCCAAAACTTCAACTACATCATTTGAGGTGTTTGGTAGTTCCTTATGGTCATAAATTAAATATAAGTAAATCTGGCCATAAAGTTTTTTTTTTAGTTAGGGGACACCTATGCCAGCCCTACTGTCTGCTGCCTTACTCTAAGGTTGTGCCTGACTTGGAAGTGTCTTTGTGTTGACACTACCTAATGAGTTGGATGGTTGAGAAGAAAGGCACTTCCTTAGTAATTCATGCCCTGGTTGCAACTACCCATGGAGGGATGCCTAGTCCTGGCTATTAGAGCCCTTCTGGAATGGGAGTGGAGTATGCTAAGGGTATGTTATATTTTCTTCAGCTTATGTCATGCACCCATATAGGCATGCCCTCCCGACCAGCAAACCAGGGTATAAAGAGTAGGGGTCCCATCATTATTTTTATTATTATTATTATAATCAAAGAAAGCGCTAAACTGACAATGGTCATACAGCAGGACCCTATCGTTATGTTAGTACCTTGGCTCAACCAGCCTATCACAAGGAAACCCACCAAAGTTGTGAAGATTCATGAGTGTACCTGTGGTACACTCATGAATCAACCTTTGCAGACTTACCTCCAAGTTTGGTCACAACGGTTCTCACCGTGTCTGTGCTTGCAGTTGCCTTATTTAACATATCCACTACATATATTGTACATACCTGATTAGTATTTGAAGGAAATATAAGTATTTACTCTCTCTGCTGCCTTTTTGCTTGTTCCTATGTGTTTATCATGCTACAGCCAGGTGTGCAGACCACTATACTACACCTGTTCGTATCATCATCTGTGTTCGTATCAACACAGAGGTCACTCATCACCGAGATCACTCAACACACACTGATGTAACACTCGGAGTAACTCTTCACTTGACTTGCCTCAAAACATGCTCCGTCAACAGTTGATTCATTTTGGTTAACAGGGGAGACATGATTATGACATTCAAGATACCTCTCAGAATTTTTAAAGCAGACGGAAAGATTTTGTCAGCAAACTGCTAATTCAGCAAGTGACTTAAACAATAACTCAATGGATATGTCAAACAGTAGGTCAGTCAACTGGTAAGTTAAACAACAGGTCAATAAACAAATGACTCCAACAACAGTATGTTCCAAATAAGGAAATTGAATCAAACAAAAATGACCCTAAATGAATAAACAATAGATTAAAGCATCTCCCCTGTCAAAAAAGAGGTATTTACAGGCAAACTAAAAGGGAAGATGGACAGTTAAGAAATCAATATATTCAATTTAAAAAAAGAAATATAAAAAGTGAATAAGAAAAGCAAAAAGAGATATGAAATTAAAATTTGCAAGGAATTCGATGATTAACCCAAAAGGTTTCTTTCAGGTATATAGTAACAGAGAAATGTGTAGAATTTTTAACACTTATTTCAGGTTTTACACAGGAAGACACTAGTGAAATTCCAGAAATAATTATGTAGAACAGGAAGAAAATAAGTTATAATGACCAGTCACTAGTGACCTGGTTCTTACACAAATAGATAAATTAAAACCTAACAAATCCTCAGCCGTAACGAATTGTTGGCAATTGTTTTAAAGGCATGTCAGGAGGAACTTAGCAAACCTTTGGCTAGTCTATTCAACATACCACTACAAATGACAAATATGATACTTATCTACAAAGCATGTGACACGTCCTTAGCCTGTAACTATAGACCGACATGATTAACCTCCATTGTGGGAAAATTTATGGAATCAATAACTGCCGAGACTATTCGAAGCCACCTTGAAAAACATAAACTGATTAATGAATCTCAGCACAGTTTTAGAATGGGGGGTTCCTGTCTTACGAATTTACTTTGTCACTAAGGTCTTTGAAGAAGTGGCTCGTGGTAAAACGAATATGATATTGTATACATGGACTTCAGTAAGGCTTTTGATAGAGTTTCACACTGGAGGTTATTGAGGTAAGTAGAGGCTCACTGAACTGGAGGAAAAAAAATTTCCTGGATAGAAGCATGGTTGACAAATAAGCGAGAGTTTGCATAAAAGGGAAGAAATCAGAGTGGGGACGAGTCACAAGCAGTGTTTCATAGGGGTCAGTGTTGGGCCCCCTGTTTACAACATATATAAACGACATAGGTGAGGGAATAAATAGCGACATATGCAAGTTTGCTGATGACACCAAAATAGGCCGTCGAATTAATTCTGACGAGGACACTAGAGCACTGCAAGAAGATCTAAATTGGCTATATTGTAATGGTAGGAGAAATGGTAGGTGCAGTTTAATATAGATAAATGGAAAGTGCTAAGCACTGAAAAGAAAAATAACCATGATACTTATAAACTAAATGATCAGGCTCTGATCCACCAGGAGGCCTGGTCACAAACCGGGCCGCGGGGGCGTTGACCCCCGGAACTCTCTCCAGGTAAACTCCAGGTAATGATCGCAAAAAAAAAATAGATCTGGTTAGCAGTAATCTAAAACCAACACAACAGTAAGTGGTCGCAATAAAGCGAATAAAATTCTTGGGTTAATATCAAGAAGCATAAATAACAAGAGCCGTCAGGGTTATTCTTCAACTCTGGTCAAGGACCGGGTCATGGGGGCGTTGACCCCAAAAAATCCCTCCGGTATATACTCCAGGTATCGTTGGTTAGGCCTCATTTACATTATGCTGCAAAGTTCTGGTCACCGAATTGCAAACTGGATATAAATGCTCTGGTGAACGTACAAAGAAGGATGACGAAGTTGTTCCAATGAATCAGAAATCTTTCCTGCGGGGACAGACTGAGGACCCTGAACCTGCACTCTCTGGAAAGTCGTATATGAGTGAAGTGTATAAATGGAAAACAGGAATAAATAAAGGGGGATGTAAATAACCTGATAAAAGTATCTGATTAAGAGAGGACTAGCAGTATGTTAGGTTAACATTTTTATTATGCACCGCATACTCATCATGTGGGCGACAGTCATACCCATCATGTGGGCGATAGTCATACCCATCATATGGGCGACAGACAAAGGATTACAGAGGTACATCATAGGTCCAGGGACTGGACATCAATGTTTTGATAGCTAATGAAGTTAGTGGTAATGAACTATTCACATGTTTATATCTGGTTACAATCTCATTGAGTTATTTATGCAGATATTAATTTGGTTACACACACACACGAAGTGGTAGTGATTTATTTATAGTGAGAAAAAGTCAGGGTATCTTTCCAGAATGGTCTGTAATATATCACTGTGGATAAAATACTTTGACATTTCTTGAACATTTCTGAGTGAGTTGTCTCTAAATTCATTAATTTGATCACACTCCAGTACATAATGACGCAAGGTGTGACAATAGTCCATCTGGCAAAGTTTACATTTCGTTTGGTCTACATTTGGTGGTGGTGATTTAACCTGCCAAAGATACTTGTAACCCAGCCGGAGCCGGGCGGTAGTAACAGCCGGAGCCGGGCGGTAGTGACATCCAAGAGTCGGATTATCTTGTTGGATTCACCATAGACATGTGGCTCCTCCTGCATGAAGGAATGATGATAGATGGACTGACTGGTGTCACTCTCTTATATCAATAAAATTCGGTTGAAGTTCTTGCAGTATTAAGGTTCTAACGCAGCAATGGTTTGAAGATGGAAAATTTTAGATTTAGAAAAAATAAAGGAAATCATTAGTTTGGTAACAGAGTTGTGTTTGAGTGGAACAAACTGCCGAGTAATGTTATCATGTTGGGGTTCGAACACGTGGATAGGGTAAAGTAATACTCACGTAGGCTGGAAGTACGTATAATTATAACGGTAAGTATGGAAGAGCCAAACAGCCGTGAACCTGCCTCCTTGCTCACTCTCGTCAGACTGACCGCCCACAGTACCCATATGTGAGGGTCTTTGAAATACTGCTGAGGTCAGCGGCAATATGAATACAGACAGTGACTCAGGCAGAGACGGTTGGTAGTGAGTCATCTACTGGTAACTGGTTACTACTACTGAGAATGTCACTGAAGCTAAAACCTTGTGTAGTTTTAATAAGTAGGTTAGACAAATAGGTGAGTGGATGTGGGTGGGTGTGAGTTAGACGTGACAGGCTTGAGCTTAGGCCAGTTGGTGACCTGGACCTGCTTAGCATGGGACTGTAGGCTCCTTCTTTCTTATGTTCTAAGCCTGGATAATAAGCAGTAGCAAGGAAGATATGATTGTAATATAGGAGACACTTGGACAATTAAAATAACAATAACCTAAATGGGTAACTCAAAGGATAAAAAAGAAAGACAACAGGTGAAGCAAGGAGTGAGTCAACAGTACGTGACTATACGAGGCAGGTTTGGTGGTGTCCCACAACCTGCCAGTCAGACGGAACAGAAGCACACAGTGTTGCTACACCGGTAACCGCACTTACCTCCCTCCTTCCCTCTCTCTTACAACACTCTACCATCCCTGGCATCATCCACCTGAGAAGGCAGGGTATGAGGAAGAGGAGGTGAGGGAGAGAAGAGAGGAAGCAGTAATGAACATAGATGTGTGGTAGAAGGCTTCACAGGGTAATAACTCCACTTGCATACATGATAAATGAGACTTGTGCAATATTTGCCTGAGTGTTCGCTCACTCTAACCTTCGATTACCGTTAAACCCAAACTGGTTGTACCAGGGTTTAACTTATATTGGCATATATTGAGGTACAGAAGGTTGGGTTTATATATACTTGGGATACCTCTCATGAATCGTCCGTCCACGGAAACACATCTTTTTTGTGTGTGCACAGCGAGTGCGAAACTGTGAAGAAGCGGGGCCAGGAGCTATGATTCGCCCCCTGTAACCACAACCAGGTGAATACTTGTGTCCAGTAGGACTGTCACGTACCCAGGTGGCAGCTTCTGCCGGCTAGTGACATCTGTACGAGTGTTGGAAAAATGGTTTAGAGATCCGACAAGTTGATAAATGAGACACCTGTGCAACATTTGGGTATCTTTATTCTGGAAACGTTTCGCCAACCACCAGTGACTTCTTCAGTCCAGGCTGAGGAAGGTGCAAGATGAGGAGGAGTTTGAGGCCGGCGAACTTTTTTGGGTATTGCCCAAAAAAGTGAAATTCCCCACTAGACTTCTAAGTCGACTGACTCCGGGCAAACAAGAAGTATAACTTTTATAATTACCCTCGATTATTAAATAATAAATTGTTATGCAATTATATTTACATGTTTACTGAGCCTTCATTACCCCGATATTTTCATTTGGGGTAATTTACCCCCGGTCCCCCCACAAGACCTAGAACCTTCAGTTCAACATACAGCGCCTAGCACCTGAACCCCCCCCCACAAGACCTAGAACCTTCAGTTCAACATGCAGCGCCTAGCACCTGAACCCCCCCCCCACAAGACCTAGAACCTTCAGTCCAACACGCAGCGCCTACCACCTGAACCCCCCCCACAAGACCTAGAACCTTCAGTTCAACATGCAGCGCCTAGCACCTGAACCCCCCCCCCCCCACAAGACCTAGAACCTTCAGTCCAACATGCAGCGCCTAGCATCTGAATCACCCCCCCCCCACAAGACCTAGAACCTTCAGTTCAACACGCAGGCGCCTAGCATCTGAATCACCCCCCCTCCACAAGACCTAGAACCTTCAGTTCAACACGCAGCGCCTAGCACCTGAACCCCCCCACAAGACCTAGAACCTTCAGTCCAACATGCAGCGCCTAGCACCTGAAACACCCCCCCCCCCACAAGACCTAGAACCTTCAGTTCAACATACAGCGCCTAGCACCTGAAACACCCCACCCCCCACAAGACCTAGAACCTTCAGTTCAATATGCAGTGCCTAGCACCTGAAAACACCCCCCCCCACGAGACCTAGAACCTTCAGTTCAACACGCAGCGCCTAGCACCTGAATCACCCCCCCCACAAGACCTAGAACCTTCAGTTCAACACGCAGCGCCTAGCACCTGAATCCCCACCCCCCCCCCCCAAAACCTAGAACCTTCAGTTCAACACGCAGCGCCTAGCACCTGAATCACCCCCCCCCCCACAAAACCTAGAACCTTCAATTCAACACGCAGCGCCTAGCACCTGAAACACCCCCCCCCACAAGACCTAGAACCTTCAGTTCAACACGCAGCGCTTAGCACCTGAATCACCCCCCCCCACAAGACCTAGAACCTTCAGTTCAACACACAGCGCCTAGCACCTGAATCACCCCCCCCCCCACAAAACCTAGAACCTTCAGTTCAACACGCAGCGCCTAGCACCTGAAACACCCGCCCCCCCCCCCACAAGACCTAGAACCTTCAGTTCAACACACAGCGAGTAGCACCTGATCATCACCCCCCCCCACAAGACCTAGAACCTTCAGTTCAACACGCAGCGCCTAGCACCTGAAACACCCCCCCCACACAAGACCTAGAACCTTCAGTTCAACACGCAGCGCCTACCACCTGAACCCCCCCCACAAGACCTAGAACCTTCAGTTCAACACACAGCGCCTAGCACCTGAATCACCCCCCCACAAGACCTAGAACCTTCAGTCCAACATGCAGCGCCTACCACCTGAACCCCCCCCCACAAGACCTAGAACCTTCAGTTCAACACGCAGCGCCTAGCATCTGAATCACCCCCCCCCACAAGACCTAGAACCTTCAGTTCAACACGCAGCGCCTAGCATCTGAATCACCCCCCCCCCACAAGACCTAGAACCTCAGTTCAAACACGCAGCGCCTAGCATCTGAATCACCCCCCCCACAAGACCTAGAACCTTCAGTTCAACACGCAGTGCCTACCACCTGAAACCCCCCCCACAAGACCTAGAACCTTCAGTTCAACACACAGCGCCTAGCACCTGAATCACCCCACCCCCCACAAGACCTAGAACCTTCAGTCCAACATGCAGCGCCTACCACCTGAAACCCCCCCCACAAGACCTATAACCTTCAGTCCAACACGCAGCACCTAGCACATGAAACCCCCCCCCCCACAAGACCTATAACCTTCAGTCCAACACGCAGCACCTAGCACATGAAACACCCCCCCCCCACAAGACCTAGAACCTTCAGTCCAACATGCAGCACCTAGCACCTGAAACCCCCCCACAAGACCTAGAAACCTTCAGTCCAACACGCAGCACCTAGCACATGAAACCCCCCCCCCACAAGACCTATAACCTTCAGTCCAACACGCAGCACCTAGCACATGAAACACCCCCCCCACAAGACCTAGAACCTTCAGTCCAACACGCAGCGCCTAGCACATGAAACACCCCCCCCCCCACAAGACCTAGAACCTTCAGTCCAACATGCAGCGCCTAGCACCTGAAACACCCCCCACAAGACCTAGAACCTTCAGTTCAACATACAGCGCCTAGCACCTGAAACACCCCACCCCCCACAAGACCTAGAACCTTCAGTTCAACAAGCAGTGCCTAGCACCTGAAACACCCCCCCACAAGACCTAGAACCTTCAGTTCAACATACAGCGCCTAGCACCTGAAACACCCCACCCCCACAAGACCTAGAACCTTCAGTTCAACATGCAGTGCCTAGCACCTGAAACCCCCCACAAGACCTAGAACCTTCAGTTCAACATGCAGTGCCTAGCACCTGAAACCAACCCCCACAAGACCTAGAACCTTCAGTTCAACATGCAGTGCCTAGCACCTGAAACCCCCCCCACAAGACCTAGAACCTTCAGTTCAACACGCAGCGCCTAGCACCTGAATCCCCCCCCCACAAGACCTAGAACCTTCAGTTCAACAAGCAGCGCCTAGCACCTGAAAACACCCCCCCCCACAAGACCTAGAACCTTCAGTTCAACACGCAGCGCCTAGCACCTGAATCACCCCCCCCCCCCATAAGACCTAGAACCTTCAGTTCAACACGCAGCGCCTAGCACCTGAAACACCCCCCCAAGACCTAGAACCTTCAGTTCAACACGCAGCGCCTAGCATCTGAATCACCCCCCCACAAGACCTAGAACCTTCAGTTCAACACGCAGCGCCTAGCATCTGAATCACCCCCCCCCCACAAGACCTAGAACCTTCAGTTCAACACGCAGCGCCTAGCACCTGAAACACCCCCCCAAGACCTAGAACCTTCAGTTCAACACGCAGCGCCTAGCATCTGAATCACCCCCCCCCACAAGACCTAGAACCTTCAGTTCAACACGCAGCACCTAGCATCTGAATCACCCCCCCCCCACAAGACCTAGAACCTTCAGTTCAACACGCAGCGCCTAGCACATGAAACACCCCCCCCCCCCCCCACAAGACCTAGAACCTTCAGTCCAACATGCAGCGCCTAGCACCTGAAAAACCCCCCCCACAAGACCTAGAACCTTCAGTTCAACATGCAGCGCCTAGCACCTGAAACACCCCCCCCCCCCACAAGACCTAGAACCTTCAGTCCAACATGCAGCGCCTAGCACCTGAAACAACCCCCCCCCACAAGACCTAGAACCTTCAGTTCAACATGCAGTGCCTAGCACCTGAAACCACCCCCCACAAGACCTAGAACCATTCAGTTCAACATGCAGTGCCTAGCACCTGAAACCCCCCCCCACAAGACCTAGAACCTTCAGTTCAACACGCAGTGCCTAGCCACCTGAATCACCCCCCCCCCCACAAGACCTAGAACCTTCAGTTCAACACGCAGCGCCTAGCACCTGAAACACCCCCCCCCCACAAGACCTAGAACCTTCAGTTCAACACGCAGCGCCTAGCACCTGAAACACCCCCCCCCGCCCCCACAAGACCTAGAACCTTCAGTTCAACACGCAGCGCCTAGCACCTGAATCACCCCCCCCCCCCACAAGACCTAGAACATTCAGTTCAACACGCAGCGCCTAGCACCTGAAACACCCCCCAAGACCTAGAACCTTCAGTTCAACACGCAGCGCCTAGCATCTGAATCACCCCCCCCCACAAGACCTAGAACCTTCAGTTCAACACGCAGCGCCTAGCATCTGAATCACCCCCCCCCACAAGACCTAGAACCTTCAGTTCAACACGCAGCGCCTAGCACCTGAAACACCCCCCCAAGACCTAGAACCTTCAGTTCAACACGCAGCACCTAGCATCTGAATCACCCCCCCACAAGACCTAGAACCTTCAGTTCAACACGCAGCGCCTAGCATCTGAATCACCCCCCCCACAAGACCTAGAACCTTCAGTTCAAACACGCAGCGCCTAGCACATGAAACACCCCCCCCCCACAAGACCTAGAACCTTCAGTCCAACATGCAGCGCCTACACCTGAAACACCCCCCCACAAGACCTAGAACCTTCAGTTCAACATGCAGCGCCTAGCACCTGAAACACCCCCCCCCCACAAGACCTAGAACCTTCAGTCCAACATGCAGTGCCTAGCACCTGAAACACACCCCCCCCACAAGACCTAGAACCTTCAGTTCAACATGCAGTGCCTAGCACCTGAAACCACCCCCCACAAGACCTAGAACCTTCAGTTCAACATGCAGTGCCTAGCACCTGAAAACCCCCCCCCCCCACAAGACCTAGAACCTTCAGTTCAACACGCAGCCCCTAGCACCTGAATCACCCCCCCCCCACAAGACCTAGAACCTTCAGTTCAACACGCAGCGCCTAGCACCTGAAACACCCCCCCCCCCCACAAGACCTAGAACCTTCAGTTCAACACGCAGCGCCTAGCACTTGAAACAACCACAAGACCTAGAACCTTCAGTTCAACACGCAGCGCCTAGCACCTGAATCACCCCCCCCCTCCCACAAGACCTAGAACCTTCAGTTCAACACGCAGCGCCTAGCACCTGAAACACCCCGTAGCCCCAATATACGAATGCGTATTAAGTACATTTGATATACTCACGTGGAAGGGTGATAAGCCGGCAACCGTCTCATGGGTTGCATGTGTCTTATAAGAACATAAGAACATAAGAACGAAGGAACACTGCAGAAGGCCTACTGGCCCATGCGAGGCAGGTCCAAGTCTCCTACCGGCTTAAGCCAATGCACGCAACCTAGTCAGGTCAGGTCACATTGACTTAAGGGAGGAACACGGCAACCGACCTGGTAGCACAAGCTATCAGGTCCAACTCACACCCACCCACATCCACTCATGTATTTATCCAACCTATTTTTAAAGCTACACAACGTTCTGGCCTCTATCACTGTACTCGGGAGTTTGTTCCACTCATCCACAACTCTATTACCAAACCAGTACTTTCCTATATCCTTCCTGAATCTGAATTTTTACAACTAAAAACCATTGCTGCGAGTCCTGTCTAGGCTAGATATTTTCAGCACACTATTTACATCCCCTTTATTTATTCCTGTCTTCCATTTATACACCTCAATCATATCCCCCCTAATTCTACGTCTTTCTAGAGAGTGCAGATTCAGGGCCCTTAGTCTATCCTCATAGGGAAGGTTTCTGATACATGGGATCAACTTTGTCATCCTCCTTTGTACATTTTCCAGAGAATTTATATCCATTCTGTAATACGGTGACCAAAACTGTGCAGCATAATCTAAATGAGGCCTAACCAAGGATGTATAGAGTTGAAGAACAACCTGAGACTCCTATTATTTATGCTTCTTGATATGAAGCCAAGGATTCTATTAGCTTTATTGTGAACACTTATGCACTGTTGTCTTGGTTTCAGATTACTGCTAACCAGAACTCCTAAATCTTTTTCGCAATCCGTAATATTAAGATCTACATTATTTAGTTTATATGTGGCATGGTTATTGTCCTGTCCAACATTTAGAACTTTGCATTTGTCTATATTAAACTGCATCTGCCACTTCTCCGACCACTGCATCAGTCTATTCAAATCTTCCTGGAGTGCTCCAATGTCCTCGTCAGAATGAATTCGACGGCCTATTTTGGTGTCATCGGCAAACTTGCCGATGTCGCTCTTTATGCCCTCATCTATGTCGTTTATGTAGATTGTGAACAGCAGGGGGCCCAACACTGACCCCTGTGGAACACCGCTCGTGACGCTTCCCCACTCTGATTTCTCCCCATTTATGCAAACTCTCTGCTGCCTATTTGTCAACCATGCCTCTATCCAGGAAAAAAATTCTCCTCCTATTCCATGTGCTTTAATTTTCTTCAATAGTCTCTGATGTGGGACCCTGTCAAAAGCCTTATGGGTCAGTCGCCCGCAGCTTACTTTAGCAATGGTGTGATTGAGAGTAAGATGTCGCCCAGGGCCTCTCATGGACCGGCTGGAACGAGTGCCCAGCTTATTATTGTGTAGCATATGTTTGTGTAGAAACTAAGCTGCAGTATGTCTAACTTTAACTTAACTTAAATACGTAAGAGTAGTATTGTATAATACATTAGCCAATGGAGGCATCATTACTAGACTAAGTCTTACAAATTAAGAATGAATGTGGTACCCCGATAGGCATCGTCTCCCCCTCCTTACTCCCCGAACTGGGGAAAGTTTTCACTGTCTTGGAAAATTTTAACGAGATTTTCCACAATAACAGTGGACCAAAGACGCTACCCTGAGGCACCACTGTATTGATAGCATGAGTAGATGAGATATTGTCATTCACAATCACATGACTGTTGACAGTGTGGATAGATGACGTAATATTGACAATCACATGACTGTGGATACATGGCGTAGTGTCATTGACAATCACATGACTGTGTCTGTCTGTAAGACAAGAGAACTTTACTAAAGTGAGGGCGTCAGCTCTGACTCCATAAACTTTTAGTTTCAACAACAAGATGTTAAGGAAAGTGTTAAGTCGGAAACAAAGGTAACCTTAATTCATATTTAAAAAGTTGCTCCTAACCAAGCCACAACTTTTACATGTTAGTTCTGAGAAAGTAAGGACAAATATTCTTCTTTATTTGTCATCTTCTCAGACGGTAAAACGTACTTTATTAACTACGTCTTCCATCACCCTGGAAGACGTAGTTTTGAGGTGGTCAGTCCCTCAGTCTGGAGAAGAGTTCTTATATACATTTATCATATACATACCGTAATTATACATATGTAAGTTTTTAATTGTATAAAAGGTAGACATCAAACAAAGTGTCAACTATACATACGACACATTACAATATAACATTCATTTACTCACACACACACACACACACACACACACACACACACACACACACACACACACACACACACATACACATACACATACATACACACACACACACACACACACACACACACACACACACACACACACACACACACACACACACACACACACACACACACACACAGCTTGGAGCTGTGAATCGACCTCTACAACCACATATAGGTGAGTACACACACATACACACATGTGATTCAGCAGTTAAGATTCTCATGGACACAGAATTATAATTCTCTGGTTCGTAGTTCACAATACAAAGTCCACATTCACATAACTTATAAACAAAATAATACACTATTAATTCTCTCTCTCATAGTACTAAGGTATCATCCACAACCTTATCCACCACACACTTGTTATCACTTAGTCACTTCCGGTATAATCTCTCTCCCTTCCTACTCACTCTCTCTCTCTCTCTCTCTCTGTATATATATATATATAATATATATATATATATATATATATATATTATATATATAATATATATATATATATATATATAACATGTCCGATGAAAAAGCCTTGGTCAAATTGGACTTTGCCAACGCTTTCAACTCAGTCAGAAGGGATGCTGCTCTCCAAGCAGTTTATAGAAACTTTCCTTCCTTTTATCCCTTCATAGAATCGTGTTATAGTGTAACTTCCAAACTATTGTTTGGGGACCATGAAATTGACTCATGTGAGGGCGTGCAACAGGGGGACCCTCTCGCCCCCTTTCTATTCTGTTTGGTCATCAAGGAAGTCACAGAAGCACTCTCCAGCGAGCTCAATATCTGGTTCCTGGACGATGGTACCCTAGCTGGCACAACAGAATCTCTCCTGTGTGATGAATGGTTTGAAAAACCAGTAAAATTAAAGACATGGGAGAAAGCCTGGGCCTTTCTTTAAACCCCACCAAATGTGAAATAGTTTCTACCAATCCAGAATATTAGCGCCGTTTTACCAGGAGCACGAGCCATTGATCCAGCCAATAGCACTCTCCTTGGTGCTCCTCTTGGGTCCAATGCCATCGATCTGATCCTAGAAATAAAAGTCTCAGACCTCCGGACGATGGAAAGCAGGATGAAAGACATTGGCACACATGATGCCTTCTACCTACTCACCAGGTGCCTGTCAATCCCAAAACTTGCCTACTTTCTGAGATGCTCCACAACCTTCAGCAGTCCAAAACTCAAGAAATATGACTCTCTCCTCAAGACCATGCTAGAGAGTGTATTGAATCTTTCCCTTGACAATGGACAATGGTTGCAAGCCTCACTTCCGGTCAGGCTTGGGGGGCTAGGAGTACGCAGATCCTCCCAGATTGCTCTACCAGCTTTCCTATCCTCTTCCATAGCATCAAACGAGTTGATAAGACAAATTCTTCCTGATACCCTTAGTGACTCAGCAGGAATAAGACCCTAGCTATGCCAGTGCCATCACTGAATGGGAGACTCTTGCTGCTCCAGCACCAAACCCTAGTGCAGCACTGGCTCACAAACAGTCAAGCTGGGATGGCCCGATCGCTGAAAAGGTGCTTGCCAACAGGCTCAGGGCTGCAACATCAGATAGGGAGATTGCCCGTCTCCAGGCTGTGAGCGCACATCACTCCGGGGACTTCCTCCAAACAGTTCCCATATTGGCAATGGGAATGCAGTTGCTCTGCACCTTGCTGCCCCAATTCACACAGAATATACGTGTATTTGCGGCGATGCGCAAGCAGACCAATACGGTCTACATGGTCTTAACTGTTTCAAAACCAAGGGCTGGCATGCAAGACACAATGAGGTCAACGACATCATTAAGAGAACCCTTGCTACAGCTGGATGCCCAGCCGAGAGGGAGCCCCGATCACTAGCAGCCAACAATACCCACAACCCAGCAAACCACCCCGACGGGAACACCATCTATCCTTGGAAGAATGGCAAGCTCTTAGCATGGGACTATACCTGTGTGTAGACACTGGCTGACACCTACATCCATCACAGTGTGGGGCGACAGGGGGAGGGCTGACCAGGGGGGGTACAAATCAGCAAGTACAAGGACTTTAGCAACGTAAAATTTGCCCCATGGGTTCGAGACCTTAGATAGGGAAAAAAAATGCCACAATTTTTCCCTAAAAGAAAGGGGTTCCCCAAATTTTCATCGACACCAAAAGGGGGACCCAAGGGAGCCATTTCATGTTCCCCCCAGTAGCCATCCGGGGGGAAAATGCTTGCGCATACTTGGCTCGCGCCAGCTTCGGGGAAAATTGGAGGAAATTCATGGCCTTTTTAATTTTTACCATTGTTTATGTTGGTTTTTCGCACAGCACTTTTCCCCCAATAAATTTCACATGAATAAAAAATTTTAATAGGGGTGGTGGAGAAAAAATATAAAAACAGCCCCGGGGGAAAACCTTTGATTTTTCCCTGAGGTACTTTATTGTCTTCTTGAGGTCGGATCATCCAGCTTAGCTTCTGCAAGCCTCCGTGGTAAAGCGGTTCGAGTCCGGTGGACGAGAGAAAATTTTTGTAAATAATTTGCCTTTTTTGCGAATTGTTAAGCTATATAAAATTTTATAAAATAATAATATAATTTATATATTAATATATATTAATTATTTATATATATTATTATATATATATATATTATTATATATATAATATATATTTATAATGTCGTGCCGAATGGGCAGAACTTGCGATCTTGGTTTAAATAGAAAATTTTCAACTTCCATATAGGAAATGAAAAATTTTTTGTATGCATAATTTCCCCAAAATTTCATCTAAACCCAAACGAAAAAAAAAAAAATTTTTTAATTGTGTTTGTTTAGTTTTAAAATTTATTGAAAACGATTTAAAATATTTTTAGTTGGGTTGGGTTTAAAAAATAATTGCTCTTTTTATAATAAGGTTTGGAAAGTTTTCTAAGTTTCTTTGGTGAAAAAAAAAAAAAAAAATTACTTAACATTAATAAAAAAAATAATCTTTAAACGTATAAAAAATTTCAGAAGGATTAAATTTTTAAAATTGAGTTCTTGCTAATTGCCCAGTTTTAAATATTCGGCACGAATAAAATTATATTTATATTATATATAATAATATTATATATAATATTTTTATTTTTTTTTATTTACACGGCCGTTCCCACAAAGGAGGTTGCCCAAAAAAAGAAAAATTTTTCACCATCATTCACCCCATCACTGTCTTCCCAGAAGGGTGCTTACACTACTTTTTTAAACTGAAACATTTCACCCCTCCTTCAAGTGCAGGCACTGTACCCCCATCTCCAGGACTAAAGTCGGCTCCCGGGTTTTCCCCTAAACCCCCTTATAAATGTTACTTTGCTCACACTCCAACAGCACGTCAAGAAATTAAAAACATTTGTCTCCATTCACTCCTTAAAAACACGCAAGCAGCCTGCTGGAAGTCCAAGCCCCTCGCACACAAAAACCCCCTTTTACCCCCCCCTCAACCTTTTCCTGGGCCCCGACCCCTACCCCGTTTCCCTTCCCCTACAGATGATACCCCTTGAAGTTTTTGTTTCGTTTCCTCTAATGTCCCACCACCTCAAAAACCCTTTCCTCAGCCCTCTGGCAACATTTTTTGGAAACCCGCACCTCCTCTAATTTTCCAAACTACATTCTCTGCATTATATTCACACCCCCAATTGCCCTCAGCCCATACATTCCACTACCCCACCCTTTCTCCTCGCTGAAACATTCACACCTCTTCAACCCAAAAAAGAGCTTTGGGTAAAATTTTAAACTTCATACATTCCCCTTTTTGCCCCCAAGGCAAAGTTCTTTGTCCCCACAGCCCCCAAGTTCACCATCACCTTTTCCCCTTCAATTTTATGTTTCACCCCTCATTTTTATAGACCCATCCGTGAACGTCCACCCCCAAATATCTGAGACTTTTCACCTCCCCCTATCTCCCCCCAAATTGAATCCGGGTTTCATCCCCTAATTTTTTGTTTCCCTCATAACCTTATTTTCCCCTTATTCCCCTTTAAATTTTCTTTTTTTGCACCCCCTAAAAATTCATCCCCCAATCTCTGCAATTTCTTTTCAGAATCCCCCAAGAGCACGTGTCATCAGCAAAGAGCAACTTCAACCCCCACTTTGTGTGTGTTTTTATCTTTTAACTCCCCCCTTTTTCCCCCAAAACCTCGCATTCATTTCCTTAAAACCCCCATCTATAAATATATTAAAAAAACCACGGTAATCCACATCCTTGTTTAGGCCCTACTTTTTAGGGGAAAAAATTTCCCTCCCTAATATCTAATTGAGCCTCACTATCCCCGAAAAATTTTCACTGTTTCAGAAACCCTACCTCCTACACCAAACCCCTGAACATCTCCCATTCCCCCCCTACCACCCTTCATACCCCTTTCCCCAAATCCATAAATGCCACAAAGCCCTCTTTAGCCTTACTAAATACTTTTCACTTATATGTTTCACTGAAAAAACACCTGGCCACCACCCCCTACCTTTCCAAAAACCCTCCTTTTTCATCTGCTATCCTATTCTCCGTCTTACTCTTAATTCTTTCAATAATAACCTACCTTACACTTTTCCAGGTATCCCAAACAACTTATCCCCCTTTAATTTTTGCACTCTCTTTTCCCCTTTGCCTTTAACAAAGGAACTAGCATGTTTCCCCCAATCCCTGGGTACCTTACCCTTTCCATACATTTATTAAAAAATTGCCCCAACCCACCCCAAAAAATATATCCCCCCCTGCTTTTAACTTTTATCTTTACCCCATCACCCCGGCTGCCTTACCCCCTTTCTTTTTTCCTCTGCCTACGAATTTCCCTCCACACTCACAAGGGTTTCCTCCTCCTGAAAGATGTTACCTCCTTGCCCTATCCAAAATCCATCTTCCCTATTTCTAAAATTTTAAAAACCCCCTCAAAATATTCCCCCATTTTCCCCAAATCCCTCAACTCTCCATTTAATAATCTCTCTTTTTTTTAACTGAAAATCCATTTGTTCTCTAGGCTTTTCCTTAAATTTTTTAAATTTACTCCCCAAAATTTTTCTTATTTTTAACAAAATTTGTTAATAACATCTCACCCCCTCCTTTATTTGCTCTCTTTTTTTCTTGCTTCACACCCCCTTTAACCTCTCTTTTTTCTCCATATCTCTTCCCCCCTTTTCTCCTTCTTTTGTAAAAATTTTATATGCTAATTTTTCTCCCCCTTACTACTCTCTTTTTTTCATATTCCCCCAATCGCTCTCTTTCCCCCCGCCCCCCACTTTCCTGTAACCCCAAAACTTTTGCTGAAACTCTAACACTACATTTTTTAAAAATCCCCCCTACCTTTCGACCCCATTGCCCATGCTTCATTTCCCCTCATCCTCAATAGCTGTTTTTATCTTTCCAACTGCCTTCTTTTGTTTTTAAACCCTTTACCTCTCTTTCCCCGTTTCCTATTCTCCTTTTTTCCCTTTTTACCTTTTACTCTCATGTAGCTCAACTAGAAAGTGATTGATATATCGTGGCCCCCCTTTAACATTACATCCTGAAGTTACCAACGTACCCAAAAACATAATCCCAAAAAAAATACTTCATTTTTCCCCCACATAATCTTGTATACTATTTATCCCCTTTTTTTTTAAATATGTATTTCCCTTAAAAAAAAACCCTTTCTTACAAAGTTCAACAAAGGGTCCCATTATCATTTTCACCCGGGACCCAAAAATTCTACCACACCCCTCTCAAAAAATTTCTCCCACTTTTTGCATTCGTTCCCCCACCACAAAAACTTTCACTTGGTTCAAGGCTCCAACTTCACTTAAAAATCTCCCAAAATTCTCTTTTCCTCTACTTCCTTCTTCTCCAGGTGCTTTCACGTTGTTATGAAACCCCTTTTCGCTCCAACCTTTTCTTTAATCCACATAATTCTTGAAAATTTAAAATTTATATTCCTTTTTCCTTCCCTAACTGTCATTAACATTACTGCTACCCCTTCCCTTTTCTCTAAATCTCTCAATACTCCCAAATTTTAAACCCATTTATTTCCCCCCACTGAAACCCCCTACTCCCCCTTTAGCTTTGTTTCGTTGGGCCGGACATCCAACTTCTTTTCATTCTAAACTGCAATCCTGTTTCTTGTCATCCGCATCATCCCCACATTTAAGCTCCCCGTTTTATAAAGTTTTCTTCTTCTCTTTTTTAGTAAATGTCTACAGGAGAAGGGGTTACTGCCCCTTGCTCCGGCATTTTAGTCGCCCCAACCGACCGATGGCTTACGGAGGGAAAAATTCTTTCCCCTTCCCCCTGGACAAAAGAAGAAATAAAGAAGAACAAGAGCTATTTAAAAAAGGAGAAAAACAGATGTATGTATATTTAAAGCGTGCGTGTTTGAAGTGTGACCAAAAGGGAAGAGGAGTAGCAAGATACCCTGTTTTTACGTGTTTATGAGAAAGAAAAAAAAACCCGCAACCTACCAAAAGCAAAAAAATTTTAAGGTTTTTGTTTCACAGTCATCTGGCAGGATGGTATACTTCCGGGTGGTTGCTTCTACAAACCCACACCCATATTATATATATATATATATTTAATATATAAATAATTTTTATATATAAATATATTATAAATATTTATATAATATATCAAAACAACCACACCACGTCTCTATTGAAAATTCCCGCGCTTTCGTGACTACCACATTATCAAGGAACAAAAAGTAATAGTAAAGTAAAGAAGCCCCAAAAAATTATTTTACAGCTCCAAAAATCACTATGAGGCCCCCATTTTGATTATTTCTGCACATTTTGGTCCCCTTACTACAGGATGGATATAGACCTTTGAGAACATACAGAGAAAATGTAAAATGTTTTCTGTGTAAGGAACCCCCGTATGAAGATAGCTTAAAGCCTTAAATCCCCCCTTCTGGGGAGGGGTAGAATGAGGGGGATATCATTGTAGGTAAAAGGGATGTATAAGTGGGGTGATAGAGGCTAGGACCTTGGGGACTTTAAAAGAATTGGACAAATATAGAGGGGGAGGGGCTGGGTTTTATTGGTGTCATTGGGTTGGGAGTTATTTATTGGGGACTTTAGGTAGAAGTTTTGAAAGT
This sequence comes from Cherax quadricarinatus, assembly GCF_026875155.1. Lineage (NCBI taxonomy): Eukaryota > Metazoa > Arthropoda > Malacostraca > Decapoda > Parastacidae > Cherax > Cherax quadricarinatus. The sequence continues at coordinate 38,154,075 of NC_069445.1, read as the reverse complement.
AGCTCCCTTGATGGGCCTAGGCCTTCTGCGGTGTTCCTCAATTCTTATGTTCTTATGTTCTTATGTAATGCATCAAAGGAAAACATATAAAGGGTCTAGACCCCAAACCCCCTTCACTCCCCCAACAAAGAAACCCGTGCACGACTCATAAGAAAGAGAACACTGCAGCAGGCCCCCTGGGCCCCAATTGAAGGTCCTTTACACAACCACGAACAAACTATTCTACCCCAAAAATTAAGAATTTTAAATTTTTATTTGTCCAATGTATCATTAAAATTTTTCCGAATTCATTAATTGGTTTTATTTAAAATTGATCCATTTTAATTAAATAGATTTGGGAAAATTTAATAATAATTTGGACAAATAATAATTTTAAAAAATTCTTAATTCATGGTAGAAAAAATTTGTTGGGGTTGTGGAAGGGCTGTCAGTTGGCCGGGGGCCTGCTGAGTGTTCCCTTTTTTTTATCGCGCATCAGTGTTGCTTTGTTGTGGATGTGAAAGTGAGGTGTGGGCTTGACCCTTTATATACTTCCTTTTTATGCTTATTTTATTGTTCCTTGATAATGTGAGTAGTCACGAAAGCGCTTGAAATTTCTCTATTCTTCACAGTGGTTGTTTTGCATATATATATATATATATATATATATATATATATATATTATATATATATATATATAATATATATATATATATATATATATATATATATATATATATGCAATAAGATCACAGTAAACAGGTGATTTCAGAATATGCAAAACAACCACTCTGAAAGAATAGAGAAATTCCAAGCGCTTTCGTGACTACTCACATTATCAAGGAACTATGAAAGTAAAGCATCCAAGGAAGCTATATAAGGGGTCTGGCCAACACCTCACTATCAGATCCCACAAGGGTTAAACACCTGACGCGCGCCGACCCAACTTGGATAGGTCCTTCGCACAACTCACCCACAAACTATTCTACCCAAGAAAATTTTAAAAATTATTGTTTGTCCAGTGTATTATTAAA
>NC_069445.1:38148062-38150562 GCF_026875155.1 Cherax quadricarinatus | reverse complement strand
AAAGGAAGAAATATAGAAGGCAAAGGACCCAGGAGAATAAGGAGAGCAGTCGTAGAGCCAGAAACGAATATGCACAGATAAGAAGGGAGGCCCAACGACAATATGAAAACGACATAGCAGCGAAAGCCAAATCAGACCCCAAACTGTTGTACAGCCACATCAGGAGGAAAACAACAGTCAAGGACCAGGTAATCAGGCTAAAGAAGGAAGGAGGAGAGACAACAAGAAATGACCGTGAAGTATGTGAGAAACTCCAAGAGAAACCAAGGTTGAAAAACTTGGAAGAGTACAAGGTGTTCCTAGACAGAGACAGAACACAAACAGAGAGACAGCAGCTGAGGGAGAGGACAAAAAAGCGAAAGGAGCTAGGAAAGGAAACAAGGATGGAACCAGCAGAGGTCAGTCAGAGCAGAACAGAGAAGCAAGGGCAAGCACACACACAACTATCCTCAGAACCCCACAACCTATCACACCATCCCAACACACACTACAATCCATACCCACAGCTTCCACCCAACCCCCAATCATAGAATCCCACAGTATGGTACCAGGTCTCCCACCCCCACAGGCCCCTCAAACCACAGTATTGGAAAGGAAACTGAAGGTATGGTACACAAACGCTGATGGAATAACAAACAAGTGGGAGGAGTGGCACGAAAGAGTCAAAGAGACATCACCAGACATCATAGTGCTCACAGAAACCAAGCTTACAGATATGATAACAGATGCCATCTTTCCAACAGGATACCAGATCCTGAGGAAAGACAGAAGGAACAGGGGGGGGTGGAGGAGAGGCACTGCTGATCAAACACCGATGGAATTTTGATGACCTGGAGAGAGGAGACAGCGGAGAAGAAAGTGATTACATAGCGGGAACGCTTCACTCTGGAGGTCCGAAGGTGGTAATTGCAGTGATGTATAACCCACCACAGAACAGCAGGAGACCAGGGCATGAGTATGACGAGAGCAATAGAGTGATGGTTGACACACTGGCTGCAGTGGCCAGAAGAGCTCATGCATGCAGGGCAAAGCTTCTGATCATGGGCGACTTTAACCACAAGGAGATCGACTGGGAGAACTAGGAGCCACATGGGGGCCAAGATACATGGAGGGCTAAGATGATGGAGGTGGTACTGGAAAACTTCATGTACCAACACGTAAGGGACACTACAAGAGAGAGAGGAGAGGATGAGCCAGCAAGACTGAACTTAGTATTCACCTTGAGTAGTGCAGATATTGAGGACATCACATATGAAAGACCCCTTGGGGCCAGCGATCATGTGGTTTTGAGCTTCGAATACACAGTAGAGCTAAAAGTGGAGGGGGAAGCAGGAAGGCCAGGACAAATGAAACAAAGCTACAGGAAAGGGGACTACACGGGAATGAGGAACTTCCTGAACGAGGTTCAGTGGGACAGAGAACTGGCACAGAAGCCAGTTAATGAGATGATGGAATATGTAGCAACAATGTGCAAAGAGGCTGAGGAGAGGTTTGTACCCAAGGGAAACAGGAATAATGAAAATGCCAGGATGAGCCCATGGTTGACCCAAAGATGCAAGGAGGCAAAAACCAAGTGTGCTAGGGAATGAAAGAAATATAGAAGGCAAATGACCCAGGAGAATAAGGAGAGCAGTCGTAGAGCCAGAAACGAATATGCACAGATAAGAAGGGTGGCCCAACGACAATATGAAAACGACATAGCAGCGAAAGCCAAATCTGACCCGAAGCTGTTATACAGCCACATCAGGAGGAAAACAACAGTCAAGACCAGGTAATCAGCTAAGGAAGGAAGGAGGATGACAACAAGAAATGACCGGAAGTATGTGAGGAACTCAACAAGAGATTCAAAGAGGTGTTCACAGAGGAGACAAAAGGGGCTCCAGAGGGACGGAGAGGTGTGGCACATCACCAGGTACTGGACACGGTACACACAACCGAGAAAGAAATGAAGAGGCTTCTGAGTGAGATAGATACCTCAAAGGCAATGGGGCCAGATAACATCTCTCCATGGGTCCTGAGAGAAGGAGCAGAGGAGCTATGTGTACCCCTAACAACAATATTCAATACATCTATCGAAACAGGGAGATTGCCTGAGGCATGGAAGACAGTAAATGTAGTCCCAATCTTTAAAAAAGGAGACAGACATGAAGCACTAAACTACAGACCAGTGTCACTGACATGTATAGTATGCACAGTCATGGAGAAGATTGTCAGGAGAAGAGTGGTGGAACACCTAGAAAGGAATGATCTCATCAACAGCACCCAACATGGTTTCAGGGACGGGAAATCCTGTGTTACAAACCTACTGGAGTTCTATGACAAGGTGACAGCAGTAAGACAAGAGAGAGAGAGGTGGGTGGATTGCATTTTCTTGGACTGCAAGAAGGCGTTTGACACAGTACCACACAAGAGATTAGTGCAAAAACTGGAGGACCAAGCAGGGATAACAGGGATGGCACTACAATGGATCAGGGAATATTTATCAGGAAGACAGCAGCGA
>NC_069445.1:38115562-38143062 GCF_026875155.1 Cherax quadricarinatus | reverse complement strand
AGACTAGTCCCAGAGCTAAGGGGATTGTCCTACGAAGAAAAGTTAAGGGAAATCGGCTTGATGACACTGGAGGACAGGAGGGTCAGGGGAGACACGCTAACAACATGTAAAATACTGCGAGGAATTGACAAGGTGAAAAAAACAGGATGTTCCAGAGATGGGACACAGAAACAAGGGGTCACAAGTGGAAGTTGAAGACTTCTATGAATCCAAGGGATGGTAGGAAGTATTTCTTCAGTCTGAGAGTTGTCAGGAAGTGACGTAGTGGAGGCAGGAACCATACATAGTTTTAAGACGAGGTTTGATAAAGCTCATGGAGCAGGGAGAGAGAGGACCTAGTAGCAATCAGTGAAGAGGCAGGGCCAGGACCTATGACTCGACCCCTGCAATCACAAATAGGTAAGTATAAATATATGAGTACACACACACCAACACAGATGGAATAATAAATAAATGGGGGGAGTAGCACAAAAGAATCATGGAGGCATCCCCAGACATCATAGCTTTCATAGAAACAAAACTCAAGGGGATGATAACAGATGCAATCTTTCCATTCAAATATCAGATCCTGAGGAAAGACAGAGGGAACAGAGGGGGGGGAGGGAGAGTTGCACTTCTCATCAAAAAACCGGTGGAGATTCAAGGAAATGGACGGAATTGACAGAAGGGAAGCAAGGGAATACATATTAGAAACACTTCAGACTGGGGTTCCCAAGGTAGTGATTGCAGTGATGTAAAACCCACCACAGAATAATAGGAGGCCAAGACAAGGGTATGATAAGAGCAACTGAGCAATGGTGGATACATTAGCTGAGTGGCCAGAAGGACCCATGTGGGTAGGGCATAGTTACTAGCTGTGGGTGATTTCAATCACAATGAGATTGACTGGGAAAACCTGGAGCCACATGGGGGACCAGAAACATGGAGGGCTAAGATGTTGGAGATGGTACTGGAAAACCTCATACATCAACATGTTACATGTTAGGGACACTATCAGAGAGAGAGTAGAGGATCAACCAACAATACTGGGCCTCATTTTCACCTTGAGTAGATCAGACATTGAGGATCTCACATATGAAAGGCCCTTCGGAGGTAGTGATCAAGTGGTCCTGAGCTTTGAATACATTGTGGAGTTAGAAGTAGAGAGTGAAGCAGCAAGAGGAAGGATGGGAGAAGCCAGACTACAAAAGAGGGGACTACACAGGTATTAAAAATTTCCTTCATGAAGTACAGTGGGAAAAAGAACTGGTAGGAAAAATAGTAAATGAAATGATGGAATACGTGGCCACAAAATGCAAGGAGGCATAGGAAAGGTCCATACCCAAGGGTACCACAGACAATGGAAAGGCTAGAAAAAGCCCTTGGTTCTCCCAAAAGTGTAGAGAGACCAAAACTAAGTGTGCTGGAGAATGGAAAATGTATGGAAGACAAAGGTCCCAGGAAAATAAGGAGATTAACCGGAGAGCCAGAAATGAATATGCATGCATAAGGGAGGAGGCCCAGCGGCAGTACGAGAATGACAAGGCATCGAAAGCCAAAACTGTTGTACAGCCAGGTCAAGAGAAAAACAAAAGTCGAGGAACAGGTAATCAGGCCGAGGAAGGAAGAATGTGGGAAGAACTCAACACGAGATTCAATGAAGTATTTTCACTGGAGACAGGACTCCAAGAAACTGGGATGGAAGGGTACACCAACATGTGCTGGACACACTACACACAACCGAGGAGATGAAGAGGCTGCTAAGTGAGCTAGATACCTCAAAGGCAGTGCGCTCGGATATCTCTCCATGGGTCCAAAGAGAGGGAGCAGAGATACTGTGTGTGCCACATACAACAATCTTCATCACATCTATCGAAACAGGGCAACTACCTGAGGTATGGAAGACAGTGAATGTAGTCCCAGTCTTTAAGAGAGTAGATAGGCAAATAGCATTAAACTACAGACCAGTGTTACTGACATGTATGGTATGCAATATCATGGAGAAGCTTATCAAGAAAAGACTGGGGGAGCAATAGTAAGGAATGAGCCTATACATGAAATTCTGTGTCACAAACCTACTGGAATTTTACGACATGGTGACAAAAGTAAGGCAGGAGAAATTCCATTTACTTGGTGTTCGACACAGTTCCACACAAGAGATTAGTGCAAAAGCTAGGGAAGCAGGCAGGAATAACAAGAAAGATAATACAATGGATCAGAGAACACCTGATGTCAAGGAAACAACTAATAATGGTACGTGACGAGGTGTCACAGTGGGCCCATGTGTGGAGTGGGGTTCCACATGACTCAGTCCTAAGGCCTGTGCTGTTTCTGGTATACGTGAATGATATGACAGAAGAGACAGACTCAGAGGTGTCCCTGTTTGCAGACGATTTGAATCTAATGCAGAGACTTCAAGTGGACGACGATCAGGAAGGACTACAAAGGGATATGCATAGGCTTCAAGCCTGGTCCAACAACTGGCTTCTGGAGTTTAACCCCACCAAGTGCAAAGGTCAAAGACCACAGACTGAGTACATCCTAGGGGGGCCAAAGACTGCAAACCTCACTCAAGGAAAAGGATCTTCGGGTAAGTATTATACCAAGCACATCTCCTGAGATGCACACCAACTAAATAACTGCTTGCAGCATATGGGCGCCTTGGAAACCTGAGAATAGCGTTTCGACACCTGGGTATGTAATCGTTCAAGAGTCTGTAGAACGTATAGGTCAGGTCCACATTGGAGGATGCAGCACCAGTATGGGACCCACACCTGGACAAGCAAATCAAGAAATTAGAGAAAGTGCAAAGGCTTCCCGCAAGACTAGTCACGGAGCTAAGGGCAATGTCCAACAAATAGAGGTTAAGGGATGAGACTGGAGGACAGGAGGGATACGGGAGACGTGATAACGGTATATAAAATACTGAGAGAAATTGACAAGGTGGATAGGGATAGAATGTTTTAGAGATGGGACACTGCAACAAGGGGTCAGAAATGGAAGTTGAAAACCCAAAGGAATCACAGGTATGTTAAAAAGTATTTCTTCAGTCACAGAGTTGACAGGAAGTGGAACAATCTGGAGAATGATGTAGTGGAGGCGCAATCTATACATAGCTTTAAGAAGAGATACCATAAAGCACCTAGAATGAACCTACTAGCGACCAGCAGAGGCGGGAGCCAGGAGCTGTGAATCGATCCCCGCAACTACAAATAGGTGAGAACACACACACACAAACATACACTCTCCCCTCCCCCCCCCCAAAAAAAAAAAAAAAACTCGTCTACACTCACCCACATAATCCCTGCCCACATAACCCACGCCAACATCATTCACGCCACATACCCGCCCCCACCTACACTCGCCCATATAACCTACCACCCACACTACACAGCTCACACAACACACTACACAGCTCACACAACACACTACACAGCTCACACAACACTACACAGCTCACACAACACACTACACAGCTCACACAACACACTACACAGCTCACACAACACACTACACAGCTCACACAACACACTACACAGCTCACACAACACACTACACAGCTCACACAACACACTACACAACTCACACAACACACTACACAGCTCACACAACACACTACACAGCTCACACAACACACTACACAGCTCACACAACACACTACACAGCTCACACAACACACTACACAGCTCACACAACACACTACACAGCTCACACAACACACTACACAGCTCACACAACACACTACACAGCTCACACAACACACTACACAGCTCACACAACACACTACACAGCTCACACAACACACTACACAGCTCACACAACACACTACACAGCTCACACAACACACTACACAGCTCACACAACACACTACACAGCTCACACAACACACACTACACAACTCACACATCATCTCCCACCCAACTCCCCACACATCACCTGCCCAACAATCGCTGCCCACACAACCCACGCCCGCACAGTCCCCGCCCACACAGCACAGAGATGGAACCATAACCCACGCCCACGCTGGGCGGCGCCCACGCTTCCCTTTACTTTCAGTTTCCTTCCCTGACTTGTTGGTGAGGAATGTAGGCAGTCAGTGTGGGCTGGGGTGTGGTCAGGGCTTTTAGGTAGAGGTGTGGGCTGGGGTGTGGTCAGGGCTTTTAGGTAGAGGTGTGGGCTGGGGTGTGGTCAAGGCTTGTAGGTAGAGGTGTGGGCTGGGATGTGGTCAGGGCTTTTAGGTAGAGGTGTGGGCTGGGGTGTGGTCAGGGCTTGTAGGTAGAGGTGTGGGCTGGGATGTGGTCAGGGCTTTTAGGTAGAGGTGTGGGCTGGGGTGTGGTCAGGGCTTGTAGGTAGAGGTGTGGGCTGGGGTGTGGTCAGGGCTTGTAGGTAGATGTGTGGGCTGGGGTGTGGTCAGGGCTTGTAGGTAGAGATGTGGGCTGGGATGTGGTCAGGGCTTGTAGGTAAGAGGTGTGGGCTGCAATGTGGTCAGGGCTTGTAGGTAGAGGTGTGGACTGGGGTGTGGTCAGGGCTTGAGGGCAGAGGTGTGGGCTGCGGCGTAGTCAGGGCTTGTAGGTAGAGGTGTGGGATGAGGTGTGGTCAGGGCTTGTGGGCAAAGGTGTGGGCTGCAAGGGGTCAGGGCATGTGGGCATAGGTGTGGGCTGGGGTGTGGTCAGGGCTTGTATTTAGAGGTGTGGGCTGGGGTGTGGTCAGGGCTTGTGGGCACAGTGTGGGCTGGGGAGTGGTCAGGGCTTGTAGGTAGAGGTGTGGGCTGGAGTGTGGTCAGGGCTTGTAGGTAGAGGTGTGAGCTGGAGTGTGGTCAGGGCTTGTAGGTAGAGGTGTGGAATGGGTGTGGTCAGGGCTTGAGGGCAGAGTGTGGGCTGCGGCATGGTCAGGGCTTGTGGGTAGAGGTGTGGGCTGAGGTGTGGTCAGGGCTTGTGGGTAGAGGTGTGGGCTGGGGAAGTGGTCAGGGCATGGTGGGCATAGGTGTGGGCTGGGGTGTGGTCAGGGCTTGTATTTAGAGGTGTGGGCTGGGGTGTGGTCAGGGCTTGTGGGCACAGGTGTGGGCTGGGAAGTTTTCAGGGCTTGTGGGCAGAGGCGTGGGCTGAGGTGTTGTCAGGGCTTGTGGGTAGAGGCGTGGACTGGGGAGTGGTCAGGGCTTGTGGGCAGAGATGTGGGCTGGTGAGTGGTCAGGGCTTGTGGGCAGAGGTGTGGGCTGGGGAGTTGTCAGGGCTTGTGTGCAGAAGTGTGGGCTGGGGAGTGGTCAGGGCTTGTGGACAGAAGTGTGGGCTGGGGAGTGCTCAGGGCTTGTTGGCAGAAGTGTTGGCTGGGGAGTGGCCAGGGCTTGTGGGTAGAGGTGTGGGCTGGGGAGTGGTCAAGGCTTGTGGGCAGAGGTGTGGGCTGGGGTGTGGTTAGGGCTTGTGGGCAGAGGTGTGGGCTCTGGAGTGGTCAGGGCTTATGTGCAGAGGTGTGGGCTGGGGAGTGGTCAGGGCTTGTGGGCAGTGGTGTATGCTGGGGAGTGGTCAGGGCTTGTGGGCAGAGGTGTGGGCTGGGGAGTGGTCAGGGCTTGTGGGCAGAGGTGTGCGCTAGGGTGTGGTCAGGGCTTGTGGGTAGAGGTGTGGGCTGGGGAGTGGTCAGGACTTGTGGGCAGAGGTGTGGGCTGGGGAGTGGTCAGGACTTGTGGGCAGAGGTGTGGGCTGGGGTGTGGTCAGGGCTTGTGGGAAGAGGTGTGGGCCAGGGAATGGTCAGGGAATGTGGGTAAAGGTGTTGCTGGGGTGTGGTCAGGGCTTGTTTGCAGAGGTGTGGGCTGGGGTGTGGTCAGGGCTTGTGGTCAGAGCTGTGGGCTGGGGAGTGGTCAGGGCTTGTTGGCAGAGGTGTGGGCTGGGGAGTGGTCAGGGCTTGTCTGCAGAAGTGTGGGCTGGGGTGTGGTCAGGGCTTGTGGAGAGAGGTGTGGGCTGGGGTGTGGTCAGGACTTGTGGGCAGAGGTGTTTGGCTGGGATGTGTTCGGTGTGGGCTGGGTTGTGGGCATGGGTGTGGTCAGGACTTGTGGGCAGAGGTGTGGGCTGGGGTGTGGCCAGGGCTTGTGGGTAGAGGTGTTGGCTGGGGTGTGGTCAGGGCTTGTGGGCAGAGGTGTAGACTGGGGATTGGTTAGGACTTGTGGGCAGAGGTGTGGACTGGGGAGTGGTCAGGGCTTGTGGGCAGAGGTGTAGGCTGGAGTGTGGTCAGGGCTTGTGGGCAGAGATGTGGGCTGGGGAGTGATCAGAGCTTGTGGGCAGAGATGTGGGCTGGGGAGTGGTCAGGGCTTGCTGGCAGAGGTGTTGGCTTGGGAGTGGTCAGGGCTTGTGGGCAGAGGTGTTGGCTGGAGTGTGGTCAGGGCTTGTGGGCAGAGGTTTGGGCTGGGGAGTGGTCAGGGCTTGTGGGCAGAGGTGGGGGCTGGAGTGGGTCGGGCTTGAGGTAAAAATTTTTGGGTTGGGGTTTTGTCAGGGCTTGGGCCTAGGTTTTGGCTGGAATGGGTCGGTGTGGACGGGGTTGGGGGAAGGGGTGGGGTCGGGTTGGGGGCCCCGGGGGTGTGTCAGGGTGGGGCTGGGGTTGGTCAGGGGTTTGGGCTGCGGTGTGGCTGAGTTGCAGGAGATGGCATTGAGTGTAGGCATTAATGGGCAGGGTATAGTTGGGCTGTTTTTAGGGGGTGGGGCGGCGTGTGATCAAGGCGTGTATTAGGGCGTGTGGGGGCAGGGTGTTGGCAGGGAGTTACCAAGGGTTTTAGCAGGGGTGTGGGCAAGGGTGCTGTTTAGGGTGTGGGCATTGGTGTGAGTATTAGAGTGTGTAAGGGATGTGGCATTACGGTGTGGGCTTAGGTGTGGTCAGGGGTGTGGGCTGGGATATGGTTATGGGTTTGGTCAGGGGTCTCGGTAGGGGTGTGGCCAGAGGAGTGGTCCTTAGATGTGGTCAAGGGTGTGTAGTCAGTGAGTGTGATCAGGGGTGTGGGCAGAGTGTGGTCAGGGGTGTGGCCAGGTGTGTGAGCAGGGGTGTGGTCAGGGGTGTTGTCAAGGGTGTAAGCAGGACTGTGTGGTCAGGGGTGTGGTAGACATACGTTGGAACGCAGGAGGGAGAGATGTATCATAATCTACACTTGGAAAATCCAGGAAGGAATGGTCCCCAATCTGCACACAGAAATCACTCCCTGGGCAGGCGATGCAAAATGCCCCCAATTAAAAGTAGGGGCGCAATTGGTACACTAAGGGAAAACACCATAAGTGTCCGGGGCCCAAGACTGTTCAACAGCCTCCCATCAAGCATTAGGGGAATTGCCAATAAACCCCTGGCTGCCTTCAAGAGAGAGCTGGAGATACCTAAAGTCAGTGCCAGATCAGCCGGGCTGTGGCTCGTACGTTGGACTGCGTGCGGCCAGCAGTAACAGCCTAGTTGATCAGACCCTGATCCATCGGGAGGACTGGTCATGGACCGGGCCGCGGGGGCGTTGATCCCCGGAATAACCTCCAGGTAACCTCCACGTAACCAGGGGTGTGAGCAAGGGTGAGGCTAGGGATGTGGTCAGGGGTGTTGTAGGGATGTGCTCAGGGGTGGGGGAGGGGTGTGGTCATGGGTGTGGTTAGGGGTCTGTGGTCAGGGGGGTTAGGATGTGGTAAGAGTGCAGGGGTGTGGTCAGGGTGGGCAGAGGTGTGGTTAGCGATGTCATGGGTGTGTCAGGGGTGTGGGCAGGGGTGTGGTCATGGGTGTGGGCAGGGGTGTGGTAGGGATGTGGCAGGGGGTGTGAGGATGTGGCAGGGTGTTGGCAGGGAGTGTTGGCAGGGAGTGTTGAAGGAGTGTCGAGAGTGTTTACAGGGATGTTGTAGGGAGTGTTGGTCAGGGAGTGTTGGCAGGGGTGTGTCGCAGGGAGTGTGGGCAGAGATGTGGGGCAGAGAGTGTTGCAGGGGGTGTGGCAGGGAGTGTGGCAGGAGATGTGGAAAGGTGGTTTGCAGGGAATGTTGCAGAGAATGTTGGCAGGGGTGTTGGCAGGGAGTGTTGGCAGTGAGTGTGGTAGGAGTGTAGGCAGGGGATGTTGTCAGGGGTGTCGGAGGAGTGTTGGCAGGGAGTGTGGTTCAGGGGGTGTGGGCGGAAGTGGTCAGGTGTGTTGTGAGAATCTGGCAGGGAAGTGGTCAGGGAGTATGGACACCTAATGTGGGCAGGGAGGTAGGTACGGATGTGGCAGGGAGAGTAGGAAGGAGTGTGGCAGGCAGTGTAGAGTGAGTGTGGGCAGGAGGTGTTTGGTAGTGAGACTGTGCAGAGCGATGGCAGGGGTTTGTTGGCAGGGAGTGCTAGTACAGAGTGTTGGCAGGGAGTATTGGCTCTGGGTGTTGGCACAGAGTGCTGACAAGGAGTGTTGCAAGGAATGTTGGCAGAATGTGTGGGCAGGGAGTGTAGGCAGGGAGTGTTGGTAGGGAGTATTGCAGTGAGTCTTGACAGGGGGTGTTGCAGGGAGTGTTGTACGAAATGTTGGCAGGGAGTTTTGTACGAAATGTTGGCAGGGAGTGTTGGCAGGGGAGTTGGCAGGGAGTTTGGGCAGGGAGTGTGGGCAGAGAGAGTTGGCAAGGAGTGTTGACAGGGAGTGTTGGCAAGGAGTGAGGGCAAAGGGTGTTGGCAGGGAGTGTGGGCAGAGAGTGTGGGCAGGGAGTGTGGGTAAGGAGTGTGGGTAGAGTGTGGCAGGATGTGGGCAGGGAGTGTGGGCAGGTGTTGGCAAGAAGTGTTTCCAGAGTGTTCGCAGGGGGGTATTGGAAGAAAGTGTTGACAGGGGGTGCTGGCAGGGACTGTAGGCAGGAGAGTTGGCAGAGTGTGGGCAGGGAGTGTTGGCAGGGAGAGTGGTCAGGGAGAGTTACCAGAGTGTGGGTAGGTAGTGGGGAGTGTTTTCAGGGAGTGTGGGCAGGGAGTGTTGGCAGGGAGAGTGGGCAGGGAGAGTTAGCAGAGTGTGGGGAGGTAGTGGGGAGTGTTTTCAGGGAGTGAGGGCAGAGAGAGTAGACAGGGAGCGTGGGCAGGGGAGAGTGGGCGGGAGAGTGGGCAGTGAGAGTGCATAGGGAGAGTGGGCAGTGAGAGTGGACAGGGAGAGTGGGCAGGAGGTGGGCAGGGAGGTGTGGCAGGGAGAGTGGGTAGCGAGAGTAGGCAGGGAGAGTGGGAAGTGAGAGTGGGCAGGTAGAGTGGGCAGGTAGAGTGGGCAGTGAGAGTGGGGCAGTGAGAGTGGGCAGTGAGAGTGGGCAGGGAGAGTGGGCAGGGAGAGTGGGCAGGGAGAGTGGGCAGTGAGAGTGGGCAGTGAGAGTGGGCAGTGAGAGTGGGAAAGGGAGAGTGGGCAGGGAGAGTGGGCAGGGAGAGTGGGCAGGGAGAGTGGGCAGGGAGAGTGGGCAGGGAGAGTGGTATATTCTACATAAGAATTTAGGTCAAGGAGAATTTGTCTCAGCTGAGTAACCTGACTGTGGGGATTATTATTATTATTATTATTATTATTATTATTATTATTTTTATTAATATTGATATTATTTTAAATATTTTTTTAAATTATTATTATTAATTATTATTTTTTATTATTATTATTATTTTATTATTTTTATTAATTATTAGTGAAAAAATTAAAATATTGGCAGCAGACGCAGTTGGTTACTATGAACCAGGGGTGCCCAAAGGGACCCAGGGGTGACCAAGACCCAGGGTGACTATGAACCAGGGGTGCCCAAAGACCCAGGGGTGACTATGAACCAGGGGTGACCAAGACCCAGGGGTGACTATGAACCAGGGGTGACCAAGACCCAGGGTGACCAAGACCCAGGGGTGACCAGACCCAGGGGTGACTATGAACCAGGGGTGCCCAAGACCCAGGGGGGACTATAAAACCAGGGGTGACCAAGACCGGGGGTGCCCAAGACCCAGGGGTGACTATGAACCAGGGGTGCCCAAAGACCCGGGGTGACTATAAAACCAGGGGTGACCAGACCCAGGGGTGACTATGAACCAGGGGTGACCAAGACCCAGGGGTGACCAAGACCCAGGGGTGACTATGAACCAGGGGTGACCAAGACCCAGGGGTGACTAGGGAACCAGGGTGCCCAAGACCCAGGGGTGACTATGAGCCAGGGGTGACCAAGACCCAGGGGTGACTATGAACCAGGGGTGACCAAGACCCAGGGGTGACCAAGACCCAGGGGTGACTATGAACCAGGGGTGACCAAGACCCAGGGGTGACTATGAACCAGGGGTGACCAAGACCCAGGGGTGACTATGAACCAGGGTTGACCAAGACCCAGGGTGACCAAGACCCAGGGGTGATATGAACCAGGGGGGGACCAAGACCAGGGTGACTATGAACCAGGGGTGCCAAGACCCAGGGGTGACTATGAACCAGGGGTGCCCAAGACAGGGGTGACTATGAACCAGGGGTGACCAAGACCCAGGGGCGACTATGAACCAGGGGTGACCAAGACCCAGGGGTGACTATGAACCAGGGGTGACCAAGACCCAGGGGTGACTATGAACCAGGGGTGACCAAGACCCAGGGGTGACTATAAACCCAGGGGTGCCCAAGCCCCACGGGTGACCAAAAACCCAGGGGTGACTATGAACAAGGGTGCCCAAAAGACCGGGGTGACTATGAACCAGGGGTGACCAAACCCGGGGTGACTATGAGCCAGGGGTGACAAGACCCAGGGGTGACTATGAACCAAGGGTGACCAAGACCGGGAAGAGACTATGAACCAGGGGTGACCAAGACCCGGGGGTGACTATGAACCAGGGGTGACCAAGACCCAGGGGCGATATGAACCAGGGGTTTGACCAAGACCCAGGGGTGACTATAAACCCAGGGGTGACCAAGACCCGGGGGCGACTATGAACCAGGGGGGACCAAGACCCAGGGGTGACTAGGGAACCGGGGGTGACCAAGACCCAGGGGCGACTATGAACCGGGGGTGACCAAGACCCAGGGGCGACTATAAACCAGGGGTTGCCAAGAACCCAGGGGCGGCCCTATGAACCAGGGTGACCAAGACCCAGGGGTGACTATGAACCAGGGGTGCCCAAGACCCAGGGGCAAACTATGAACCAGGGGTGACCAAGACCCAGGGGGACTATGAACCAGGGGTGACCAAGACCCAGGGTGATATGAACCAGGGTTGACCAAGACCCAGGGCGACTATGAACCAGGGGTGACCAAGACCGGGGGTGACTATAAACCCAGGGGTGACCAAGCCCCAGGGGTGACTATGAACCAGGGGTGCCCAAGACCCGGGGCGACTAGAACCAGGGGTGCCAAGACCAAGGGCGACTATGAACCCAGGGGTGACCAAGCCCCAGGGGTGACTATAAAACAGGGGTGACCAAGACCCAGGGGCGACTATGAACCAGGGGTGACCAAGACCAGGGGCGACATGAACCAGGGGTGACCAAGACCAGGGGCGACTATAAACCCAGGGGTGCCCAAGACCCAGGGGTGACTATGAACCAGGGGTGACCAAGACCCAGGGGCGCTATGAACCAGGGGTGCCCAAAGACCCAGGGGGGGACTATGAACCGGGGTGACCAAGACCCGGGGGTGACTATGAACCAGGGGTGACCAAGACCCAGGGGCGACTATGAACCAGTGGTGACCAAGACCCAGGGGTGACTATGAACCAGGGGTGACCAAGACCCAGGGGCGACTATGAACCAGGGGTGACCAAGACCCAGGGGTGACTATGAACCAGGGGTGACCAAGACCCAGGGGCGACTATGAACCAGGGGGACCAAGCCCCAGGGGTGACTATGAACCAGGGGTGACCAAGACCCAGGGGTGACCAAGACCCAGGGGCGACTATGAACCAGGGGTGACCAAGACCCAGGGGCGACTATGAACCAGGGGTGACCAAGACCCAGGGGCGACTATGAACCAAGGGGTGACCAAGACCCAGGGGCGACTGAACCAGGGGTGACCAAGACCCAGGGCGACTATAAACCAGGGGTGCCCAAGCCCCAGGGCGACTATGAACCAGGGGTGCCAAGACCAAGGGGCGACTATGAACCAGGGGTGACCAAGACCCAGGGGTGACTATGAACCAGGGGTGACCAAGGACCCAGGGCGACTATGAACCAGGGGTGACCAAGACCCAGGGGTGACTATGAACCAGGGGTGACCAAGACCCAGGGGTGACTATGAACCAGGGGTGACCAAGACCCAGGGGCGACTATGAACCAGGGGTGACCAAGACCAGGGGTGCTATGAACCAGGGTGACCAAGACCCAGGGGCGACTATGAACCAGGGGTGACCAAGACCCAGGGGTGACTATGAACCAGGGGTGACCAAGACCCAGGGGCGACTATGAACCAGGGGTGACCAAGACCCAGGGGTGACTATGAACCAGGGGTGACCAAGACCCAGGGGTGACTATGAACCAGGGTGACCAAGACCCGGGGGCGACTATGACCCAGGGGTGACCAAGACCCAGGGGCGACTATGAACCAGGGGTGCCCAAGACCCAGGGGCGACTATGAACCAGGGGTGCCAAGACCAGGGGCGACTATAAAACCAGGGGTGACCAAGACCCAGGGGCAAATATGAACCAGGGGTGACCAAGACCCAGGGGCGACTATGAACCAGGGGTGACCAAGACCCAGGGGCGACTATGAACCAGGGGTGACCAAGACCCAGGGGTGACTATGAGCCAGGGGTGACCAAGACCCAGGGGCGACTATGAACCAGGGGTGACCAAGACCCAGGGGCGACTATGAACCAGGGGTGACCAAGACCCAGGGGTGACTATGAGCCAGGGGTGACCAAGACCCAGGGGCGACTATGAACCAGGGGTGACCAAGACCCAGGGGCGACTATGAACCAGGGGTGACCAAGACCCAGGGTGACTATGAGCCAGGGGTAACCAAGACCCGGGGGTTTGACTATAAACCAGGGGTGACCAAGACCCAGGGGTGACTTGAACCGGGGTGCCCAAGACCCAGGGGCGACTATGAACCAGGGGTGACCAAGACCCAGGGGTGACTATGAGCCAGGGGTGACTATGAGCCAGGGGTGACTATGAGCCAGGGGTGACTATGAGCCAGGGGTGACTATGAACCAGGGGTGACTATGAACCAGGGGTGACCAAGACCCAGGGGCGACTATGAGCCAGGGGTGACCAAGACCCAGGGGCGACTGTGAACCAGGGGTGACCAAACCCGGGGCGACTATAAACCCAGGGGTGACCAAGATCCAGGGGTGACTATGAGCCAGGGGTGTATTAGCCAGGGGGGACCAAGCCCCAGGGGCGACTATGAACCAGGGGTGACCAAGACCCAGGGGCGACTATGAACCAGGGGGTGACCAAGCCAGGGGCGACTATGAACCAGG
Source organism: Cherax quadricarinatus (assembly GCF_026875155.1). NCBI lineage: Eukaryota > Metazoa > Arthropoda > Malacostraca > Decapoda > Parastacidae > Cherax > Cherax quadricarinatus. The sequence continues at coordinate 38,129,731 of NC_069445.1, read as the reverse complement.
GGTGACCAAGACCCAGGGGGGGACTATGAGCCAGGGTGATTATGAGCCGGGGGTGACTAGACCCATGGGTGACTATGAGCCAGGGTGACTCTGACCAGGGGTGACCAAGCCCCAGGGGCGACTATGAACCAGGGGTGACCAAACCCAGGGGCGACTAGAACCAGGGGTGACCAAGACCCAGGGGTGACCAAGACCCAGGGGGGGACATAAACCAGGGGTGACCAAGCCCCAGGGGTGACTATGAACCGGGGGTTTAAACCAAGACCCAGGGGTGACTATGAACCAGGGGTGACCAGACCCAGGGGTGACTATGAACCAGGGGTGACCAAGAACCCAGGGTGAATATGAACCAGGGGTGACCAAGACCCAGGGGTGACTATGAACCAGGGTGACCAAGACCAGGGCGACTATGAACCAGGGGTGCCCAAGACCCAGGGGTGACTATGAACCAGGGGTGACCAAGACCCAGGGGGGACTATAAACCCAGGGGTGACCAAGACCAGGGGTGACTATGAACCAGGGGTGACCAAGACCCAGGGGCGTCTTTTGAACCAGGGGTGACCAAGACCCAGGGGTGACCAAGACCCAGGGGTGACTATGAACCAGGGGTGACCAAGACCCAGGGGTGACCAAGACCCAGGGGTGACTATGAACCAGGGGTGACCAAGACCCAGGGGTGACTATGAACCGGGGGTGACCAAGACCCAAGGGGTGACTATGAGCCAGGGGTGACCAAGACCCAGGGGCGATATGAACCAGGGGTGACCAAGACCCAGGGTGACTATAAAACCAGGGGTGACCAAGACCCAGGGGTGACTATGAACCAGGGTGACCAAGACCCAGGGGCGACTATGAACCAGGGTGACCAAGCCCCAGGGGTGACTATGAACCGGGGGTGACCAAGACCCAGGGCGACTATGAACCAGGGGGTGCCCAAGCCCCCAGGGGCGACTATGAACCAGGGGTGACCAAGACCCAGGGGCGACTATGAACCAGGGGTGACCAAGACCCAGGGGCGACTATGAACCAGGGGTGACCAAGACCCAGGGGCGACTATGAACCAGGGGTGACCAAGCCCCAGGGCGACTATGAACCAGGGGTGACCAAGACCCAGGGGTGACTATGAGCCAGGGGTGACTATGAGCCAGGGGTGACTATGAGCCAGGGGTGACTATGAGCCATGGGTGACTATGAGCCAGGGGTGACTATGAGCCATTGGCGATTATGAGCCAGGGGTGACTATAGGCCAGTGGTGACTATGGGCCAGGGGTGACTATGGGCCAGGGGTGACTATGGGCCAGGGGTGATTATGGGCCAGGGGTCACTTTGGGCCAGGGTGTTCTATGGGTCAGTGGTGACTATGCGTCAGGGGTGACTATGGGCCATTGGAAACTATGGGCCTGGGGTGACTATAATCCTGGGGTTACTGTGGCCCAGGGGTTACTTTGGGCCCGGGGTTACAATGGGTGAGGGGTAACTATGGGTCACGGGTGACTATGGGACAATAGTCACTATGGATCATGGGTGAGTATGGATCACGGGTGACTATGGGTCAGGAGTGACTATGGGTCAGGGGTGACTATGGGTCATGAGTGTCTATAGGTCAGGGGTGACTATGTGTCAGGGGTGACTATGGGTCAGTGGTGACTGTGGGTCAGGGGTGACTATGGATCAGGCGTGACTATGGGCCAGGGGTGACTAAGGGACAGCGGTGACTATGTGTCAGGAGTGACTAGGGGCCAGAGGTGACTATGGGTCAGGAGTGACTACGGATCACGGGTGACTATGGGCCAGGGGCTACTTTGGGCCAGGGTTTGATATGGGTCAGTGGTGACTATGCGTCAGGTGTGACTATGGGCCATTGGAGACTATGGGCCAGGGGTGACTATAATCCAGGGGTTACTGTGGCCCAGGGGTTACTTTGGGTCAGGGGTTACAATGGGTCAGGGGTGACTATGGGTCAGGGGTGACTATGGGTCAGGGGTGACTGTGGGTCAGTGGTGACTATAGGTCAGAGGTGACTATGGGTCAGTGGTGACTATGGGTCAGAGGTGACTGTAGGTCAGTGGTAACTGTGGGTCAGGGGTGACTATGGATCAGGCGTGACTATGGGCCAGGGGTGACTATGAGTCAGGGATGACTATGGGACAGGAGTGACTAGGGGCCAGGGGTGACTATGGGTCAGGAGTGACTACGGATCAGGGGTGACTATGGGTCAAGGGTGACTATGGGTCAAGGGTGACTATGGGCCAGGGGTTGCTATGGGTGGGTCAGGGGTGACTATGGGCCCGGGGTGACTAAGGGTCAGGGGTGACTATGGATCATGGGTGACTATGGGCCAGGGGTGACTATGGGTCAGGGGTGACTATGGGCCAGGGGTGACTATGGGCCAGGGGAGAGTATGGGACAGGGGTGACTATGGGCCAGGGGTGAGTATGGGCCAGGGGTGACTATGAACCAGGGGTGACTATGGGTCAGGGGTGGCTCTGGATCAGGGGTGACTATGGGCCAGGGGTGACTATGGGCCAGGGGTGACTATGGGCCAGGGGTGACTATGGGCCAGGGGTGACTATGGGCCAGGGGTTGAGTATGGGCCAGGGTCGACTATGAACCAGGGGTGACTATGGGTCAGGGGTGACTAGGGGCCCAGGGGTGATTTGGGGCCAGGGTGATAATGGGCCAGGGGTGGCAAAGGGCCGGGGTGACTATGGGCCAGGGGTGACAAAGGGTCAGGGGTTACTATGGGCCATGGGAGACTATGGGTCAGGGGAGACTATGGGCCAGGGGTGACTATGGGCCAGGGGTGACTATGGGCCAGGGGTGACTATGGGCCAGGGGTAGCTATGGGTCAGGGGTGACTATGGGCCAGGGGTGACTATGGGTGAAGGGTGACTATGGGCCAGGGGTGGCTATGGGCCAGGGGTGACTATGGGCCAGGGGTGACTATGAGCCAGGGGTGACTATGGGCCAGGGCTGACTATGGACCAGGGGTGACTATGGGCCAGGGGTGACTGTGGGCCAGGGGTGACTGTGGGCCAGGGGTGACTGTGGGCCAGGGGTGACTGTGGGCCAGGGGTGACTATGGGCCAGGGGTGACTATGGGCCAGGGGTGACTATGAGCCATGGGTAATTATGGGCCAGGGGTGACTATGGGCCAGGGGTGACTATGGACCATGGGTGACTATGGGCCAGTGGTGACTATGGGCCAGGGGTGACTATGAACCTGGGGTGACTATGAACCAGGGGTGACTATGAACCAGGGGTGACTATGAACCAGGGGTGACTATGAACCAGGGGTGACTATGAACCTGGGGTGACTATGAACCAGGGGTGACTATGAACCAGGGGTGACTATGAACCAGGGGGACTATGAAACCCAGGGGTGACTATAAACCCAAGGGGTGACAAAGAACCAGGGGTGACTATGAACCAGGGGTGACTATGAACCAGGGGTGACTATGAACCAGGGGTGACTATGAACCAGGGGTGACTGGTAAAGTCGATGTGCGGTGGCCGGTGTAAATTAATAATAAGTAATTTGTGGAAAACTTTTGAAGGAAGATGTAGAGCAGGAGTGGGTGTAGAGCAGGAGTGGGTGTAGAGCAGGAGTGGGTGTAGAGCAGGAGTGGGTGTAGAGCAGGAGTGGGTGTAGAGCAGGAGTGGGGGTTAGAGCAGGAGTGGGTGTAGAGCAGGCGGGGGGTGTAGAGCAGGAGTGGGTTTAGAGCAGGAGTGGATGTTGAGCAGGAGTGGGTGTGAGCAGGAGTGGGTTGTAGAGCAGGAGTGGGTGTAGAGCAGGAGTGGGTGTAGAGCAGGAGCGGGTTGTAGAGCAGGAGTGGGGTAGAGCAGGAGTGGGTGTAGAGGCAGGAATGGGTGTAGAGCGGGAGTGGGTGTAGAGCAGAGTGGGTGTAGAGCAGGAGTGGGTGTAAAGCAGGAGTGGGTGTAGAGCAGGAGTGGGTGTAGAGCAGGAGGGGGTGTAGAGCAGGAGTGGGTGTAAGAGCAGGAGTGGGTGTAAGCAGGAGTGGGTGTAGAGCAGGAGTGGGTGTAGAGCAGGAGTGGGTGTAGGCAGGAGTGGGTGTAGAGCAGGAGTGGGTGTAAGAGCAGGAATGGGTGTAGAGAAAGGAGTGGGGGAGGGTAGAGCGGAGTGGGTGTAGAGCAGGAGTGGGTGTAGAGCAGGAGTGGGTGTAGAGCGGGAGTGGGTGTAGAGCAGGAGTGGTGTAGAGCAGGAGGGGGTGTAAGCAGGAGTGGGGTAGAGCAGGAATGGTGTGGGGCAGGATTTGGATGTTAGAGCGGAGGGGGTGTAGAGCAGGAGTGGGTGTAGAGCAGGAGTGGGTGTAGAGCAGGAGTTGGTGTAGAGCAGGAGTGGGTGTAGAGCAGGAGTGGGTGTAGAGCAGGAGTGGGTGTAGAGCAGGAGGGGGTTGTAGAGCAGTAGTGGTGTTGTAGACAGGAGTGGGTGTAGAGCAGGAGTGGGTTGTAGAGCAGGAGTGGGTGTAGAGCAGGGTGGGTGTAGAGAAGGAGTGGGTGTAGAGCAGGAGTGGGTGTAGAGCAGGAGTGGGTGTAGAGCAGAAGTGGGTGTAGAGCAGGAGTGGGTGTAGAGCAGGAGTGGGTGTAGAGCAGGAGTGGGTGTAGAGCAGGAGTGGGTGTAGAGCAGGAGGGGGTTTGTAGAGCAGGAGTGGGTGTAGAACGGGAGTGGGTGTAGAGCAGGAGTGGGTGTAGAGCGGGAGGGGTGTAGAGCAGGAGTGGGTGTAGAGCAGGAGTGGGTGTAGAGCAAATTGGGTTGTAGAGCAGGAGTGGTGTAGAGCAGGAGTTGGTGTACAGCAGGAGTGGGTGTACAGCAGGAGTGGGTGTAGAGCAGGATTGGGTGTAGAACAGTCGTGGGTGTAGAGCAGGAGTGGGTGTAGAGAAGTTGGTGTGCAGCAGGAGTGGGTGTACAGCAGGAGTGGGTGTGCAACAGGAGTGGGTGAACAGCAGGAGTGGGTGTACAGCAGGAGTGGGTGTAGAGAAGGAGTTGTTGCACATCAGGAGTGGGTGTATAGCAGGAGTGGGTGTACAACAGGAGTGGGTGAGCAGCAGGAGTGGGTGTCGAGCAGGAGTGGGTCAACAGCAGGAGAGGGTGTTGAGCAGGAGTGGGTGTAGAACAGGAGTGGGTGTAGAACAGGAGTGGGTGTACAACAGGAGTGGGTGAGCAGCAGGAGTGGGTGTCGAGCAGGAGTGGGTCAACAGCAGGAGAGGGGTGTCAAGCAGGAGTGGGTGAGCAGGAGTGGGTGTAGAGCAGGAGGGGTTTGTAGAGCAGGAGTGGGTGTAGAGCAGGAGTGGGTGTAGAGCAGGAGTGGGTGTAGAGCAGAAGTGGGTGTAGAGCAGGAGTGGGTGTAGAGCAGGAGTTGGTGTACAGCAGGAGTGGGTGTACAGCAGGAGTGGGTGTAGAGCAGGATTGGGTGTGAAAGTCGGGGGTTTGTAGAGCAGGATTGGGTGTAAACAGTCGTGGGTGTCGAGCAGGAGTGGGTCAACAGCAGGAGAGGGTGTCAAGCATGAGTGGGTGAGCAGGAGTGGGTGTAGGGGCAGGAGTAGGTGTAGAGCAGGAGTGGGTGTAGAGCAGGAGTGGGTGTAGAGCAGGAGTGGGTGTAGAGCAGGAGTGGGTGTAGAGCAGGAGTGGGTGTAGAGCAGGAGTGGCGTAGAGCAGGGTGAGTGTACAGCAGTAGTGGTTGTAGAGCAGAGTGGGTGTAGAGCGGAATTGGTTGTTACAGCAGGAATGGGTGTGAGGAGGAGTGGGTGTAGATCAGAAGTGGGTGTATAGAAGGAGTTGGTGTATAGCAGGAATGGGTGTACAGCAGGAGTGGGTGTACAGCAGTGCTGGGTGTACAGCAGTAGTGGGTGTAAAGGAGAAGTGGGTGTAGAGCAGGAGTGGGTGTAGTGAAGGGGTTGGTGTTCAGCAGGAGTGGGTGTACAGCAGGAGTGGGTGCAGTACAGGAGTGGTTGAAGAGCAGTAGTGTGTGTAGAGCCGGTATGGGTGTAGCGCAGGACTGGGTGTAGAGCTGGAGTTGGTGTAGAACAAGAGTGGGCGCTAGAGCAGGAGTGGGTGTACAGTAGGAGTGGGTGTACAACAGGAGTGGGTGTACAACAGGAGTGGGTGTACAGGAGTGAGTGTAGCACAGGAGTGAGTGTAGAGCAGGAGTGTGTGTAGAGCGGGAGTGGTTGTAGAGCAGGAGTGGGTGTAGAGCAGGAGTGGATGTAGAGCAGGAGTGGGTGTAGAGGAATTGGTGTAGAACAGGAGTGGGTGTACAGCAGGAGTGGGTGTAGAGCAGGAATGGGTGTAGAGCAGGAGTGAGTGTAGAGCAGGAGTGGGTGTAGAGTAGGAGTGGGTGTAGAGCAGTAGTGGGTGTAGAGCAGGAGTGGGTATAGAACAGGAGTGGGTGTACAGCAGTAGTGGGTGTAGAGCAGGAATGGGTGTAGAGCAGGAGTGAGTGTAGAGCAGGAGTGGGTGTAGAATAGGAGTCTGTGCAGAGCAGTAGTGGGTGTAGAGCAGGAGTGGGTGTAGAGCAAGAGTGGGTGTAGAGCAGGAGTGGATGTAGAACAGGAGTGGGTGTACAGCAGGAGTCGGTGTACAGCAGGAGTGAGTGTAGAGCAGGAGTGAGTGTAGAGCAGGAGTGGGTGTACAGCAGAGGTAGGTGGAAAGCAGGAGTGGGTGTAGAGCAAGGGTGAGTGTAAGAGCAGGAGTAAGTGTAGAGCAGGGGGGGTGAACAGCCGTAGTGGGGGGTAGAGCAGGAGTGCGTGTTAGATCAAGAGTGGGTGTAGAGCAGGAGCGGGTGTAGAGCAGGAGTGGGTGTACAGCAGGAGTGGGTGTAGAGCAGGAGCGGGTGTACAGCAGGAGTGGGTGTACAGCAGGAGTGGGTGTACGCTAGGAGTGGGTGTCAGCATATTTAGGTGTACAGCAGTAGGGGTGTACTGCAGGAGTGGGTTTAGAGCATGAGTGGGTGAAGAGCAGGAGTGTAGAGCAGAAGTGTAGAGCAGGAGTGAGTGTAGAGCAGTAGTGGGTGTAGAGCAGTAGTGGGTGTAGAGGAGGAGTGGGTGTAGAGCAGTAGTGGGTGTTATAGGAGGAGTGAGTATAGAACAGTAGTGGGTGTAGAGCAGTAGTGAGTGTAGAGGAGGAGTGGGTGTAGAGCGGTGCGGGTGTAAGAGCAGTAGTGGGTGTAGAGGAGGAGTGGGTGTAGAGCGGGTGGGTGTAGTGGGCAGTAGTGGGTGTAAGAGGGAGGGGGGCTTAGAGCAGTAGTGGGTGTAGAGCAGGAGTGGGTGTAGAGCAGGAGGGGGTGTAGAGGAGGAGTGGGTGTAGTGCAGTAGTGGGTTGTAGAGGAGGAGTGGGTGCAGAGCAGGATTGGGTGTAGAGGAGGAGTGAGTATAGAACAGTAGTGGGTGTAGAGCAGTAGTGAGTTTTAGGGAGGAGGGGGTGTAGAGCAGGTGCGGGTGTAGAGCAGTAGTGGGTGTAGAGGGGGAGTGGGTGTTAGCAGTAGTGGGTGTAGAGGAGGAGTGGTGTAGAGCAGTAGTGGGTGTAGAGGGGGGAGTGGGTGAAGAGCAGTAGTGGGTGTGGAGGAGGATTTGGGTTTTGAGCAGAAGTGGGTGTAGAGGAGGATTGGGTGTAGAGCAGTAGTGGGTGTAGAGGAGGAGTGGGTGTAGTGCAGTAGTGGGTGTAGAGGAGGAGTGGGTGCAGAGCAGGAGTGGGGTGTAGAGCAGTATGGGTGTAGAGGAGGTGTGGATGTAGAGCAGTAGTGGTGCAGAGGAGTGGTGCAGAGCTGGAGTGGGTGTTAGAGCAGTAGTGGGTGTAGAGGAGGAGTGGATGTAGAGCAGTAGTGGGTGCAGAGGAGTGGGTGCAGAGTGGAGTGGGTGTAGAGCAGTAGTGGGTGTAGAGGAATAGTGGGTGTAGAGGAGGAGTGAGTGTAGAACAGTAATGTGTGTAGAGGAGGAGTGGGTGTAGAGCAGTAGTGGGTGTAGAGGAGTGGGTGCAGAGCAGGAGTGAGTGTGGAGCAGGAGTGGGTGTAGAGGAGTGGGTGTAGAGGGGGAGAGGGTGCAGAGCAGGAGTGGGTGTAGAGGGTTGTGGAGGGAAATGGACCAACGGTTATTTATTATTATTGTTAACACATCCGCCGTCTGCCACCAAGGCAGGGTGACCCGAAAAAGAAATGCTTTCACCATCATTTACTACATCACTATCTTGCGAGAGTCGCCCTTACACTACAGTTATAAAACTGCAACATTAACACCCCTCCTTCAGAGTGCAGACACTGTACTTCCCATCTCCAAGACTCAAGTCCGGTCTGCCGGTTTCCCGGAATCCCTTCATAAATGTTACCTTGCTCACACTCCAACAGCACGTCAAGTCCTAAAAAACATTTGTCTCCATTTACTCCTATCTAACACCCTCACACATGCTGAAAGTCCAAGCCTCTCTCACACTAAACCTCCTTTATCCCCTCCCTCCAACCTTTCCTAGGCCGACCCTTACCCCTCCTTCCCTCCATTACAGATTTATACTCTCAAAGTCATTCCATTTCGTTCCCACCACTTTACATGTCCCAACCACCTCAATAGACCCTTCCCTCAGCCCAAATTTTGTACCTGCTGTTAAAAGCCGATACGGCCTCAGTTAGTTTCCGTAGTTAAGGAAGTGACAGGCAGTTCGACGAGAGGTAAGAGGTAGATAGAGCTGAGAGAGGAGACTCATTGGTAGCTACCGAGATGGGAAGAGATGGAGATATTAGTGGTCTCCTGAGATGTAGTCTGTGAGTAGAGAAGGGTAGATAGAGTACTGGGAACTTTCCACTATTGTCGCAGATGCAGTAGTAGGCAAGGAATAAGAAACAACACCAGGAGTTAAAATTAAGCGTGAAGGAACAAGTTGATAGGGAGCCTTGGTGACTGTTGGAGTTGTGAGTATCAAGTCTGAGAAGAAGTATTGACGGCCCAGTTGTAGAGTGCTGTGTTGGTGGAGAAACATGTGACAAGGAAGATGACGACGTGGTAAGAACAGAAGACGACAAAGTAGTAGGAACCTTACTGATGAGGACTTTATGAGGGTTGAACACAGGGGTGATTGTGATAGAGGTTTGAAGTCTCTGTGGACGTCAGGTAGCCTCCCATGGAGACGGAGCAGAGTCACTGCAATAGTGAATGACAGGCCCTTTTCTTTTTCTCTGGGATGGTAATTTTGTTCATGTAAGAAAACTGGGCACCGGAGGGAACATGCAGGTTGTGCTTCTCCATAGGGCATGGAGTTGGTCACAGAATAGAATGTGATCTACTGCACCACAGACTGGGCATTCTGCTGGTGATGTGCATTATTTGCCTGGTTGGCGAAAGCACCAGCATTGTCTACAGGAAGTGTGAGTGGATGTCAGAGTTCCCATACCTGTCAGCGTTGTCCTGCCATATAAACCGAGGGTGGAAGGTTTTGGCATTTATGGGTAAGATTAACTCAAATTGTTCATGAAAATCCACATCACAGTATGTAAATTTTTGTTGGGTTATAGTGAGTACGATGAGGGCAGTAACAACTCTGAGGGAGGACTGTCTGTGTATTGCAACTGATGGGTTGTCGAAATGGGGAATACATGAAAGATTCTTAAGGCGCTCGTGGCTTAGTTGATAGCTTCCTCAGGTTACATACTGAGAGTCCGGGGATCGATCCCGGCACAGGTGAAACGCTGGGCATGTTTCCATACATCTGCTTCCCCTGATCACCTAGCAGTAAGTAGATACCTGGCTTTTGGACGACTGCTAAAGGTCGCATCCTGGGGAACAAGATTAACCTAAGTTCCCCGAAATGCTCTTCATAACCAGGAACTTTCTATATAGTATGTCATCTAGGTCAGTAATAGTTGTTTCATGTATTTTGTATCGCTTGTTCGCGATTTTTGCATATTATTATTACATATGGTGCCAATACGCGTCCGACTTGAAGGCATTGAAGAACACGTTTGGACCAACATGCCTTCCCAGTTTACGAAGATCATGGTCAGTAAGGTAATCTGTACAGTAGCTGTTATACATTGGAGGGAAAAGAATTTCGTCCAAGATTTTCTTGGAAATATTTATCATAGGGGAAGAAGTTTCCCTGAAGCATGTTATAATAGGAGCAGAAGCAGTAGTTGTGATATTTACGGTGGATATGAGCAGGAAGGTGTCAGTTAGAGGGCCATAATCGTCTAGTATGTTTTGAGGTCATTTAGACGATGCCTTCTAGCCATTCTCTCCTGACTTATAGATAGCATCGTGGGAAATATATACTGCATCGTGGGAAAAGCCAGAAGCACGATAAAAGCAGAGCCCTGGTGCCAGTGCTGCTGTCAGGTTAGGGTACTGCAAAGATCAGGGGCTCAAGAGACAAAGTATATGACTGACTAATCAAGGTTGTTGTTTTTCCTTTTGTACAAAATGGGGGAGGGAGAGGAAGAGAGACAGATTCGAGGAAAAACAAAAAGAAACCATATATACACTGACCCACGATCACCCTCTGTTCAGTTAGCAGTGCTGACGCTCTGTGGAAACAGAGAAATAACAAAAATAGTCCACCACCTTGGAGCCTTGTTGGACTGGAGGCGCAGCCAGTGGCCACCCATGGCCATCCAGAATTACAACTACTGATGCCAATAACAAAATCCCCCCAACAAACACAGAATACAACCTCGTTCATATTTGCTAATATACAGGGCCTTAAGCCATCCACCAACAACAAAATACCTTTTATCAGTGGACTTCTAGTGGAGTCTAATGCAATGTTTGCAGCCTTCACAGAGACTCACACAAAAGATCACTTTGACAGTGAAATATGGATAAGTGGTTACAACCTTTTAGATGCGACAGAAAAAACAGGCAACAAGGGGGGTTGGCCTGTATGTCAAAGAGTCCCTTATCTGCACGGAGTTGCTGAACACCACAAATGAGGTAGTTGAAGTTCTATCAATAAAGATCGAGAACCAAAACCTATTCATTGTGGTTGTATACAAGCACCAGATGCAACCTCCCAACAGTTCAAGGAACAGCTACTGAAAATCGATACTGTTTGGAAAACCTTCCAGCTCCATCCCCAAACATCTTACTGCTTGGTGATTTCAACCTAAGGCATACAAAATGGAAGATGTAGCAAATAATGTTATAGCTGAAACAATCCCCGGAGGTAGCGCAGATGAAAGGTCACACACAACATGAGCTACTAAGTCTCTGCGAAAACACACCTTAAGCCAGCAGATAGTGGAGCCAACAAGACTAGAAAACACACTTGACCTTATCTTCACAAATAATGAGGACCTGATAAGAGACATAAGAATATCAAAAACAACTAATTCCGATCACAATCTAATCGAAGTCCAGACGTACTTGCATAGGGGTCCTGAAACAGCAGAATGCATGTACCTGTGAAGGTGTCTTCACAAAATACAATTTCAACAACAAGAACATCAACTGGGACCAGGTAAACCATGTTCTAAACGAAACATGTTGGGAAGATGTCTTAAATGACATGGACCCAAACCAGTGCCTTGAAAGGATCAACTTCCTGGTAGCCGAAGCATGTTCTAGGCATATTCCCCTAAGAAAGAAGAAGAGCAGGAGTAAACTGGAGAGAAAAAGACGCTCCCTCTACAGAAGACGACGAAGAGTCACTGAGCTCCTCAGGAGTGCTAGAATATCTGATACACGAAAGGAGGCGCTGACCAGGGAAGTGGAAACTATCGAACTTAAGCTAAATGACTCTTACAGGAACCAGGAGAGGCAGGAGGAGCTTAAAGCTATTAGTGAAATTGAAAGAAATTCAAAATATTTCTTTTCATATGCCAAAAACAAGGCAAATACCACATCTAGTATCGGGCCCTTACTCAGACAGGATGGGACTTACACAGACGACAACAAGGAAATGAGTGAAATATTGAAATCCCAGTACGACTCTGTGTTTAGTGAACCACTAATCGGTCTGATTTCTTCATAAATGAGCCTCAAAACTCCATAAATGTATGCCAGATTTCCGACATTACCCTAACTCCGATAGATTTCGGAAAAGCCATTGACAACATGCCTATGCACTCAGCCCCGGGCCCAGACTCGTGGAACTCTGTTTTCATTAAGAACTGCAAGAAACCCCTCTCGCGTGCCCTAAGTACACTATGGAGGAGCTTGGACATGGGTGAAATTCCACAGTCACTTAAAACAACGGATATAGCCCCGCTCCATAAAGGTGGCAGCAAAGCATTAGCTAAGAACTATAGACCAATAGCTCTGACGTCCCACATCATAAAAATCTTTGAAAGAGTGCTAAGAGGCAGGACTGCAAATCACCTGGATTCCCAAAATCTGCACAATCCAGGGCAACATGGGTTCAGGGCAGGTCGCTCCTGCCTCTCACAACTACTGGATCACTATGACATGGCCTTGGATGCACTGGAAGAAAATCAGAATGCAGATGTATTATACACAGACTTTGCAAAAGCATTTGACAAATGCGATCATGGCGTAATAGCCCATAAAATAAGTGCTAAAGGAATAACTGGGAAAGTGGGGAGATGGATCTTCAACTTCCTAACAAATCGAACACAAAGAGTAGTGGTCAACAGAGTTAAATCGGAGGCTGCCATAGTGAAGAGCTCTGTTCCACAAGGCACAGTACTCGCCCCCATCTTATTCCTTATCCTCATATCAGACAAAACAGAGATATACACCACAGCACCGTATCATCCTTTGCGGATGATACTAGGATCTGCATGAGGCTGTCATCTGCTGAGGACGCGGTTAACCTCCAAGAAGATATAAACAAAGTTTTCCAGTGGGCAACGGTAAACAATATGATGTTCAATGAGGACAAATTCCAACTACTCCGTTATGGAAAACTGGAGGAGATAATAACTAGAACAGAGTATACTACAGACTCCGGCCATACAATAGAGCGGGAAAAATAATGTAAGGGACCTGGGAGTAGTAATGTCTGAGGATCTCACTTTCAAGGATCACAACAGTGCCACGATCGCACGTGCAAAGAAAATGATAGGATGGATAATGAGAACTTTCAAAACGAGAGATGCCAAGCCCATGATGATCCTTTTCAAATCACTTGTTCTCTCTAGGCTGGAATACTGCTGTACATTAACATCTCCATACAAAGCAGGTGAAATCGCAGATCTAGAGAGTGTACAGAGATCCTTTACTGCACGTATAAGTTCTGTCAAGCACCTTAACTACTGGGAACGCTTGGAAGCACTTGACTTGTACTCGTTGGAACGCAGGAGGGAGAGATATATCATAATCTACACTTGGAAAATCTTGGAAGGAATGGTCCCAAATCTGCACACAGAAATCACTCCCTACGAAAGTAAAAGACTGGGCAGGCGATGCAAAATGCCGCCAATAAAAAGTAGGGGCGCCATTGGTACACTAAGAGAAAACACCATAAGTGTCCGGGGCCCAAGACTGTTCAACAGCCTCCCATCAAGCATTAGGGGAATTGCCAATAAACCCCTGGCTGCCTTCAAGAGAGAGCTGGACAGATACCTAAAGTCAGTGCCGGATCAGCCGGGCTGTGGCTCGTACGTCGGACTGCGTGCGGCCAGCAGTAACAGCCTAGTTGATCAGGCCCTGATCCATCGGGAGGCCTGGTCATGGACCGGGCCGCGGGGGCGTTGATCCCCGGAATAACCTCCAGGTAACCTCCAGGTAACCTTTCCCAACATACCAGGATCCCCAGAACACCAGGATGGCACCCGAAGAATCAGTTGAATCACGCTCAACCAATAATAATGGGATTATTATTATAATCAAAACCAATCGCTAAACCCACAAAGGTCATACAGCGCTGCTATAATAGTGGGAGATCAGGAACACCAGGAGTCTTACCCCTCTGGCTGCCACCACCGAATCCGAAGCCTCTGTCATCTGAGGATTTTGCGAGGCTATCCTTTGTGGACCAGAGGGCCGCCTAGCATGTCCCCAGACAATCCAGTTTCCATTTCACGAGAGCACCAACACCACCACTGAGGTCCACATCACAATGGAGGTGAAATCCATAAAGAAATCAGTTCCCCAATAAGGAGACAAAATGGAGTGGAAAGGAGTAGAGTGTATTTAAATTCAGTCCAAGAAAGGAGGCAAACCACGGAACGTGTTCAAACCCCACCCGTTCCGTAATTGTTTGCAACGTGA